>JAYJKW010000399.1:1210305-1216693 GCA_035084275.1 Hydrolagus colliei
CCTGAGGTGAGAATAGTTACTGTCTCTGTCCCTCTGTCTCTCTCTCAGTCTCTGTCTCTAACTCAGTCTCTCACTCAGTCTCTGTCTCTAACTCAGTCTCTCACTCAGTCTCTGTCTCTAACTCAGTCTCTCACTCAGTCTCTGTCTCTAACTCAGTCTCTCATTCTCTCTCTCTCTCAGTCTCTCTCTTTGTATCTATGTCTCTTGGTCTCTCAGTCTCTCTCTTCGTATCTCTCTCTATCTCTCGCTCTCAGTCACTCTCTGTCTGTCTCTCTCTTAGTCTCTCACTGTCAGTCTCTCTCACTCTCAGTCTCTCTGTCTCGGTCCTTCTCTATCAGTCTCTGGTTCTCTGTCAGCCTCTCCATTACTCTCAGTCTCCCTCTCCCTCGGTCTGTTTCTCTCTGTCGGTCTCTCTCTCTCTTTCTGCCTCTCTCACACACTCCTTCTCTGTCTCTGTCACTCTCCAGAATGGCCTCTCACAGTCTCCCTCCCTCCCTCCCTCTCTCTCTCTCTCAGAGGACACTATATTTGCTCAGTCTACGGTGCCCGGGCCATGGTAAAGGCAGGACAAGGCATCATTGTCATTATCTCTTCAATGGGAGGGTTACAATACATCTTTAATGTCCCGTATGGTGTGGGCAAAGCTGCAGTATGTCTCTCTCTCTCTCTCCATCTGTCTCTCACACGCACTCGCTTGCTATCTCTCTTCACACTTTCACAATCCTCTCACCTGCGAGGCCAGGGCTCAAACCCACTGAGCTACAGGGACTGTGACTCTCTCTCTCTCTCTCTAACCCACTGAGCTACAGGGACTGTGACTCTCTCTCTCTCTCTCTAACCCACTGAGCTACAGGGACTGTGACTCTCTCTCTCTCTAACCCACTGAGCTACAGGGACTGTGACTCTCTCTCTCTCTCTAACCCACTGAGCTACAGGGACTGTGGCTTGCGATGCGAGTGAGGCCAGGGCTTAAAACTCTCTGTCACGCATGTCTCTCTCTCACTCGTTCTCATGTTCTCTCTCTCCCTCTCTCTCTCCCCCTCTCTCTCTCAGTGTGACAGACTTGCTGCTGACTGCGCTGTGGAGCTGAGATCTCGCGGAGTCTCGTACGTGTCTCTGTGGCCGGGAACCGTACAGACAGAAACTCTCAGAGAAAAGTTCCTCGACAGGCAGGACCTCAGCCCTCAGGATCAACTGGTACAGCTCCCTCTACACTGTCTGTCCATCCACACTCCCAGCTCAGGGTTAGAGACACACACAGTAATCTCTAACCTCTACACTGTGTTCTCTCTCCACTTCCCCTCTGTTTCTGTGAACAACTATTTTAAATTGTGTGTGTGTGAGTCTGTTTGTGTGTGAGTGTGTGTCTCTCTAGTTGGGTCTGTCTGTCTCCCACCCTTAGTCTCTCTCTCTCTCTCTCTCTAGATGGCTGACCTTATCTCTGACGGGGAGAGTCCTGAGTTGACAGGGAAATGTATTGTGGCTTTAGCAAACGGTAAGATACAGTCTATAATTCCCATTGTTAATAATAGTCCTGGCGTTTGATACAGCGCCTTATCCTGTCGTCGACACGGCTCAAAGCGCTTCACGGGGACACACTGTAAGGTGTGGTGACTGTGTGTGTGTGTTTTGGGGGCGAAACGAGGCAGCCAATCTGTCTCACAGCGTCTATTGGGTTTCTCTCTCTCTCTCTCTCTCGCTCTGTCTGTCTCGTTCTCTGTGTTTCTCACTTTCTCTCTCTCTCTCACACAGACAAGAATATCTTGAATTATTCTGGGAAAGTCTTATTTACCTGTGACTTAGCCTCAAGATACAATCTCAAGGATATCGACGGTAAGATTTACAGGGAGAGGGAGGGAGGGAGGGAGAGGGATAGAGACTTGGGAGGAGTCAGCGGAGGGAGGGAGTGTGAGAGGGAGAGGGATAGAGACTTGGGGGGAGTCAGCGGAGGGAGGGAGTGTGAGAGGGATAGAGACTTGGGGGGAGTCAGCGGAGGGAGGGAGGGAGGGAGAGGGATAGAGACTTGGGGGGAGTCAGGGGAGGGAGTGAGTGTGAGAGGGAGAGGGACAGAGACTTGGGGTGGGGAGTCAGCGGAGGGAGGGAGTAAGTGTGTGTGAGAGGGAGAGGGATAGAGACTTGGTGGGGAGTCGAGGGAGTGAGAGGGAGAGGGACAGAGACTTGGGGGGAGTCAGCGGAGGGAGGGAGTGTGAGAGGGAGAGGGACAGAGACTTTGGGGGAGCAGGGAGGGAGGGAGTGTGAGAGGGACAGAGACTTTGGGGGAGTAGGGAGGGAGTGAGTGTGTGTGAGAGGGACAGAGACTTGTGGGGAGTCGGGAGGGAGTGAGTGAGTGGGTGGGTAGGAGGGAGAGTGGGTGGGAGAGTGAGTGAGTGTGAGGGAGGGATAGAGAGTTGGGGTGAGTCTGGGGATGGAGTGGGTGTGTGAGTGTAGATGAGGGTAATGATTCCCTCCCTTGTTGTATTACAGGCCGTGCTATAGTACATTACCGATCCCTGAAGTTTCTGGTGAAACACATCCCAGGAATGAGTTGGTTGTCTCCTCTCATCCCGAGTTTCTTTCGCATCCCAAAGTGGATATTGGCGTTAGTGGCCAGTAAATTTTAAGCCTTTCAAACATCACTTGTTCTCTCTGTCTCCGTCTCCGTCTCTCACCAGAGCTGTGAGGGTTTGAAGCGGTGCGCGCCTGTGTGTAACTGTACCCCTGTCGTTCTTCGGTATTCCGACCAATAAAACAGTAACAGGAACCCTGGCGTTTGACATGGGGGGGGAGGTGGGGGGGGGGGGGGGGATCGGCAATCGATCGACTTAACCAGGGGGTTCCTACTGACTGATGGTAAACAGAGGAGTGTGTGTGTGTTTCTGTGTCTGTGTGTCTGTCTGTTTGTGTTTCTGTGTATATGTGTTTCTGTGTGTCTGCATGTGTGTCTGTTTCTGTGTGTGTGTCTGTTTGTGTGTGTGTGTTTCTGTGTGTGTGTTTGTGTGTGTGTGTTTCGTGTGTGTGTGTGTGTCTGTGTGTATGTTTGTGTGTGTGTTTCGTGTGTGTGTGTTTCTGTGTATATGTGTTTCTGTGTGTCTGCATGTGTGTCTGTTTCTGTGTGTGTGTGTGTTTCTGTGTGTGTGTTTGTGTGTGTGTGTTTCGTGTGTGTGTGTGTGTCTGTGTGTATGTTTGTGTGTGTGTTTCGTGTGTGTGTGTGTTTCTGTGTGTATTTCACACACAAACATACACTTTGATTTCAGACTTTTCTTCACTTTTAACTTCCCTTTGTGCCTCCTCTGATCGCCTTATTATTCTTGGCGATTTCAACCTCCATTTCACCCCCTCCTGCCCCATTTCCTCTGAATTTTCCTCTTTACTTTCGTCTTTCAACTTCTACCTTCATATTAACACTGCCACCCACACTCACGGCCATCCTCTCGATCTAGTGATCACCCGAGGCCTCAACGTCTCTGGCGTCACCATCACAGACAAGGCCATTTCTGACCATCTTTTCATTTCCTGCAACACCTCTATCCCTCCCCCCTCCACTTCCAAACCCACCACCATCTTCTACCGGCCCTGGAAGAAGATTCCCCCTCAAACTTTCACCTCTGCCCTAGAAACCTCCGACCTCCTCCCACAATGGCATTCTTTTTGTACAGACCCATCCTCCGCCTCCACAACACCCTCTCCACTACCCTTGACACCCTGGCCCCCCTCACCTCCAAAACCGTCTCCCATTCCCGATCATCACCGTGGTACACATCTCACCTCCGCTCCCTTAAAAGCCAAGTGAGAGCAGTTGAACGCACCTGGCTCAAATCTGGCCTCACGGTCCACCGGCAAATCTGGCTGGACCGCATCAAATTTTACCGATCCCCCCTAGCCACCGCCAAATCAGCTTTCTACTCCAGGATAATCCTGGAAGCGAAGGACAACCACCGCCTCCTCTTCGCCACCACCAACCAGCTCCTCCGCCCCCCCCCCCCCCGCCTCACCTCGCAGATCCTCTCCTCAAACGTTCGTTGTGAGGAGATGCTGGATTTCCTCGAGTCCAAAATTGAGAAAATCCGCTCTGCGGTTTCCTCCCCCCACCACTCCTCCACCTCCGCGCCCTCATCAGCTACCTCAACCCCTATTCACCCCCCATTTCACACTTTCAACCCCACCACACCGCTTTCAGTCACAAAAACAATCACCTCCATGAAACCCACCACGTGCTCATTGGACCCCATCCCCAACCCCCTCCTCGCACCCAGCTCCATTTGTTAGCCCCACTCATTTCTGACACCATTAACCTTTCCCTCTCCTCAGGAACCGTCCCTACCTCCCTTAAAACAGCCACCATCACCCCAATCCTGAAGAAACCCTCCCTTGATGCGTCGCAACCATCAAGTTATCGACCCATCTCCAACCTCCCGTTTCTATCCAAGGTCCTTGAAAGAGTGGTTGCCTCCCAGCTCCACTCTTTCCTTTCAAATCACTCACTTCTTGAACCCCTCCAATCAGGTTTCCGCCCTATCCACAGCACAGAAACTGCGCTGGTCAAGGTCACAAATGACATCCTAACCGCATGTGACCAGGGCTCCTCTGCCTCCTCGTCCTCCTTGACCTGTCTGCTGCGTTCGACACAGTCGATCACACCATCCTCCTTCAACGTCTTTCCTCCCACCTCAACCTTCAAGGCACTGTCCTTGAATGGTTCCATTCTTATTTGAGAGAAAGAATCTTGCCCCCCCCCCCCCCCCCCCCCAACTTTGGAATCATTCCATCATAATGCTAATGTCTACCTGAACAAAATGGCTGGAGAACTGGGCTAAAAATGTCATCAGAAGTGCGGCAACTCAGAAAACGGAACACATTCCCCACAATAATGTTAGTTTGTACCAGTGACCTGGCCAGGTATCCTCTTCACTAATTATTCACTCACCTCATGGCTGTTTGTGAGAAGTTGCTAGTTGCAAAACCTGACCTGCATAAAGGGGGCGCTTTATAAATGCAATGCAACACTGACCCACATTTTACAGTGGGTAGAGCAAAGCATTGACTTGGGCAGGTATTGTATAAATGCAAGAATAGATTGATCACACACCAATTGCCAAACAATGCACTCGCATGTATGTCACTTATACAAATATTTCCTGGTTTCCATCAGCAGCAGAAAAGGGCATCTCTCAGACAGGATCTCCACAGGATCGCCAGCCATCGATCTCAGGAGAGAGACTGTATGATTGTTCCCAATGTGGGAAGAGCTGCACACATTCAGCAACACTGCACCAGCGATCACATATAGGGGAGAAAGAATATAAATGTGCTGAATGTGGTAAGCGATTCACGAGTTCGAAAAATCTCAAGGTTCACTATCGAACACACACAGGAGAGAGACCACACAAATGTGCTGAATGTGGAAAGAGTTTCAAAAGATCAGGAGTGCTCCAGAAACACCAGCGATCACACACGGGAGAGAGACCATATAAATGTGCTGAATGTGGAAAGTGTTTCAAGACATCAGGCAACGTAAAAGTACACAATCGAACACACACAGGAGAGCGACCATACAAATGTGCTGAATGTGGAAAGAGTTTCAAGACATCAGGCAACATAAAAGTACACTATCGAACACACACAGGAGAGAGACCATACAAATGCGCTGAATGTGGAAAGAGTTTCAAAACATCAGGAGTGCTCCAGAAACACCATCGGTCACACACGGGAGAGAGACCATATAAATGTGCTGAATGTGGAAAGAGTTTCAAAACATCAGGAGAGCTGAAAAAACACCAGCGATCACACACGGGAGAGAGACCATATAAATGTGCTGAATGTGGAAAGTGTTTCAAGACATCAGAGAACATAAAAGTACACTATCGAACACACACAGGAGAGAGACCATACAAATGTGCTGAATGTGGAAAGAGTTTCAAAACATCAGGAGAGCTCCAGAAACACCATCGGTCACACACGAGAGATGGACCATATAAATGTGCTGAATGTGGAAAGAGTTTCAAAACATCAGGAGAGCTCAAAAAACACGAGCGATCACACACGGGAGAGAGACCATATAAATGTGCTGAATGTGGAAAGAATTTCAAGACATCAGGCAACATAAAAGCACACAATCGAACACACACAGGAGAGAGACCATACAAATGTGCTGAATGTGGAAAGGGTTTCAAGACATCAGGCGACATAAAAGTACACTATCGAACACACACAGGAGAGAGACCATACAAATGTGCTGAATGTGGAAAGAGTTTCAAAAGATCAGGAGTGCTCCAGAAACACCAGCGATCACACACGGGAGAGAGACCATATAAATGTGCTGAATGTGGAAAGTGTTTCAAGACATCAGGCAACGTAAAAGTACACAATCGAACACACACAGGAGAGCGAC
>JAYJKW010000399.1:1216893-1704393 GCA_035084275.1 Hydrolagus colliei
TTCTACATAAATGTCATTTTGTTCTCGTTTTTATAACAATACATTGGCCGTTTTAATCCATCGCTTGTTGTGTCATTGCTGTGTACAACTGGCTGCCGCGTTTCGTCCAGAAATACACAGTCAATACACTTTACACTATATTCTGCGAAAATCTTTGAGACTCTAGAAGAAGTGAAAAACGCTACATCAAATGCAAGAATTATTATATCACACTATTATGTACGATACTGTATCAGTAGGATTATTAAATTATTATCGTTGTTGTCAGTATTGGTTTTATTTCAGTTGTTCAGTTGTTACTGTTATTATATTATTGTGATACAGAGCCGCAACCTGACCCACAGTTTGCTGACAGAAGTGAGGCCAGCTGCTCCTTCCTGATCAATGTGGTTTCCAGGTGGTTCAGCATCTCACTTGTGAACAGACACCACAATTGCCCTCTGGGCATTAATAGACCGAGAGCATGTCTCAGACAAGGTCCTGATGAAGTTTAGCATCTCATTTCTCCTGGATTTAATTAGATTTATTTCACGAATAGATTTCACATCCGCCACATCAAGCAGAATCTGGGGGTTAACTAAAGCCACACTGCCAGTGCCATGCTGTTGTTATTGTTCTTGTTGACGTAGTTCTTGTTACAATTTACAAACTATTCTAACTTTACCATAAAAATGCAGTTCATGTTATATTGTATTAAACTTGCAGCTTAACAGACAAAAACATCTGCTTCCCCTGTAGCCGCCCGAGGTACTACAGTTTGCAAATAAACAGATGTTGCTGGGAAAAATCGGGTAAGGCAACATCTATGGAAAAAGGAAAGTGAGTCAATGTTTCGGGTCCACGACACTTCGTCAGAACTAGGGTATGTTGGAAGCGAGAGGCAAGGAATGGAAGGCGAAGGGGGAAAGTGCTGTAGAGGGCAGGAGATAATGGGGTAAAGAGGTGTTAATGTTGCGAAACAAAAGCGGGGGGGGGGGGGGGGGGGGGGGGGGGCTTGCAACAGAACAGCAGAGATGAGGTGTTAATAGCGTTAAAGCAAACAAACAAAAGATGAAATTGCAAGAATAGAGCACAGCCAGATCAGATGATCGCAGAAGAGTGGAGTGTGAGCTGTTATGGCATGAAATTGTTGAAATAGATATTAAGGCCAGAGGCTGTAATGCCCCCCAGCCAATGGATATGCTGCTGTACATTTGAGCTTCTACTGCGGTTCATTGGAACAGGGAAGGAGACTGTGGCTGGAGAGGTCGGAGGTGCGAGTGGGAAGGAAAGTTAATGTGGCATTAAACCGGTAAATCAGGGTGATATTTCCTGCCAGGATTGTAGTCTTCGGCAAATTGTTCACCCAATGTGCGTTTGGTTTCCCCCAATGTAGAGGAAACTGCATTGTGTTATCAGGCCATAATTGCTCACCTCCCCCCGCCTTCTGACGAAGGGGCATGCACCCGAAATGTTACCATTTCTGGTCACCACGCTTTAGGAACGATGCTAAGGCATTGCAAAGGATACAGAGGAGATTCAACAGGATGGTACCGGGAACGGGGGACTTCAGCCATGAGGAAAGTAGAGAAGCTAGGTTTATTCTCATTGGAACAGAGAAGGTTGCGAGGAGACCTAATAGAGGATTTTAAGATCAAGAGGGGATTTGACAGAGTAAACAAGGGAAGACTGTTTCCACTGGTGGGTGTGTCAGTGACTCGTGCTCATAAATTTATAAGTTTCAAAAAGAAGCAGAGAGAAGGTGAGGAGACATGTTTTCACTCAGTGAGTTTCTGGCAATGAATGCATTGCCAGAAAAGTGGTGGAGGTCGATTTGATAACCACTTTTAAAGAGAGTTCAGTTGGGGAGGACGGGTTTGCACAGTTATGGGGAGAGACCTGAGGAGTGGGTTTAAATTGCTCTTTTTAAGAGCCAGCAGTCTTGATGTACGAAACGACCTCCTTTTGTGCTGTAAGATTCTATGTTTCTATGAGCTGTTGCCTGAACTGCTGAGATTTCTCAGCAAATTTTGTTTTTGTTTCAGATTTTCAGCTTCTGTAGTATTGTGCATTTTTGTATTGCAGACTGCATTGTTTTCTGATTGAAATAATCTGAAAAGCTGACAAGATAGCAGGGCAGGGGAACTCTCACGTTAACTCTTAAAGGAACACAAAGGCCTCGACAGATATAGCACAATAGTGGACACATGTTTCTGTTTTTAGTATGATTTTCTAAACATATATTTAAGTCAGGAATGATGACAGTGCTGTAGACAGTCTTCAGCTGGGCTCATATTTAATCAGAATAGACCCAGTAAAGAACGATAAAGTTCAAATATCCTTTTGGAGAACAAATGTATTTTCAAAAAATAGAATGCCTATATTCAGCTGAAGGTATTTCTAGAGAACATAAATTAAATCTCGTTAATTTGTTTAACTGCATTTTCAATTACATCAAGGCTCTCATTTGTCACATACTCTCACCTGATCTCTGCATTCTGTATACCAGAGCTGTAGACTTTTGTTTTTGAAAACTGTACAGAATATAGACACAAATGAACTTCCTGTATGTATGTCAACTATATGTTGGTTCACTGAATAAACGAAAATGCATAGAAACATCCGTAGAAACAGATCATTTGTCACAATTCTTCTATCGCTCTCCCTACTTCTATTTGATTCCACCCACATTTTCCGGGAATCCCTCTATTCCCGTTTAAGCACACCATGTTCCCTTTTATATATACTGAAGTTTTCACATCAACCACATAATTCTAATGTCTCCTCACACGCTGTGAGAAAGATGTCCTCCAATCGCCAGAAAAGATGATATAAATGATTTTTAAAAAATCTTCCTTGCATTTGCAATAGCACTGGCGGCTTTAGAAATTGTTAAAGCATTTTATTGTCCGTACTGAACCATGCATTTGTCTTATTAATGTACTGATTCAAAGTCCACATTATCAAATAGTTTGCATATGTTTGTTCACGTTTGTGAGACGTTATAATCTTCAGATTCCAACAAACTAGAACAAAAAGTACACAAAGTCTGAAACCACTACCTTCATTTACACTTTTAGTTCCTACTTCAATGCTATTTTTCTTGCTGAATTCAAAGTGTGGTTTGAGGTAATGATTCCTGTCATCTGTGACTGGTCTGCCTTTCCAAGTTCTGCGGTGAGCTGGGCTGTGCTGTGCTGTTATCAGCAGTGAAAGCCTTGGAGGCCTTTGGAGAAACAAAGGAGGAAGTAACTAAATAAACATTGTTTGAGTTAACGAAAAAAGGGAGTAACAGATCGGATGCAGTGGATAAACTGAGAGTGTTGAGATATCTGTAGTTTCTACATCGATATTTTCTTATGGTTGTCTTACATTGCTCCGATAAAACGTGTAAATTGTAGGAAATCTATGTTTGTAGGCAAACACACATAATAATCCTTGATTCTGATATAGTGCTTTTCCGATCTTCTACACCAATCTGTGCACATGGATGTCCCACAAACAGGCATTCAGTGAATGACCATAATTGATCTGAGGAATTGTAACTTCTGCAAAAACGTATCTAAAATCAGCAAACTACAATGTCTCCTTTCAATAACACCCTTGCTTGACGTGTGTCAAGCTCTACCCACATTTTCCTGTTAGGGCAGCACAAACAGCATGAAAATAACTTATTGCAGTTTCTGAGAATAAGCTTCAAACTCACAGTTATTTGTGTGTCAGAGGGTGAGAGAAGTAGAGGGAGGGACAAGTGTTGTATGAAGTTCTGTAAAAGACACCACAAGCAGTGCAGATTCTATCGGATCTCTGGAGAGTAACAGGGAGAGAGAAATACAGAGAGAGACAGAGAGAGAAAGAGCGAGCGAGAGAGAAAAAAACATATACGCAGAGAGATAATGATAATCCTTGCATTTGGTATAGCTCTGTTTACGTATTCTGGACATTACAACGTACTTTGGGGGAAATACCATAATGTATATTGACTATAAGTCTGAGAGAAAGTGTGAGTCTTTGGATGGCGAAAGAGAAATAGAGAGAGAGAGAGAGAGAGAGGTGGAGAAAGACTGGTATCTGGAGAGAGAGTTAAACAGTTTAACAGAAAATGTGATTGAGACAATGATTCCCAGATCCATTTATATAGTAGCTTAATGCTTTGCTGTGAGAATGGTAGAGTGGATGTAATGGATCCATGAGATCAAATGGCCCAAATTCATTTAAAAAAATATTGTTATTATGATGTCAGGTACCAACAACAATAAACTGTACCAATATGAGACTTATTAAAGCCAAACAAGGCAAAGACAGGTATTCACTGATCCCTGGGATCATTCTACTAAATCTCCTCGGCACCCCCTTCAAGGCAGTGCTTTCATGCTTAGAGTTGGGGGTCATTTATTTTGTTTAATTCACTAAAAACTTTTATCTTACCCTCTGTGGGCACACAGCTCACAAGGTTAACAGCAACTGCACAAAAATATAGTGGGAGGGGATTTAGATGACAGAGGTGTTGTTCTGGTAAAATATATCACAACTTGTTCCGCTTTCCTATCCTCAGCGAATAGAGACTGTGTGTGTGTGAGTGAGTGAGTGAGTGTGTGTGTTATAGACAAGTTGGTGTTTGAGGATCACAGAGCTCAGTGATAACAGCAACGCCTTCTCCGGAGATCATCTCCGTGAGTTTTATTTCCTAATCCGTGGAGACCCACAACCACTCTCCGAACAAAGAAGCAAACCTCCAGGTTCTGTTTCTGACTAGCTCCTCCTCATCCTCGTTATGCTTCTCCTAATCTGTGAGTATTGTCAACAGCCCAATCACAGGGATATCCATTAGCTCCTGTTCGTCTCTCAAATGTCAACAACAACAACTTTGATTGGTATGGCGCCTTCCATGCCAGAAGGCGTCTCAGAGCGCTTCACAATAGTAGATCCCGGGACCGAGCCAGGGGCAGGGGCAGAAAGGTGAGCAAAGACGCGGTTCGGAGAGAAAGGTCTTTAGCTGGGCCCTGAAGCTGGGAAGACAGGGGGCGAGGCGAAAGGAGTGATGAAGGGAATTCCAGAGCCTCGGGGCGTCCTGGCTGAAGTGACGGCCGCCGAGGGTGGAGGGAAGGGTTCGGGGGACATGGATGAACCCAGACCTAGTAGAGCGGAGGCAATAAGTGTTGGTTTCAGGAGAGAGGAGACCAGAGAGGGAGCGGGGTGCAGAGGAGCGGAGGGATTTTAAGATAAGTGTGAGTATCTTTTAATCGATCCTCTCAGGGACAGGCACCCAATGAGGGCTGGCAAGGGTTGTGATTAGACGGGGATATGGGGTAAACTGTTTCAGGAGAGGGAGGAGAGAGGCAGAGAATACATAGCAGAGAGGAGACAGTAGAAGGGAGAGAGGGAAACAGGAGAGGAATGTGATAAGAGAAGACAGAAGGTAAGTGCTGGAGGAGAGTGTGGAGGAGAGAGAGAGGGGGAAATAAGTGAGAGGAATGAGTGTGAAAGAGAAAAAGAGGGGACTTTCTGATTCTGGTCCATTACCAAACCCAATTTGTCTGAGACTCGTGTAAGTGACTGGACAGACCAGATTGTGTGAATTACTGGGTTACTCATTCCAACTTTTATTTTCTTTTTCCTTGTGCAGTGCTATTTTGTGTGGGAACTACGGTGGAATCTGCAGGTTAGTGACACTGGGGAATCAGACTTGAAACCGTCACAGAACGGCCTCGATGTCTTGCTATTAGGTCCCTATGGAATGCCATCCCTCAATCCCTCCGTTTCGTCTCTTCCCTTTCCTCTTTCAAGGCCGGTTTGAAGACTTTCCTCTTCGATCGTGCCTTTTGTTCTACCCCGAACTTTTTTACCTCCCCTTCGTGTTTCATCCCTTCCCAAACACTCCCCTCCCAGCTCGAGTCACACGCCTCCTGTGCAGCGCCTTGAGACGTCCTCCCGACGTGAAAGGCGCTCTATAAATGTAATTTGTTGTTGTTGCTGTTGCAATAACTTGGTGTGTCTCGGGGGAATCTGAGGTTTGGGGGCGAATGAGGGAGTTGCTTTGCCTGTGTGAATGTGGAGGTGGAGGTGGGCTCTTTCTCTGGGCTGGTGGCTGTGCCCTGTGGGGTGATTTTGCTTGGGGTGAGCTGTGGCCCTTTGTGGATCATTTGGATCATGTGGATCATGGTCCCATTTCCGCTACTGTTTGTGGGACACTGTTGTGTGCAATTTGGCTGCCGTGTTTCTCCCACAAATATACAGTCAATTTTCCGACCTTTCTTCCCCCACCCACAACCCCACTCACCCTCTGCTCTGGTCCATACCTATTTTGCCCCCTTTCTTCCCTCTTGTCTTCTCCCTCCCGCGCTGCTCTTGTCCTAAACTTGGGACATTGCTGTATTCTTTGAAGCGCATTGGGTCGTTGATAAGACGTGGAAAGTAATATATAAAGTATTATTATTTTTATTATTATCAGCTGTGCCCTGGGGGCAGCTATTGACATTGTGGCACGTTTTATCCCCAATGGGGAGTGGTGGGGACGGGGGCAATGAGCTATGCCTTGTGCGGAGGGAGCCTATGTCCTGTGCGGCCTTTTCTGTGGAGGCTGCACTAGATATGGCTGCGCACTGAGGGGAAGAAATGCTTACAGGGGTGTTCTATGCCTATGTGGAGGGTGGAGGTGCCTTGAGCTAGGACTTCCATACATGTGGACAGGGTGCTGTGCCTTTGAGATGGGCTGTGCTTGTGGGTTGATGCATGCTCATGTGGGGAGGTGCTTTGTGTTGGAGGAGGGGGCTGTACTTGCGTGGAGGGGGCAGTGCTTGTGGGAGGGAGCTGTGTGTGGCGGAGGGGGCTGCGAATGTGGGGACTGGGCTGTGCGTGTGGGACAGTGGCTGTGTGCATGGGGAGTGGGCTGTGCTTGTGGGGAGGGTGCTGTTGGAGGGGGGAGGGGGCTGTGTTTGTGGGGAGGAGGCTGTTTGTGGGGGGAGAGGGCTGTTGGTGGTGGGCGGGGGCTGTGCATACGGGGAGGGCCTATGCTTATTTGGAGGGGGCTGTATGTGTTGGGAGGAGGCTGTGTGTGAGGAGGGGCTGTGCCTGTGGGCAGGGGGCTGTGCTTGTGTGGTTTTATTATATTTGTTGTTCTATTGTTATATCCCCCTCACGAAAGACTAACACTCATGTCAATGAGCTGTGAGAATGTGGCCAGTATTGGATGTGAATGTGTCTAACTCCGTGGTTCTTTATAAACTGTGTAACTTGACCCGAGCTGTTATCTGTAGTAATATAATCACAATGTCTGTGTTTGTGTGTATCTGTGTATTTCCCTATAATGCAACATTTTAGCTATGATTTACACCTTCTAGGAGAAGGCGCTATATAAATCGAAGTTGTTATTGTTTTTGAATTATAGTGAGAGGGTTATGGGCAAAGTTTATATCATGGATCTCAAGTCATGGATAAGCTATTCTTTTTTTAAAAACAAAGTTTACATTAAACTGTAAATTGTGAGGTGAGCATGGGTTTTTGCAACAAAGCAGTGATAGAGAAAATCACACACTGTTCCATCTGTACTAGAATCAATCAATCCAAACTTATATTTATATAGAGCTTTTGACGTCAAGAGGACGTCCCAAGGCGCTGTACGGTTAGGTAGGGACAAGGGCAGGGGGAAGGGGTCGGCGCATGATGAAGGCGAGTAGGAAAATTGACTGTATATTAGTGGGTGAAACGCGGCAGCCAAATTGCGCACACCAGTGTCCCAGAAACAGTCATGGAATTGGGATTAGGAGAATAGGGGGGGAATGCTGGAAAGAGTAGGGGTTGGGGTAGGGGGAAAGAGAGCAGGAAAATCCTCTGTATATTTGTGGGACTGTATATTTGCAGAATATCCTGCAACAATGTAGAAAACCATGGTCATATATTTGCGGGTCTTCTATTCTATAAAGCATAATAATCATACATAAAAAGATAATAATCAGAAAGCAAGCTAGGTTCATATAATGCATATAACGCACCGAGCTCTGCGAACACATCACTCCCTCACATGCCTGGCTCCTTCCGCTCCCCATCACACAGGATCCAATTCAAGATCCTCGTCCGTACTTTTAAGGCCATTTGTGGCCTTGCCACACTCCATCTCTCCATCAACTTGCTGTCCCCCTGTGAACCTGCATGATCACTCCGTTCAACAGAGTGATCATGCACTCTGATGATCTCCATGTTCCGATATGTTGCCAGGATTTTAGCCTCTCTGCCCCCACATCCATCCCATAGTCAATTTACCTTGTTTCCTTCCTCGCCTCCTTCAATGGCGGTATCAAAACTCTCCTCTGCTCTTATGCTGCCTTCCCAACTCTCTCCCTCCCCTTCCATCTCTCTCCCGCCACTCCCCCGTACTATGCCGCTCTCCCTTGCTCGGTTCTCGATCTCTCTGTTCAGCGCCTTCGGACGTCACCCTGACGTGAATGGAGCTCTATAAATGTAATCTTGTTCTTGTTGTTTTGAAACAAATTACGCTCAGGGGCAAAATATGATTTAAACATAATTTTACGCAACAAAGCAGCAATAGAAAAAAATACACACAATTCAGGAGAGATACACCTGCACTAATATATTCCGAAACCATGTAAAAACAAAAGGATATATTTAAGGGATCTCCTATTGTATAAAGCACAAAACTCGACAATGAAATACCATTAACGTAAAGTAAAACAGTCTTACTTGATGTATAATCCTCTCACATATTGTACAATTATTTACAACATATTAAATCGTAATCCTTAAATTTTATGTACCGCCTTTTGGCTTCTAGGCAGCTCAAACTGTAGTGTCTGTATGTTTTGTGGCTGAAATATGGCAAACAACAGTAGATAGCAATCTGGCACAAACATTTGTCGATTGAGGTGAACAATTTTAGTGATTTTTTTTCTCTCGAGGGATTAACATCAGGTGTGTGGCATTAGGAGCTTTGCCAATGGTGTTGCCCTGGAATATAATACACACTATAATATAAACTATAATTAAAAAAAATAATATATTATTTCAAAATAAAGTATCTTTACCGAATGAATTGTGTTATAATCCAACAACAAACAACAACAACAACTTAAACTTATAAAGCGTCTTTCACGCCGGGAGGACGTCCCAAGGCGCTTGACAGGAGGCGTGTGACCCGAGCTGGAAGGGGAGTGTTCTGGAAGGGGTGAAACACGTAGGGGAGGTCGAAAGATTCGGAGGGGAACAAAAGGCACGATCGAAGAGGAAAGTCTTCAAACCGGCCTTGAAAGAGGAAAGGGAAGAAACAAGGCGGAGGGATTGGGGGTTGGAATTCCACAGAGTGGGAGCGGAGAAGCTGAAAGCCTGGCTTCAGATGGTGGGGCGGTTCGGGCGGGGGGTTTGGAGCAGGCCAAGTCCTGCAGAACGGAGTGTCCGGGTGGGCTCATAGGGGGAGAGTAAGTCGGTTAAATAGGGCGGGGCAAGGCCATGTAAGGCCTTGAAGGTGAGGACGAGGATCTTGAACTCGATCCTCTGGAGACGGGCGAGGGTGGGGGTTATATAGTCGTGGAGGCGGGTGCGGGATAATACACGGGCTGCAGAGTTTTGGATGACCTGCAGCCTGTGAATGGAGGAACTGGGGAGGCCGACGAGGAGAGAGTTTCCGTGGTCCAGTCGTGGGGTGATTTATGCGTGCAATCCCCTATAATAATATAAATAATCCTTCATCTAGCGCTTTTACATAATAATAAATAAAATATATTAGTATAATGTATAATATAATAAGTTAATGTAACGTATAATCATATAATAATATAAAATATATCAACACAGAAATCTTTACTCCATATTTTAGCGTTTGGTTGCAAATGTAGCTGCTTTGAGTACAACTCCTAATGAAATAATTGTTACTGTTATTGAGAAATCGAAATGTGGACTGTGCATCGTCACCAGTCATGGGATTCATTTAATCGTTTTTGTTGTTGTTCTGTTTATACCCCAGACATCCTCCGAATGAGACACGATCTCTGCGCATTTATATTGTATTGTATTATCCCGGGAGACTGGAAATCAAGCTGCAAACAGACTGTTAATACTGTATATGGTATTCTCGCCCACAAATATATACAGTCAATCCACTTTACAGTATCTACTGTGAAGCGTTTTGGGACGTTGATAAGTTGTGGAAAGCGCTATAAGAAATACAAGGATTATTATTATTTTACAGCGAGTGCGACTGTGAGGCTGGTGAATGGAGGCAGCCTGTGTGCTGGGACAGTGGAGGTTTACCATAATGGACGATGGGGCACAGTGTATGGCTATGCCACCCATGACTGGGGTATGGAGGAGGCGGCTGTGGTGTGTAAGGAGCTGGGCTGTGGGCCGGCGCTATCAGCACCAGGGACAGCTCACTATGGGGGAGGGTCAGGTCCCATTGTGACGTGGGCTGTTCAGTGCAGAGGCAGTGAGGCGGCTCTGAGGGATTGTGAGTCAGAGGCCTGGGGTCACTATAGCTGGTCACACTCCCATGATGCCGGTGTCACCTGCTCAGGTAAATTGTCATCATCTCGCTCTCGGGGTGTGTGTGTGTGGGGTCAGCAACGAGCATAAAAGGGAGCGGCTGAGTACAGCGGGGGGTGGCAGGGTACAGGTCACACTGACCCCAACTCACATTGACCCCCAGCACACACGGTCTCTGTCCTCACACTGAGTCTCAACTCCCAGCTCTCACTGGCACCCAGCTCACACTGAGCGGAGCTCACACTGACTCCAAGCTCACACTGAATCCCAGCTCACACTAACTCACAGCTCACACTGTCCCCCAGCTCACACTGTCCCCCAGCTCACACTGTCCCCCCAGCTCACACTGACATCCCCAGCTCACACTGAGCCCCAGCTCACACTGAGCCCCAGATCAAACTGACCCCATCTCACACTGACTCCCAGCTCACACTGACCATCAGCTCACACTGACCCCATTTCACACTGACCCCAGCTCACACTGACCCTATCTCACACTGATCATCAACTCACACTGTACCCAACTCACACTTACCCCATTTCACATTGACCCCATCTCACACTGAACGCCGGCTCACAATGTCCGCAGCTCACACTGACTCCCAGCTCACACTGACCATCAACTCTCAATAACCGCAGCTCACACTGACCCCATCTCATACTGCCCCAGTTCACAATAAGCCCAGCTCACACTAACCCCAGTTCACACTAAGCCCACCTCACACTGACTCCAGCTCACACTAAGCCCAGCTCACACTGACCCCAACTCACTCTGACTCCAGCTCACATTGACTCCCAACTCACACTGAGCCCCAGCTTACACTTAGCCCAACTCACACTGAGCCCCAGCTCACACTGACCCCGTGTCCGGGTTATTTATCATAAACGTTTGTGCTTCAAAGTGAAACAAACTCACAGATGGACACTAAGATCAATGTCGCTACTAGTGTTCACTGTCACATCACTGATCAGATCGAGTGTTTGTGAGGTTACCTCTATGGCCCCTTGTTTCCAGATCCAACCCAAATTCCCATCCTTTCCCTGAAGACAGATTCCTGGATGTTTGTGAGAGTGGAAAGCGCTGAGATCCCATGTTCTGGGTATTACACTGCCAGCAAATTCTCTTTATACAGAGACGGAAGGGTCATCGCATCACAACGAGTTGCAGCGAACAAAAACATGGCCGCATTCACCGTATCATTGCAGGAAATTACTGGTGTAGATACACTACACACATAGAGGACAGAGATACTTCATCAGCAGAGAGCGAGCATGTGGGAATCTCTGTGAATGGTAACAGCAAGAGCTGGAATCCTTCACCAATGGCCATTCACTGCCCCCTGGTGTCCAGTCACGTTGAACCACACACAATCCCACACCAATTCCATCCATCCCCTTGTTCCACCCACTCTGTGAAAGTCTCTTTCCCTCAACCTATTTTCCTCCTCCACTCGCATCCTTCCTTCCTTCCTTCCTTCCTTCCTTCCTTCCTTCCTTCCTTCCTTCCTTCCTTCCTTCCTTCCTTCCTTCCTTCCTTCCTTCCTTCCTTCCTTCCTTCCTTCCTTCCTTCCTTCCTTCCTTCCTTCCTTCCTTCCTTCCTTCCTTACTTACTTACTTACTTACTTACTTACTGCCTGCCTGCCTGCCTGCCTGCCTGCCTGCCTTCCCTCCCTCCCTCCCTCCCTCCCTCCCTCCCTCCCTCCCTCCCTCCCTCCCTCCCTCCCTCCCTTCCTTCCTTCCTTCCTTCCTTCCCTCCCTCCCTCCCTCCCTCCCTCCTTCCTTCCTTCCTTCCTTCCTTCCTTTCTCCCTCCCTTCCTTCCCGCCTCCCTGCATCCTTGCGTCCCTGCCTCCCTGTTTCCCTCTAACTCCATTCCTCCCTCCGATAATATATTACTTCCTGCCATCCACAGATCATATTATTTCACTCGCACACGCTCTAATCCTTACTTCCTCCAAAAAACTCCATTCCTCCCTCCAAAAGCATATGCTGCTCCCAACATCATATATCCACTAGTTCTCGAACTGTCCAGCACTCTTGACTTTACTTCCTTCCGCGGTGAAAGTTGCTCTGTCAATGTAGTTTTGTTTTCGCTATTGTACCAATTCCCCCCTCCCTTTTTCCCTCCCTCCCTTGCATCCTTCTAGTCACGCCTCTAGACTCTCCTCTTCCAGATACCCATTGGGAACTCCTTTTCCCCCACTCCCATTCCACCTCTTCCTAATCGCGGGTCTGAAGCAGGAAATCTCCAGCACCTGAGGACGTCCTCCTGATGTGAAATTCGCTTTAGAAAAGCAATTTTATTGTTTTTGTTGTTTACGTCCCAAAACCTTCCCACAAGACACCTACCTCTAATTCTCACTAAAACACACGGGCTGCGAAACAAGGAATTGGTCCCATTTGCTTTGACACGATTCGTATCCGTATCACACAGCAAGTGTTTGTGAGATTACTGTTACTGTATTTTAATTCCAGATCCGCTACAGATTCCCACCGTTTCCCTGAAGCCAGATTTCCGGGTGTTTGTGACAGGGGAAAATGCTGAGATCTCGTGTTCTGGGAACTATCCGGGCAGCAACTTCTTTTTGCACAGAGACGGCGAGTATATCACATCACAAACAGCTCCAGAGAGTAACAACACAGCCACATTCACCCCATCGGAGATCGGTGCAGGAAATTACACATGTAAATATACCACACAAAGAGGAGGCCGAGATTTCACATCACCAGAGAGCGAACGAGTGGGAATCACTGTCTTGGGTAAGAGTTCAGTAAAATCTCACACAATAACCTACTTGTGTTTTGACAATTTCCAGCAGCTCCTGCTGTCGCCAATCTTTACAACATCGATCAACTTTCCATGTTGTCTCCTCGTGTTGGCTGTAGCCGTCGAAAACCCGTCCACTCAATAAAACAGTTTCCAAGCCCCCAACTACCGAGTGACAGCCACGCAGCTCAAAGTCTGTGTCCCCTGTGTTGCTCCCCAAAGCCCCGGCACGTTATCCCCTTCCCCACTCCACCCTCTCCATCCACATTCCCCCTTATCCCCATCTCTATCATTTATTCTCACCCCCTCTCTCCACCACTGCCCCATCCTGGGGGAGGGGCTGAGCTGGGAGAATGGCTGAGCAGGAGGTGTGGATGACCTGGGGGAGGGGGCTGAGCTGAGGAGGGATTGAACTCAGGTTGGGGTCGGTGCTTGTTTGAGATGGGTCTAGTTCGTGTTGAGGGATGAGCTGGGGTTCAGGTGTCTTCTGGGATTTGGTGCTGAGTGGGTTTTGGGGGATGATCTGTTTGTGAGGGCTCAGGTGGTGATGGGGCCTGAGATGGGAGTGCGGCTGAGCTGGCGGAGGGGGTAAAATAGATGCTAATCTGAGTGTGGGACTGCAATGGGAGTGGGGCTGAGACTGAGTTTTAGTCAATGAGACGCACCATCTCAATCGACTCTGTGTGCAGTTGTAGCTCCTAAATTATTGGTTTCATTCCCCGATCGCGATCGTATCCTGCTGTTTGATGATGCGTCTGAAGAGCACAAGAGAGGGTCATTCGTGTCACCCTGCCCAAATCTGGAGCTGAGTGTTACCTTAGTCTCACTGCCCTATCTGGCCAACCCGTCACAACCATCGTCTTCCATCCTTTAGTTTAACGAAAAACTTGCTGTTGTCTGCGACTCCCCCCCTCCCAACCCCCCCCCCCCCCCCCACCCCACTCTCCACCCCCTCAGCACACTTAACATGGCTTGGTCTGTACTCCACGCTATGAGACAAATAAATGGTCACTTTTATTCTGAACCGAACCGAGTACTTTTCACTTTGCGAGTCTTTATGACATAATCTTTATCGCTTTTTCATTCCAGATCCACTCCAGAAACCCAACATTTCCCTGATCAGAGATTCGCGAGTATCTGTGAGCGGCGATATCACTGAGATCTCCTGTACTGGGGAGTATCCGGGCAGCAATTTCTCTTTGTACAGTGACGACAGGTTTATCACATCACAACAAACTCCACAGAATAACCACACGGCCACATTCACTCCATCGGAGATCAGTGCAGGAACTTACTGGTGTAGATACAGCGCACAAATAGAGGGCAGAGAGTTCACATCACCAGACAGTGATCGAGTGGAAATCTCTGTACTGTGTAAGAGCTGAGTAACTTCTCACACAACAACATAATTGACTTTGTACCATATACAGCTGCTCCTCTTGTAACCACCCTTTACACCACGAGATTATGTTTCCGCGTTGTCTCCTGATGTCACCTGGAGTGTTTTCCCCAGTCGTACAATTATCCATGCGATAAAGCAGTTTCTAGACCCCACCCACCAAGTGATACCGACGCTACAGAGATACTCATGTGTGCAGTGCTGCCCTTTCCCCCCTCTTCACATCTCTCAGCAGGTAGACTTTTTTTTTGCCAAATTGAATGCAATGGCCAGATTAAGGGATGAGTAAGGGGCCACGAGGTTAGTTCCTGGGATGAGGGGACTGACGTATGAGATCAGAAGATTATCCATGATCTTGTCGAATAGCGGGGCAGGCTGGATGTCCTACTCCTGCTCCTAATTCATATGTTCTAATAACATGGATCTGACATTGCCTGAAGACATAAGGGAGAATGTGGCGATGAACAGTTGCACTTCAGGCTGGAGCACAGTATACAGTGCTATTCCCATTGTTCAGGATTAGTTAAACTGCTGTTTGTAATCTAGATTAATGACCTGCTCTTTGAAATAGAGAGTGACGTTTAGAAATTCAAAGATGACGAAAAAAACTGGAAATGCAGTAAATTTGAGGTGGATGGCAACAGATTTCAGGAGTGTGTGGACAGACTGATGCAATAGGCAAACGCACAGTAGAAGCAACTTAATGCATATCACTGTGAAGTGATGTATTCTCAGAGGAGGAAAGGGGAGAGACAATACACTGTATAGTATAGGATAACATTTTAAAGGTGAGGAGTAGGCGCGGAGACAATTGGGGTTTCCATTAACAAAATTGAAAGCTTCCTGCCAACGTGCCCCTAATCTCTTGAAATCCTCACTCTATTCCACAACAGCAGCAACAACTTGCACTTATATGGTACCACGCAGAGTTGCATCTTAGAGCGCTTCTCCTTGCCATATCTTCATCCATATTTAATCTCCCATGGCTGCTGTTGCCCCCCCATCTAATTTGCTTCACATTGCACAGGAGCCCTGCGGTTATGCCAGATACCGTTTACCTTGGAATTATTCAAATGCAATTTATTGTTTCCATCCATTTCAATTCACGCTCACATTCAGAGACTGATCTCTCCATCCGTGGTCTCCTGCGCTGGTCCAGCGACCCACAGCGAATGCTTGAGGAACAGTAACTCGTCTATCTACTGGGGACCCTACAGCCCTCTAGCGTCAACATTAGTTTCATCCATTTCAGACCATAAGAGCTCCCCCTCCTCCATGACAATCATCACTTCACCTCTTCTTCCCAGCTTTGATTCGACCCATCCCTTTTTCTTCCCCACCGCTCCCATCTGTTTAACCCAACAATTAACACTTTTCTTCCATTGTCTTCTTTGTATCCTTTGTCGTCCTTGCCCTAACCCCCCTGGCTAACTTGTCATTAAAAACCTCTCCGTGCCAACAAGCCGCACTTCTAACAAGGGCTGTGGACCCGAAACGCTGTCTCAATTTTCTCTCTCCATGGATGCTGCCTGACTCGCTGAATTTTCCCTGCACCTTCTGTTTTTGTTTGCTATCGCAACATACACGTGTTTTCCATTCTTTTGGACACGCTGCTGACAGATGTAACCTTTGTTAATGGAATAATCATGTCTATCTCACAGGTTCCAGGAATATGATGAAAATTGTAAACAGTGTGAGGATCAGTCTGGCGATCGGAGTGTTGCTGGTGACTATTCTCCTGGTCGTGGTGGAATGCAGACCAGCAAAACCAGACAACAACCAGGAAATGGTTATCCAGGATACCTGCTGACGTCTACACTGATCTCCCCTCAAAGCTGAGAAACCAGTTACCTCAGATTATCATCTGAATCAGACAATGGCATCTTTCTCTTTCTCTTCATATGATTTCCTGCCTTTGCCTTTGCTCACACGCTTTGATCCACTCTCTTCCAAATTCTCTGTCTGACTCCTGTAACCGGATGTGGATTTGACCACTTGAAGGCTGAGCGGCTGCTCGCACAAGAAAATTACAAGTTCAGTAACAACTGTCAGGTATCATTTTCAGAACATCGCTTCAGAACATCGTCTCAAACTAATTTTCCACGTTAACTGGAATGCAGGTTTTCTTTCAGTAAGCGTTGCTAACACATATTTCTAAATATTTTTAGAAATGAATATTTTTTGATCTGTTAAGAGGATTTTTAACGCTTTGATGTGTTTGTTACATATAATAAGATGAGCTCACGTTTATATTTTCATAGTGCCGTTCAAGTGCAATTGCTCTAAGAAATCTATGAACTTTTGTGCTGAAAACCTTTGAGACAGTTTCCTTATTCCACGTGGCTTATTATACTCCGTCCCAATAAAACCACGACAATAAAATTGCTCATTTCAATCCACGACTGTGTCTGGGGGACGCTGCTGTGCGTACATGGCTGGCGGGATTCACCCACAAAACACACAGTCAATTCATTTTACAACATACTCTGTGAAGCGCTATGAGACGTCGATTAGATGTGAAAAGCCCTAAATCGAATGCAAGGATTATGATTATTACTAAACAGTCAGGTATTTCGCCATATAACTGGTTTTTTTCAGATTTTTTGTGCAGCATCGAGGTTATATTGAGATGTTCCTAAGATTAATCTTTAAAAAGTTCTCCCTTTGCTTGGCAGGACATGTTTTGACGATAAGGATTGTAACAGGCGATAAGTTGGACGAAAAGTGTATGAAAATGTTTTGGATGATGATAATACATGAGCGGTGATGTGCATTTGGGGATTTAGGGGGGTGGAATGGGTGGGGGGGGAAGGGGGATATTAAATCCAGCTGTGGTCCCTTACTGCTGTAGGTTTCACTGTTGTTGTCCAGCGGGGAAGGGATGTTTTGAAGAGATGGTCTGCGTACTGAATTGCTGTAAAATAATTGATTATTAAGGGGAGGGGTTGAGCAAACAGATCAGGGAAATGCTGTGGGTGTATTGCTCGCTGACGTGCGTCAAACCGAACAGTTTCAAGAGGGAAGAAGAAGCCAATAGATGCAAATTAGCAAAGCTACCTTGCTGTACCGGCTCATAGCTGCATACAGGATACTTTCACACAGTATCACCTGTCTCTTTGCGTTTGACTATCTCGGAGTTAGACCTCTGAAAATCTGTAGCTCCTGTAGCTCAGTGGTTAGAGCACTTGCCATACAAGCCAGCGCCTCCGCACATCGGGCGCCGCCAGCCTCAATATCCAAAGCTGCACTCTCCACCTCAGAAAGCCAATCAGGAACCTCGGCATCATGTTCGATCAAAAACTTTCCTTCCTCCCCCACATCCGCGCCTTGACCGGCACCGCTTATTTCCACCAGCGCAACATTGCCAGGCTCTGCAATTATCTTGTCCCCCGCGCTGCCGAAACACTCGTGCATGCATACATCACCTCACGGCTGGACTACGGAAACTCTCTCCTCGTCGGCCTCCCCAGTTCCTCCATTCATAGGCTGCAGGTCATCCAAAACTCTGCAGCCCGTGTACTATCCCGCACCCGCCTCCGCGACCACATAACCCCCACCCTCGCCCGTCTCCACTGGCTCCCCATCCTCCAGAGGATCGAATTTAAGATCCTCCTCCTCACCTACAAGGCCTTACACGGCCTTGCCCCACCCTACCTAGCCGATCTACTCTCCCGCTACACGCCCACCCGGACCCTCTGTTCAACAGGACTTGGCCTGCTCCAAGCCCCCCGACCGAACCGCCCCACCATCGGAGGCCGGGGCTTCAGTTTCTCCGCTCCCACCCTATGGAACGCCATCCCTCAATCCCTCCGTTTCGCCTCTTCCCTTTCCTCTTTCAAGGCCGATTTGAAGACTTTCCTCTTCGATCGTGCCTTTTGTTCCACCCCGAACTCTTTTACCTCCCCTTCGTGTTTCACCCCTTCCCAAACACTCCATTCCCAGCTCGGGTCACACGCCTCTTGTTTAGCGCCTTGGGACGTCCTCCCGACGTGAAAGGCGCTATATAAAGGTAAATTGTTGTTGTTGTTGATGTTGACGTCCAATGCGATGACTTGTCTTCCCGTCCACTGTGCTCATGGCAAGTTTAGATCTGCAGTGTGTCTCCTGAACTATCGATAAACGTTGATGATCGATAACAAAACACCGAATCAGAGTCAGTGCTCTCCGAATCCGCAGCAGCTCGAAATGCGGTATTTAATGGCTGCTCAACTGTAGGGAATGGATATGGCTCCTGCTGATACACAGGGATAAATATTTTGCGTGTTAGCTGAGTCCTGGATGCGGGCAGAGATCCAAACAGATGTTCAGTGATATAGACCTGGATATCTGGGAATCAGAAAAACAGAGTTCCTGTGGTGTGATGCAATTTACAGAGCCCTGGTGAGAATTCGGTGTTGCCTCTGGATTTGATTTAACATTAGCAAGTTTTATTGCAGTTTGATTGCAAGAAATAATCCTTGTAAACAACTAGAATATCAATCGCAAATTCAACGTAATTTCTTTGACTAGCAGGAAAAAAATTTAATTCACAACTTGAAATGTATACATGCCAGCAAAATAAAACCTTCTCGACGCCCGAACAGGGACTTGAACCCTGGACCCTCAGATTGCCATCAAAGGTGTCGTTCTAAAAGTCTGATGCTCTACCGACTGAGCTATCCGGGCTCACTGACTGCACTTCAGCAGACCTGACCCATGCAGCGCCATGCATTAAAGGCTTGGTCTTGGAATAACATATTGATTCCCAGTACAACAGCCCTTACTGTTGAATAAAAGTTTGAGATGCACACACATGTGAAACCTACGGGTATTGAGCTCCACGGCGGAACTCTCTTTTTGAGTCTTCATTCACTATCAACATTAATGATTTGTTTAAGTTCGGCCACTCTTTTTCGATGAGCTTAGCAGTGACTCCTTCACTTCTACTCTATTGGAAACAGCTACTTATCAAAATGTTACGATATCATGAACGCAAATATTGCCTCCGACAGAACTTGATAACGTAAGTGTGAAATTAATTTAAATGGATCCATTTCTATACGACTAAGTTTGGGAACGTTGTAGGATCCACAAGGAGACGGCGAGGAAAATGTGAGAGAAACTTCTCAACCCCCCTGGGCAGTTGGAAGATTAAGACACATAAATTGATTTGTAGAAGGCAGAATACCTGTAGAATGCCAGACCACTGTTCACACACACAGACAAACACACACACACAAGCACAACGCACACACACAGTTGATGCTGATATCAGAAGATTCAATCCTCCACAAAACGAATGTATCAATGAATGAAAAACTCATTTTGGGGGTGGGGGGGGGGGGGGGGGGAATGGTGTTGAGCTCTGCGCTCTGATTTTGAATACCGTCGGAAAGCTTCGTGGAGTCATGTAGCTAAACAACAACAACAACACATGCGAATTATGTAGCTCCCTCCATGGCCAATACAGTCTCCGAGCGTTTCACAATTGCGATTGCCGGGGACGAGCCAGGGGCAGGGGAAGAAAGGTGACCAAAGACGCGGTCACAGAGACAAGTTTCTAGTTGAGACCTGAAACTGCGAAGAGAGGTTGGAGAGGTGGGAGGAGTGAGGAAGGGAGTTCTGGAACCTCGAGGCGTAGTGGTTGAAGGCACGGCAACCGATGGCGGAGCGGATGATTTCGGGTACCAGCTGGGAGGCAGTCGGAGAGGTTGGGTATGCAGAAGAGAGGAGGGATTTGAAACAAGAATGTTCTAACCACGAAACAAGCTCAGTGGATAGCGCACTCGCCTTTCAATCGTGAGTAGTTTTTTTTCGTATAAATGGAGGTCAGAGTGAACTCTTGGGCAATTTTCGCGCTCCACACGCCTGATAATAATTCGTCCAATATAAATAAAATTGGTCATTTCACGCCACAACTCTTTGTGAGGACGCCGCTGTGCCCAATGGCTGCCGCGTTTCGCCCACAAATATTGTCAATTCACTTTCCAGTGTATTCTGTGCAGCGCATTCAGACATCGATAAAGTATCAAGACTGCTATATCAACTGCAAGTGTTAATATTATATAGTAAAGCTCTCTGTGTGTGTATATGTGTCTGTCTTGGTATATCTATCGGTATCTATGTGTGACTTTCTGTCTGTCTCTATATATCTCTCAGGATCCATGTGTGTGTGGGATTGTCTGTCAGTATCAATGTGCCTGCCTGCCATTCCACATCCTCGTGTTTCAAAGTGCTGCTATATACAATCTGCCCAAGTCTGCATTAATACGAAATATATCAAAATTATTTTGTATTCAATTTGTATTTAGACAATATGCCCCTCTGGTTAACCGGGGAGTGGTTCAAGTTAACTGTTCCCACGTCACAGGAATACTATTAATACTAATCTTGCATTTGATATTGAGCTATGCACCTTTACTAGACGCCTTAATGCGCTTTACAGAAAATGCTGTCAAGTGAATTACCTGTGTATTTGTGAGTGAAACGCGGAAGGCAATTGCTCACAGCAGCATCAACACAAACATTCGTGAATTTAAAAGAATTGTTTTTATTTAGGGAATGTTATCCGTCGTGAGTGTGTGGAGTAAGGTAACTTGTGCAAGGTTCTGCTCTGACTTGACCTGCCTTGATTCGAACACAGGTGGAAGGCGAGTTCTCTATTCACTGAGATACAGGACCATACAAAATATGTTTACATTCACAGACACATACACACACATTAATAGGCTGTAGTTATTATTACTCCTAATAATAATCCCGCCAAAAAACAGCACAATAATAAAATTGGTCATTTAAATTAACGACTATTTGTGGGAAACTACCGTGCACAATTGGTTGACGCGTTTTCGCCCACATATATACAATCAATTCAAAACACTTTACAGTAAATTCTGTGAAGTGCTTTCAGTCGCCTAGCTAACACGAAAAGCGCTATTTTGAATGCAAGGATTATTATTAGTCGTACTATAGACGCGAAAGGAGACACACAGCATACAATGATTACCATTTATAAATATGTAGTCACTTAACTTTACAGCGCAATGAGACGTGTAGAATATGTAAGAAACACTTGGCGAAAACGCAATGATTTGTATTCTCTTTACAAGCGAAGTCTCCCATGGTATAATCAGGATTCGACGCTTTTACCGCTGTACCCGGGATCGATTCCAGTTCACTGCAAATAGCGTTCTCACCTGTGAGCAGCAATAGGCTTCTCTGTGACAATTTTCTGTTATTTCATAAAACTCGCTTTAGCGCAGCAAATTCTTCAGCAAAGTATATAATTGTGACCCCTGCGAACGTATGAGTCGGTGTCACATGTCAGCTTCACAACGGGTTTTGCTTATTCACTTTGTTACATATCTAGAGTGGATTATCATAGAGGATAACTGAAGTGGAATGAGATCGATAACGTGACATCAGCGGCGATTAGACATGTAGCGACCTGCAGGGTATCAGTCAATATTTTAATTGATTTGATCCAAACGCTAGCGTGATGTGGGGCACAGCGTTCAGCGGAGTAACACGATATCAGTATTCAATTATAAATGTTGATATTCGCAAATATACATCGTTAGCTAGTGGGTGGATAGGGTCACGGCGGTGCTGGGACCTAGGAGTGAGTCAGGCCAGCAGCGAGAGAACGAGCCAGGCCGGCAGCGAGTGAAACGAGCAGCGAATGCGTGAGCCTGGCAGGCAGTCAGGGAGCGAAAGGGTGAGCCAAAGAGGCAGTCAGAGGGCAGTCACACTTTTAGCAATAAGATAAGGAAAGTTTGTGCCTCCAGGAAGGAATGCACTCTGAATTCCGGTGATTTTCATTCTTCAATGTTGGTGGATAACTCATTCTCTTTCAATCTTTTAGCGAAAACAGTTATATTTGTAATTTAATTTAGATGCTGCCCTTCACACATGGTAGCCTTTCAAATGTGGAAAACATGACGACATGTTTCTGCATGAGCGATACAACAAGCTGGCGAAAACAAATTCTACTTGCTTTAGGTTACAAAGATCCATGGATATATCGATTACAACTGTCTCACACATCTTAATTCTCCCCCGATCCTCCCCACTATCCTGCATCTCTCGCATGTTCGGTTCAGGACCTGACTGTTCAGCGACTTGGGAAGTCCTCCGAATGTCAAAGGCGCTCTATAGAGATTTTTTTTTGTTGGAAGTTTTTGTTGAAGATCAATCGCAGTTTAAACTCTCATCTAGACGGCCGCACCCCCAGCAATGCAACACGTCCCCAGCAAAACATTTAAATCACAATTTTTTTTACTAAGAGGCTCGGGTGCACCTAGTGAGCTAGACTGAAACTTTGCAAATGGTACCACAGATCAAAACCAGACACGTGAAATGACTGAAAATCATATTGGGATTGTATGGAGTGGTAAAAAAATCACCATTAGATTTTTTAATTTCAGTGGTAATTGCAGCGCCACTACTGGAGTCCGAAGCCTTTGAATCTTCCCATTTCTACCAATACTCTCAATGTGTTATTTGAAATAATGATCTACTAATAATAATCATGAAAGTTTTTATGGTTCCTTATCATCTCTTCAAAACGCCCACACCAATGCTCTCAGAATATATCCTACAGCGATTTCTTTATTGTGAATTGTTGCTTGAAGCATAAAGATATAACCAAACTCTAGATCGATCGTCATTTCTTTCAAATTCCACCTTCTTAATTCTTGCAACCATATATTCCCGCGAACAACATATACTGTGTTGCAAAAATTCCTAAAATAAACCTAACCTTTTTTTTCTTGATTAAAACTTAGTGCTTCAACAGTCTCCGAGGGAATATGTTCCACAGCTTTAGTTTTATCACTGGAATAGTGCGTCTGTAGATTAGAAAGACAAGAGATGTTTTGCGCATAGTAAAGTGCGAGATTCATCCATAACATGATTGAGCAATTGCATCTGTGAGAATCTTGCCCAGGAAATTTACAGTATCTCCCTGCACTATTTGAGTTGTAAGCTGGGATATTATTAGATCCGCATGTACAGCCAGAAAACTCAATTGAACAGCTACTTAGTAAATGGAATGCATCACACAGAAACACACACATACACACACCCAAACACACACGGTCACAGTGAGAGAGAGGGAGAGACAGCCAAGGTTAGATACAGTTATAGAGGGAAATGTTCAGAGATGGAGACACACATACAGATACAAAGGCAAATAGATACAAACACAGACGCACACACAGGGACAGATGCAGAGAGAGAGATGCATACACCTGTGTCTACAGAAAAAATGAGAGAGAGGGGTAGAGAGAGAGAGAAAGGATTAGAGACAGCGACAGAGTCACTGATGTCAGGGAGAAAGAGGGAGAGACATACACACAAACATATACACACAAAGTGAGAGACACACATGTATACCGAGAAATATATGTAACCCATGAATATTTTACTCTTTTGTGGCTGATAAGCATTTCACAGCCAGGTGTATACAATGTAAGGCAGTATATTGGAATTGTATGGCAGCATTACGCTTTGTGGAAAGCGTTATCACCTTTAACGGGTTAATCTACAGCAGTGACCTCAGCGCCCTGTACACACTGTGGTCACAAAGGCCTTTGTCCCTCCCAAGCTGTGACCAATGCTGTAGGTAATGGGTTCAATGCTGCTGAGTGGCCCCTGTGTAGACAATGTACACACACACTCCAGGCTGGGGAACACTGTGTGTAGGTGGGGGACACACACTCACATGAGCATCTCTCTGATGGTTTAGATACTTTAACGGCAACACATTGCAATGACACACGGTGGCGTGTGTAGTGTTGTGGGCCTGGGTTTCATCATGGGATGGACACCCAGCTGCCCCCAAATTACATCATTGAGGTGAATTGCGTAACTCAGGACAGATAATGTTTTTCTTTGCACACGGCACAAACTCTCCCAGGATTGTGCGGTAAAATTGCTCAAAGGAGCGTTCCCCACTTTCCTTTAAATAAGACCTCGATTTATGCTCTTGAAAACCTATGTTTTTTGCGTCAGTTGCCTTTTGTAGAAGAGGATTCATTTTGTCTCCGTGAAGATGGCCTATCCGATAATATGGAGAATTGAAAACATTTACTACCCGATTCTCGCTGCTTTTGGAATCCCTGGCAAGTGATTTATCCAATTGAGTATTTTGTTCAGTTTGCAGTAAAGTTTGTAGCCTGACTCAGTTGATCAATCTCACCTTTCAATCAGCAAATGGTGGTTTGTGTAATCCTTGAAATTCCCCGTTGCCCTATTTCGAGATACTGACCAATGATGTTCAAAGCATTTGTGAGGACGTCAGTTCTTAACTGAGTGCGGTAGCGAGAATAATAGCATAGGATGAAATCTCCCGTTTGCCTACTTAGATATTAGAGATTCCAGGGCGCAATTCGAAAGAGAAAACAGATAATGTGAACCCGATGGCATTTTGATACTTTAATTTGTTGATGATACAATATAATAATTATTTATCTGTCTGATTGTATCTATGTGCATCTATCAGTGTGTCTGTGTATAACGCCCTGTGTAGTTGTGTCTCTGCACATTCCATTCGATCTATGTCTGTGACTGTATATCTCTGAACGGGTATAGATCTTTCTGCTGATTAAACAAAAAGTGTATTTGCACCTTTCTGACCTAATCTATTTTTCTTTACATCGTCCTGTGAGTCGCTTCTTTGTTTGTTGCTCTTTTTCCCTCTCTGCATGACACACATCTTCCTCTGTCTGTCGATCTCTGTCTGTCTCTGTATTTGCGTGTGATTGTGTTACATGTTGATGGTCAGTAAGCCAGACATTTCTCCATCTCCCGTTGATTCGGCAAAATAGTGACTTCATGTGAGAGAAGCGAATGTTACCAAACAGAAAGTCCACCACAAAATATACACTTAATCAGCATAAAATCAACTGTAGAAAAAGGATTATTATAACTTGTTATTTTCCCTTTACTCTCTATGTAGCTAACCTCGCGGCCATTGTGATCCTGTCCCGAGGGAGGTGCGGTCTCTCCAAATGTGTCTCTCAGTATCTTGTGGCCATGTCAGTGGCTGATCTGATGGTGGTAATCTTCTCAGTGATTTTCTATCACATTATTCATTATTACTTCCCATATTCATTCGTGGACATCACCCCTGTTTGCCGGCTGCTATCTGTGCTGAGTTCTGCAGCAAACAGAATCTCTGTCTGGATAACGTTGGCTTTCACCTTTGATCGATATGTCGCCATCTGCTGGCAACAACTGAAAACTAAATATTGCAACGAAAAAACAGCTGCTGCAGTGATAGCGGGGCTGAGTGTGTTCTTCATTGGGGAGAGCATTCCCTGGTATTTTGTCTATGAACCACGGTTCATATTTAACAGTATACCGTGGGGATGTGTTATGAAAGCAAGCTGTTTCTCTTTTCTCCCGTTGATAGTGTTTCACCTGCTCGACGTTATTTTAATCCCGATTCTCCCATTCATTGTGATTTTGCTGCTCAACGCCCTGACTGTCAGTCACATCCTGGTGGCCAGTCGAGCCCGCAGGAGATTGCGGGGACACAGTGATGGGGACAGGAATAGAGGTGAGAGAGACAGTGATCCAGAGATGAAGAGCCGAAGGAAAGCCATTGTTTTACTCTTTGCGATATCAGGCAATTTTATACTGTTGTGGATGACATATGTTTTATTTTTCTTATACCAGAGAACTTCACAGACAATTTATTTCTCAGGCTACAATGATCCTTGGTACATTATTCGGAAAACTGGCACAATGCTGCAGCTTTTATGCTCCTGTACAAATACGTGCATTTACGCTGTTTCCCAAACTCAATTCAGAGAGGAGATGCAGAGAGCGGTGACATTTCCTTTTATACTAATTGTGAAATTGTTTCATTAGCATTACCCCAAAGTCGAAATAAAAGACAGAGAACAGTTCCAGCTTCACTGTCCGTTCATATTTCCAGGTCAGGAATAGATACAGAATAAAGCTCCCTCAACAGTACCAAGAAATGTTGTGCGTTTAGCGCCTGTTATTTTGGAAGGACGTCCAAATTACTGGGACGTAATTTGGACGTCCAAATTGTTTTGTTGTTGAATGAATGCTGTTCATTGAATTAATTTGTTGAATGAATGCTGAAATCACAGATAGGTACCATCAATATAAGGTTAATGTCAGCCACTGTACTCGTAACCCCAGACCAAAGAGCCAGAAAACTAACATACATCTGCAGATATAACTGATATAATTGGCAAAAAAATAAATGGTGAACATTACTCAAAGTCAGTGTTATCGTGAAATCTTTCTTATTGGTAAAGCTGATGGTACTCTATGGATAACTACCCCTAAATGTCTCACAGTATTTTCCACTATTCTCCCAAATGTGCTTTTCGTGAACTTTGCCGAGTTGTTCCAAATAAACATTTATGATTTGATCACATGCCACAAACTTCTAATTTTAAAAGCAGAAGCGTCTATCGTTGATGTAAATTAATTATACTATGTGTTTGGAGGTTTCCTCGAGTGATCAACATATCAATAAAGTTCAGTTACAAATAATATGAAGGTAATGGTTTTTGTGTTTTCATTTTCAATTTCATGAATCTTAATGCCTTTTCTACATTAAGTTCCATCATTAAATGAGTTTTGAGACAAACACGCGATTATTGTATTCTAACCTCACTACAAACATGGCGGAATATAACAACAACAACAACAAATTACACTTATAAAGCGCCTTTTACGTCGGGAGGACGTCACAAGGCGCTGCACGGGAGGCGTGTGACCCGAGCTGGGAGGGGAGTGTTTGAAGGTGAAACACGAAGGGGAAGTCGAAAAATTCGGGATGGAACAAAAGGCATGGTCGAAGAGGAAAGTCTTCAAACCGGCCTTGAAAGAGGAAAGCGAAGAAAAGGAATGGAGGGATTGGGGGATGGTATTCCATAGGGTGGGAGCTGAGAAATTGAATGCCCGGCCTCCGATGGTGGGGCGGTTCGGGCGGGGGCTTGGAGCAGGCCAAATCCTGTTGAACGGAGGGTCCGGGTGGGCTTGTAGGGGGAAAGTGGATTAGTTAAGTAGGGCGTGGCAAGGCCGTGTAAGGCCTTGAAGGTGAGGACGAGGATCTTGAACTGGAGGATGGGGAGCCAGTGGAGACGGGCGAGGGTGGGGCTTATGTGGTCGCGGAGGCGTGTGCGGGATAATACTCGGGCTGCAGAGTTTTGGTTGACCTGCAGCCTGTGAATGGAGGAACTGGGGAGGCCGACGAGGAGAGAGTTTCCGTAGTCCAGCCTCGAGGTGATGTACGCGTGCACGAATTTTAAGGCAGCGCGCGGGGACTAAGGTAGTTGCGGAGCCTGGCAATGTTGCGCAGGTGGATATAAACGGTGCCGGTCAAAGCACGGATGTGGGGGGAGGAAGGAAAGTTTTTGATCGAACATGATGCCGAGGTTCCTGATTGGCTTTGTGAGGTGGAGAGTGCAGCCTTGGATGTTGAGGCTGGCAGCGCCCGATGTGCGGTGGCGCTGGCTTGAGCCAATCAGGAGGCCTCGGTCTTACTCACGTTCAATTGCAAGAAGTTGTCCCTCGACCAGGACTCGATGTCGCACAGACATGCTGTCAGAACATCGATGGTCTGTGGGTTGAGGGATGAGGTAGAAAGTTACAGCTGGGTGTCGTCCGCATACATGTGGAAATTTACACCATGTTTGCGGATGACATCTCCCAGAGGGAGCGTTTAAAGGGTGAAAAGGAGGGGGCGTACAACAGAGGCCGAAAAGGAGGGGGCCCTGAGGGACGCCGTGAGAAACTGTGCGGGGGTTTGAAGAAAAACCGTTGCTGGAAGAAACAAAGTGTAAACGGTGGGTCAAATAAGAATGGAACCAGTCAAGGACTGTGCCTTGAAGTTTGAGGCGGGAGGAAAGACGTTGAAGGAGGATGGTGTGATCGACTGTGTCGAACGCAGCAGATAGGTCAAGGAGGACGAGGAGGCAGAGGGAGCCCTGGTCGCAGGCGGTTAGGATGTAATTTGTAACCTTAACCAGGGCAGTTTCTGTAATATGAATTGGGCGGAAACCTGATTGGAGGGGTTAAAAAGTGAATCAGTTGAAAGGAAAAAGCGGAGCTGGGAGGCAACCACTCTTGCAAGGACCTTGGATAAATACGAAGCAGTATGCACGTGAAATTTGTTGCACCCGTTTAGGATGGAGTTTGCTTTGAATCATTGAGTGATCCAATGTTATATCCATTAAATCCTCTCATGAATTCATTCGAGAATGTGTTTTTCATCAACTCATTACAGACTACATTACAGACTGGCCGTATTTAATCAAAAAGGCAATTCCTATTAACTGTCATTTTGAGGTCAAACACACATATCGATTGTCAAATGAACACGTAGTGATTCTCCTCATTGGAAGAACAGAGGTGTGGGGTGTACAGCAGTGATTTCAGTTAGCGCTCTCCATGCCGTACAGCGTCTCAGAGCGCTTCCCAATAATCGATCATGAGGGCGAGCTAGCGGCAGGGAGAGAATGGTGACCAAAGGCGCGGTCGTAGAGAAAGTTCTAAAATTCATAAGTGTAAATGGGAAGGGAGGGCGAGAGGGGAATTGAGTGAGAAAGTAAGTTCCAGAGCCTCGGGGCATAATGGCTACCTCCGATGATGGAGCGGAGGGTTCAGGGAACAAGCAGGAGGCCAGACCCGGTGCAGCGAAGGCAACTGGTGCTGGTTTAGGGGCAGAGGAGGTCGGGAATCTGAATTGGCTCTGATTTTCCTTTTATGGCAGAATGTCACACCAGCCGAACCGCTTGTCTTATTGCGGGTGTACGCTGCTATTGTTCAATGTTAATGATTGGACAGACATCCTGTTTCGTTGGTATGGTTCGGAAGGGGAAAGCAGCCACTAAAATGTTCGGGTTAATTATCAAACCCTTAAGCCTGTTGATGGTGTAAATCGTTTGTCAGCCACTCCATTCACACACAACGCTTGTCAGTCTTGCCTAAGAATACATTCTGACTCGTTATATCAACCGATATGCGAAACCTCTTCTATTCCTACCTGCAAATCAGTCATTTTAAATATACAGTCAATTCACTTTACATTATATTCCAAGAATCGCTTTTAGACTTCTAGAAGAGGTGAAATGCGCTATTTCAAATGCAAGGATCATTATTATTCATGCTTCTCGCCAACCATAACCAATCTTAAATAGTCAAGACCTGTGTGTTACGATTGACGTACTCATTCTCAAGCTTGGTCCTTCTAGTGTTCCTCTTTCTGGTCATCTTCATTACGCAACCGAACTTCCTCTCACCATCCTACATTTTACCTTCGCTTCGACATCAAACAGCCTCAATTTCAGACAATGTTATCTGCTTACAGACGGTGACTCGGGTAATTAACGCGGCCTAAACACAATGTGATTTGGTTGCAATACGTGTCACGGAAATAACCTTATCATTGGAATTCTAATCATCATGAAGGTATATCATGAATAGTTCAGTCGATGGAACTAGTGAAACACAGGTAGCGATTAGATAAACAAAGCTTTATCAGATTGGAGATGTGAAGGTTAAGGGGCGATCATATTGCTTTTAAATATATCTGAAATATATTTCTAAATTATAGTTATCATTATGCTTTATAAATGTCTAGAACGGGCTACGTAGACACAGCAGGAAAGAAATTGGAGTATGTTTTCAGACAAAACTGTTGGTTTAGGTTGGAATATATTGATTCAGATTACAATATTATGGTACACAATATGTGTCGCATCTGCCACGATGATTGGATAGACTTTCACTAACATTCGTCCAGGAAATTCATGCATTCTTTTGATAAAGTTCCTTCCATTTGATATAGCGGCTTGTAACACTGTAACATTGCTGAGACATGAAATTGTGTCACAATTTATAATGTAATATGCAGCGCATCTTCTTGTTGAGAAAGACATTCTGTGCTCCATAATGACCAGACACAAAGATGGAGTAAATAATCAATTTTAGTTTCGAGATGGATGGCCAGCCCTCTGGGAGAAAACCCCATTTGTGATGAATATTGCCACCTGGTCGCTCATCCAAGTGAACAGGAAGACCGTACTCCGGATCAGCACCTCATTCAAAGTGTGACACATCTAGCGCTGAACTGTCCTTAAAATCGTGTGATCCCAAATACCGAGGTGGGGGCTTGAATGCACCACTATCTGACTCAGCCGCAAGAATGTCACCACTGAGTGACACTGACAAATGTCTGTTGATTGTGTTTGAAATCCTATTGTTTACAAACTGTACAGAATAAAAGAGGACACCGCCTGTGACTGTCATGTAGTAGAACCAGAGCACATTTGCAGAACCATGTGTGCAGTGAGAGTGCAGTAAAGCTAATACAACAGGCTCCGTGGTTCGAGGGGAGGGTGGGGCGGGAGGTTTGAAATCAGGAAGTATCGTTTATTATCGACGTCTCAAAGCGCTTCCGAGAACGCAGTGGTAATTGGCTATATATTTTGTGGGTGAAACGCGGAAGACAATTGCGCCCTGATCTGCCGGATTCAAGCACAGGTCTCAGGTTTTTACGCCTCTAATCTCTGACGTGATGGAGATTTATAACCAGGAGTACTTCCATATCACGTGCAGTTCACTCTGGTGAGCTGCATATCATCAAAATCATTTGGGTTCTGGCAGCATTTAAATAAATGAATGTGGCAGCTACCATAGCATTCTCAACACAGCGTGTCCGTGGTAACTTAGTGCTTTGTGCGTAGATTCATTGAGTACAGTGGGCACCAGATAACTATTTGGGACGTCCATCCCAATGTCCCTCTGCATCGCCTCCTCCCTGGCCTCCTTCGAGTCTCAACTCAAGACTCCTTTTCGATGGACGCATCGGCAAAACCTGCCAAGCTTCCACTTGGCTGTCATTGTATGGAAAACGTACACATAAACAACAACAAAATTAGACTCGCATAGCGCAGTTCACGCCAGGAGGACGTTGCGAATTGCTGGGTCCGATCTTAGGACATTGGGAGGGAAGGGGGATTAGGAGGTGCCAATCGGTCCATTGACGAGGAGAGTTTTGAGGCGAGAAGAAGACCAGTGAGGGAGCGTGTCAGAGTAACTGTGGAAGGAGTTCCATAGTGGCTGAAGGCTCGTCGGCCAATGATGGGGAGGATGGGTTGGCGTGCATGGAGCTGGCTAGAAACTGCTGAGTGGATGGAGCGGGCAGGTTGGTAAGGGGATAGGAAGTCACAGATATTGGGAGGGTGAAGAGCTATTTTCCTCACAGATGGTTGGGCAGATTGCCTCAGATCCCTCTGAACGTTTCTGCCTCTAGTTCGGGGCATCGTTCCTTCCCCTCAAATTAAGCATTGCACCTTGATTTATAGAATTGATTCGTACATTAAGTGTGTGATGATGATATTTATCCTAGCATTTGATATAGCGATTTTCGCATATTATCGACGTCACAAATCGCTTCACCGAACAAACTACGAAGTAAATTGACTATGTTTGAGGGCGAAACGCGGCAGCCAATTGCGCACATCTGTGTCCCACAAACAGCCATGGATTGAAAACAGCCAATTTATATTATCGTGTCATTTTTGGACGAATTATTATTACGCTCAAGCTTGAAAATGAGCCCGGCCACGTATTGCTACATCGGAAACTCAAACACGTTTATCATGTGGCATCAGCATTAACGAGGTATGAGAAATGTAAGATTGATAATTCTGCAACTTCATGTTTTGCTGTCAAATCTTTAGGGCTTCCCCCGCCTGCTTGTGGCTTCTCTGACCAATGGTAGTTTCACTCTCACTGAGTAAAAACAGTTCTATGCGGGGAATGTTCGAACAAGTTATTATGGAAAGTCCAAGCGAATGCTGAAGCATTAATCTCCAAACCAGATTTCTCTGACACTGAAAACAGCCTTCATTCATTGCAATGTTCTCCTGCCGACATTCCTAAACCCTGACCCCATTTTACAACTACAGTTACTGAGGACTAACTGTAGTCTTCCTGAATCAACACCAGGTACATACTGACCATCTCAGGGGTACGATTTCATTCCAGCTTTCAGTTGTTGATCCAGAGGATGGAACACAATATCCTATTCCTCACATTTAAAGCTCTCCACAAAATCCTTCATACGCTGCTTCCGTGAAGCTCTAATCCCTTGCCAACCTGCCCGCTCCTTCAGCCACAAGCTATGGCCTGCTCCATGTCCCCTGACCAACCTGCCCCACCATTGATGGGCGAGCATTCAGCAACTCAGCCCCCAATCTCTGGAATTCCAACCCACAGTCCATCTGGCTCTCCTGTTCCCTGGCCTCCTTCACGTCCCGCCTCAAACGTCTCCCCCCATTTCGATGGTCCCATCGGCATCTCCTAATCCTTACTCTCACCGGCCCCCGTTCCCAACTCGGGTTTGGAGCAGTGACTGTCCAGCGCCTTGGGACGTATTCGTGACTTGAAAGGCGTTACGCAAGTTTAATTTTGTTGTTGATTTTGTTGAGCACATCAGCTAAGTGTTACCTCATACCCCATGAAATCTCGCATACCTCCCACATGGTATCAGTGCTTGGTTCAGAAACCAAACACAAGTGTTACTTGCAGTCATTTCTAAAAATAACTGTGTCTCAGTGAAGGATTCTCTGGGATATAAATATTGGCAGGATTCAGTGTCAGCCTGAAGTGCGGTTGGCAGCGCTGATATTCGCTACACTGTTCACAGACAATGTTGCGGACTTTAGATGATTATACACTGGCAATAATTCATAAGGCCGAATTAGTTTATTATCCCATTCTAGAAACTTTAGGCATTTCGGGTAATTAATAATAGGCAGTTTATAATAATAATCCTTGATATTAATCTTTGGATTTGACATATCGCTTTTCACATGTTAACAACGCCTCAAAGCGCTTCACATAATGTACGGTAAAGTGAATTAACTGCATTGTTATGGCAAAACGTGGCGGCCAATAGCACTGCAGTGTCCGAGAAAAAGTTGTGGATTCAAATAACCAATTTTACGATTGCGTTTGTTTGTGGAAGGATTATTATTAACACCACGTTTGTTGCACAGAAAACGACATAGTCAGCGAGAAACACACAAATGCAGATAAAAGAAGTGACAGCGCGTTAGAAACACATGTCACAGAGAAACGCAGCCCGAGAGAGATATAACGTGGGGATGCGGGTAGTGGACGTAAGTTGGTGAGAGTCAGGGTGAGATAGCGAGCGATACATGGAGGGAGGGAAATTGAGTCACTCCAAATGGCGCTGAATAAAATGCAAGAATGCTTTTGCACAACAGTGTCCCTAAAACAGTCGTGGATTGAAATGACCAATTTTCATTATTGTGTTTTTTATTGGAGGTATTATATTTAGGGGTGTGGAGTAAGGAAACTTGGGCAAGGTTTCGCCCTGATCTCCCTTGATTCAAGCACAGGTCTCACGCTTGTAAGGCGAGGGCTCCAACCAATGATCTGCAGGAGCATTTTGCATTTGTATCATGTGGTTTGTGTTATATTCGAGATATAAAAGAGAGACCATGGAGAGATCGACTTTCACGTAAGACAGCTTTATTAAGAAGACCACAAGCATGCAATACCATGTGCTACCACAGTGGTCACGAGTAGGTGCTATAACCGATAAATCTACATATAAGGGCATAGTGATCAGCATAATCCTACATTTCTCCCCAAGTACAGACAGGTGTACTTTAAGATCACTTAAAAATTAAGGCGATCAGCAGGTTTCACTACACGTCCAGAACGTGTTGTCATCACAGCTGGTGGTTGACCACTCGGTGTTTGTGACAATGATGGAGACGGTGAAAACTTCTGAGTTGAAGTTGCGGTCTGTTCTGTTACATTAGTAGGTATAGTTGGTGGAGGTTCCAGTAATGGTTTTTTAGGTGGTGTTTTAACAAGTTAGGGAGAATAGTAAACAGTGAGGAGGATAGTAGCCATCTGCAAGAGGATATAGACAAATTGGTAAAGTGGGCAGACACATGGCAGATGAAGTTTAATGCAGAGAAGTGTGAGGTGATACATTTTGGGAGAAGAAATGAAGGGAGGCAATATAGGCTAGATAGTACAATTTTAAATGGTGTAAAGGAACAGAGAGACCTGGGGATTTGTGTTAGTGACTCGATGAAGGTGACAGGACAGGTAGACAAGGCTGTTAAGAAGGCATATGGGATACTAGGCTTTATAAATAGGGGTATAGAGTATAAAAGTCAGGAAGTGCTGTCTAACCTCTATAGGACTTTGGTGAGGCCTCAGCTGGAATACTGTGTTCAATTCTGGTCACCACACAACAGAAAGGATGTGAAGGCATTGGAAAGGGTAAAACGAAGATTTACTAGGATGGTGCCAGGATTGAGGGACTTCAGCTATGAGGAGAGGCTAGATAGGCTCTCTGGAGCAGAGAAGATTGAGGGGAGATCTAATGGAGGTTTATAAGATCATGAGGGGTTTCGACAGGGCAAATAGAGAAAAACTATTTCCACTCGTGGGTGAATCTGTGACTCGTGGTCACAGATTTAAAATAGTTTCAAGGCGCAGTAGAGGGGAGCTGAGGAGAATTTTTTTCACTCAGCGAGTTGTTCGAATCTGGAATGCATTGCCTGAAAAGGTGGTGGAGGCTGATTCGATAACAACTTTTAAAAGGGAATTAGATATTTATTTAGGGAGAACGGGTCTATTAGGCTATGGGGAGCGGTCAGGGCAGTGGGATTGAATCGCTCTTTTCAAAGAGCCGGCACAGACTAGATGGGCCGAATGGCCTCCTTTTGTGCCGTAAAATTCTATGATTCTATGATTCTATGAAGGGCTGATCGGTTTCGTCGCACTGTGCCGGGACTGGTGTTTATGATGTAGGATCGTGGGTTGGAAGTTTGGTTGAGGACAGTTCCGTGTCGGTCCTGGTCTCGGATCCAAACAGAGTCGCCGGAATGGAGCTCTGGCAAATCTCTAGCGCGGTGACGAAGGTTGAAGTGTTTTTGCTGGTTTGTGCGATATACCTCTTCCTTCTGTCGTATCTGCTGGTCGGATTGAACCATTGGTTGAAGGTTTGATGGAAGAATAGCCAGTGTTGTTCGAAGTTTCCTGCTCATCAGCAGCTCGGTTGGTGACTGGCCATTCTGGAGAGGAGACGCTCTGTACGTAAGGACGGCAAGATAGGGATCTTCATTCTTTTCGAGTAGCCCTTTCATTATATGAACTGCTCTCGCAGCTTCGCCGTTTGCCTGTGGGTACCTTGGCGAACTGGTGGTTTGTACGAATCCATACTTCTCAGCAAACTGGAGGAATGAGGCTGAACTTAATTGCGGCCTATTGTTTCAGGCAACCAAGTCTGGGATCCCGTGGACGGCAAAAATTTCTTTCAGTGCTTTAATAATTGATGCTGAGGTTTGACCAGATGAGACAGAAATAAATTTATATCCAGCGGGAATAGTAGTCGAATACAACGAGAAAAATCTTCCCTTGATTTTCAAATATATCCATCCCCAGCCTTTCCCACGGACGTGATGGGGATGATGCTGGCAAGAGAGGCTCGCGTTGTTCTGGTCGGTGTTTGGCGCAAGTCAATCATTTAGAAATCATCTCTTCCAAAGTCTTGGAGATACCCGGCCATCAAACATATGTACGTGCTCTGGCTCGGCATTTGGTGATTCCCAAATGGCCCTGATGGATGCAGTCAAGTATTTCCAATCTCATGGTTCTGGGAATGACTATGCGGTCGTCATAAAGAAGAAGATTGTCGAGGACAGAGAGATGACTTCTGCTTTCCCAGTACTGGAGAAGTAGTGTTGTGTGTGGCATGTAAGCAGGCCAACCACTTAAGCAATACTCTTTGATCTACGCGAACTGTTCTTCTGCTTTTTTAGCTGCGGCGATGTCAAGTAGGCGTCGTCTACTCGCTGGTAGTGTATTCATTGTATGATTCACGAAAGTTTAAATTTCTGCAATCAGCGCAGTGTCGGATTCATCGGGTATGCCGACAGGAACACGGGATAGAGCATCAGGCGTGTTCTGGTGTTTGCCTGGAACATACTGGACTGTTGGACTAAACCTCATCAGACGAAGGCGGAATCGCAGTATGCGTGGAGGCATCTTATCGTGTTCCTTCGTCTGCAGAAGGGACACAAGTGGTTTGTGATCTGTCTCAAGGATGAAGTGTAGTCCTGGTACATAGTCAGAGTACTTCTCACAAGCCCAGGTTGCAGCTAGTGCTTCTTTTTCGATTACTGTATATCGCTTCTCTGTGTCACTGAGAGAACGTGATGCATAGTAGATTGGATGGCGTTTTCCATCGTCTTGGATTTGAAGAAGAACGACACCAATGCCAGATGCTGAAGCGTCATTGGCAACGAAGGTTGGACGTTTTGGGTCATAGTGAGCGAGAACTGCAGATGAAAGTAGCAAATCGTTCACGTTTTGAAATGAATTCTGCTGTGCGTTACCCCAATACCAAGCTGTCTCGTTCTGTAGCAGCTGGCGTAATGGCTCGTTGATCTCCGCCAACCTAGGGACGAAATTCCAAAGTTGGTTGACCATTCCCATGAATCGCTGGAGCTCAGTGATGTGTGTTGGGACTGGATACTCTGCAATGGCTGTCGTCTTGCGTTGATCAGCGTGTAGCCCTGCTGCGTCTATCACATGACCTAAGATCTTGATGGAGCCTTTGGAGAATTCACATTTGTCATTGAGTGTGAGCCCAGCTTCAAGTAGTCGCTGCAAGACTGCTCTCACACGTCGGTTGTGTTCAACTTGTGTGGCACCGTGAATGGGAATGTCATCCATATGGTAAATGACACCATCGAGGCCAACGAGGATACCAGACATGGTTCGTTGGAAAATCTCTGGTGCAGAACTAATGCCAAATGGTAGCCGGTTGAAGCAGGAACGAACTGAAGGTGTGATGAATGTAGTCAGAAGTATCGAATCTTCATCAAGCGGTATCGGCCAAAATCTACTCTTTGCGTCTAGCTTGGAGAATATTTTAATTTTCCCAAGCTTAGCCATGCTTTCGTCGACTGAGGACATAGGTTGAGTCTCACGTTGTACACTCTTGTTGAGTTGAGTGAGGTCAACACAGATGCGATAGGAACCGTTTGATTTGTGCACAGTTACCATACCTGAGCACCATGTTGTTGGCATATTGACTGGCGAAATGACACCCTGTCGAAGCATGGACTGAATCTCCTTTTCCACTTGTGGTAGTAGTGGGTGAGGCGCTTTTCTCGGTGTGTACAAGCATACTGGCTTGGCGTCAGGGAACAGCGTTATGTGGTACGGTGTCTGAAGTTTTGGCAGACCAGTGAACAATCCAGGATACTCCGCTTTGAAGTTGGGAGTTGGACTCCGCTTCACCTCATTCACTCTTGCGATGAGGCCAAGATCGACGCATGCTTGTTTATGAATAGCGAACATCTCTGGTTTTGAATTACGTAGAGTCGCTCAGTTATCTCCCTCTGGAGGTACAGCAGTTTAGCAATCAGCATTCCCTTCACTGGTAGTGGGATGCCACCTGGACCACGTAGGGACTGACTGGTCTCTTTGAGTTGTACATCAGCTCGCCAGGGTTCTGTGTCACTGATGACAGAAACGGTTGCAACTGTGTCTAACTTGAAGCAGGTGCGGTGTCCATCAACTGAGATGCAAGCACTCTAAAAGTCGTTATTGCTAACGATCTCAATGAGGAACGGAAGGTCATCCTGTAATGAGTCTCGAACTTCATGCACTTTTGTGTTTCTGCGTTTGGATGCATCGCTGCGGCAAACTGCCTGGAAATGACCTTTCTTTTGGCAATTGTTGCTTATGGCATCTTTTGCAGGACATTGTTGACGTGAATGGCGTTATCTGCCACACCCTTGACAATTATCGACCTTGGAATCTCGTGTTTACTGCAGTTGTTTGCTCGACTTTAAGCTGTTATCCTTGGATGGAGTTTTGCGTTTATTGACATGATCAGTGCTAGTGGACCTGATGTCACCACGTACAATGTATCGGCTGTTATCTCTTGCCTCTGACTGACGGCATATATGGAACGCTTTGTCAAGCGTGAGGTCCAGTTGGGCCTGCAGAGAGTCTGACAGTTTTTCATCTAGCACTCCAACAACAATTCTCTCTCTGATTAAGCTGTACTTGTGCTCGCCGTATTGACAGTTATCTGCTAGTCTAAACAAATCTTGTATGAAAACATCAATGGATTCGCCTGGCACGTGTTTTCGCCTGCCAAACTGAGCCCTCTCCACGATCACGTTTCGTCTGCCTTCATAATGTTCAGTTAGTGCTTCTATAACTTCATCATGTGTTGCAGTTTTCTCATTTATTCTGAGAGTGATTATAATGTTATCAGCGCAATCTCGCATGGAAAATAGGAGTGTGCTCACCTGTTTTATGTCTTCTTTTTCATTGAGACCTGAGGCAATGCGATAACGTTCAAAATGATTGATCCGTTTAAGCCACAATTCACATTGGTCTTGTCCATTTCCACCCTCAAACTTGCTTGGCAAATTAATCTGGGTTGACAGATGTGTAGCCATGTTGTGGGTTTAACTTTCAGACCGCTGCCTCCATGTTATATTGGAGATATAAAAGAGAGACCATGGACAGATCGACTTTCATGTAAGACGGCTTTATTAAGAAGAGACCACGAGCATGCAATTCCATGTGCTACCACAGTGGTCATGAGAAGGTGCTATAACCGATACATCTACATATAAGGGCATAGTCAGTAGCATAATCCTACAGGTATCTCCCCCTCAATCACTCACTAACTTCAACGTCAAACATCATCGCTCACTTCCGCTAACCTCAACACCAATGTCCACAACCGTGGAGCTTGAGGTCTAAACTTTCCACTGTATGGAAAGTTTAGAAAACAAAACAAAACAAAGGTGCAGTTACACTATTAGGGGTATACTATCCCAACATAGACTGGCAGAATAGTAGAGTTAAGGGCAAGGAGGGAGAAGAATTCCTGAAGTGTGTGCAGGACAACCTTCTTGATCAGTATGTTTCCAGTCCAACGAGGAAAGAAGCATTGCTGGATCTAGTTTTGGGAAATGAGGTAGGGCAAGTTCAACAGGTTTCTGTAGGTGAGCATCCAGGGATTAGTGACCACAATATCGTTAGATTCAGAATAATTATGGAAAGGGATAAGGAACGTTCACAGGTGAGGACACTCAACTGGAAAAGGGCTAATTTCAATGAGTTGAGGTGGGACCTAGCCAAGGTGGATTGGAAAGAAAAATTGGCAGGTAAGACAACTAACGAGCAGTGGGCAGCGTTCAAAGAGGAGATAGTTCAGGCACAGGTCAAAAGCATCCCCACAAAGGTGAAATGTAAGGCATCCAAACCTCCCTGGATGACTAAGGAAATCGGGGCCAAAATAAAACAACAAAAAGAGGCTTATGATAAGTGTCAGGCTCAAAATTCAGAAGGGAACGTGTGTGTGTGTGTGTGTCTGTGGGTGATTTATGCCTGGGGAGGGACCAGGAATGACCCTGTTTCACCAATCCTCGCCCGACTCCTTTGGCTCCCCATCACCCACAGGATCCAGTTCAAGAATTCAACGTCCTGGTCCTCACATTTGTATAGCTCCCCAGAACCTCGGCCCATCCTACATTCGTGAATTCCTATCCATCACCATCCTGCCCGACCCTCACTACGTTCAGCCGGCTCTAGCCTGCTCGACGAGAACCCCGATCCACCTGCCACCACCATTGGCGGGAAAGCCTTCGGCCACTCTGCTGCCAACGTCTGTAATTCCATCACGCATTCCCGTCACCATGCTCCCGCTGTGTGGCCTCCTACAAATCTCGCCTCATGATTCTGCTCTTTGATGGATCCATCGGCATCTCTAATACTCACTCTCACTCCCACTACCCCCCGCACCGCCCACATCCCCCACCCCCAACAACTTTCCCGTCCTAGGTTCGGGTATCAAGCAGTATCAAGCCTTGCGACGCCCGTCACCTGTGCATTGGGGAGGGAAAAGGGGATTAGGAGCCGCCGATTGATCCTTCAAAGACGACAATCACCATGTGTAACTACAGCAAATACAAAAGACCTAAAATTAGCTCATAACCTCTCTTTGTGGCCGCCTGTCAGTACACACCACCTGCTTGGAGCCTGGTCCCGCCGCAGTTACTCGCGATATATCGCTATCCTGTGTGCAAAGTGATATGGACAAGCATGTTGTTGTCACTGTAATGCACAATATCTGGAGTAGTTTGGTTAAAATACTTGAACCTAACTGCTGAGAATGTTGATCCTCAGGAGCAAGTGAGTTTCCAAGAGATTTTGCCACTGCATCAATGATAGTTTTTGAGTAGCACGTTCATTGGAATATACCTGAAAATATCGCACTCGGCTGTGCATTAAATACACCAAGATATGCCAGGTACGAAGCTGTCTAATTTATATCAATAATCACAGCTTCCTGCCACTGGCTCAGTATGTCAGGCCGTTTGGCTCAGTTGGATAGAGCGCGATGCTAATAACGCCAAGCTCGTGGATTAAATCCCCCGTACGGGCACCAATTAGAATTGCAAACAAGTATGTAAATCGAGCAGCGTTAGTGCTGCGGATAATAACGATAATATTCCTAAAATTCGTCACAACTTCCAGACATTACATAGCTCTTCATCAAATATCCTGTAAGTTGAATTGACTGCCTTCTTTTGTGGGCGAAAAGCAGTAGCCAACTGTACGATGTAGTGTCCCACAAACAGTCATCAATGGAGTGACCGAATTATTATTATCTATTGGTTTGATAATGATGATTATCATTGAAGGAAATGACGCCACTATACTGGTCCGCCAACCAAATAACAATAGGGCTCTTCGTTCCTGTTACGGAAACAAGCTAAACAACGGAATGAGAATATCAACCTTGTGAAGCTCACCTGACTTATACCAAACAATGCTAGTCATGGTATTCAAATTGATACTGAAATTTGAAACACAAATTTCACGTACCCAACATCCTGTTTGAGTGGACATCTCAATGAGTAAGAGTGCGCTGTAACATAATGTCATCATAGAAATATAAATAGACGGAATATCATTCAAAGTATGTTTCCCTAATTCGGAAAAATGCATGAGATTTCCCAGTTGAGTTTGTTCGATTTATTGTTTTGATTCGTTCGGCCACAGCAATAATTTTACAGTGATAATATTAAACAGAATTTGTGGTTAAGCATAACAATCTGCCTCAATATATGTAAAGGATAATTTTCAACCAATTCTATATTGATGTAATTAAATGTTACAGCAAGCGTTTTTTCTTCCGGATACCAGGTATTCATTGCAGATATTTTGCCAACACAGTCTACAGAAGAGTGAATTGAATTTGTATACCATGGACTGTGTTTCTGGAAATGAATAGAAATAAAACATAAAATGTTTGTATTCATTAACGTCCGTGTTCTACAATATAACTTAGAATCATCCTTACATTTGCTTCTGCGCCATATGCTAGACCGCTGAAAGTACTTCACAAAATACAGTGAAAAGTGAATGGACTGCATATTTCGTGGGAGAAACGAACAATCAGGTAGGGACCCGAGCGGTTGAGGGTGGGTAGGGGTGTTTGGGAAGGGCGAGAATAGTGGGAGAGGTCGAAGAGTTAGTGTGGCAGCCGAAGGCACGGTCAAAGAGGAAGGTCATGAGTGCAGCCTTGACGGAGGAAAGGGAGGAAGCGAGTCGGGGTCTGTGGGATAGAGTTCCACAGTGTGGGAGCAGAGAGGCTGAAATCCGTGCCACCGATGATTGGGCGGTGGACGCGGAGCAGGTCTGAGTCTGCTGAACGGAGGGGGCGGGCGGGCAGGCTGATAGGGAGACTGTGGGTCAGAGAGATAGGCGGGGCATTGCCGTGAATGGCCTTGAGAATGAGATCTTGAATTCGACACAATGACACAAGACTATTCGAGAATAGGCATTCTGCTGTTTCATTGCAACTAAGACAGAAAACATTATTCATTCAGTTCATAGCAGTTTGTCACAATATATTGCTACGTTGCCCAACGAAATCATGTGAACCGCCTTGAGACCAGTTGGGTTCTTTCTTTCTTTCTTTCTTTCTTTCTTTCTTTCTTTCTTTCTTTCTTTCTTTCTTTCTTTCTTTCTTTCTTTCTTTCTTTCTTTCTTTCTTTCTTTCTTTCTTTCTTTCTTTCTTTCTTTCTTTCTTTCTTTCTTTCTTTCTTTCTTTCTTTCTTTCTTTCTTTCTTTCTTTCTTTCTTTCTTTCTTTCTTTCTTTCTTTCTTTCTTTCTTTCTTTCTTTCTTTCTTTCTTTCTTTCTTTCTTTCTTTCTTTCTTTCTTTCTTTCTTTCTTTCTTTCTTTCTTTCTTTCTTTCTTTCTTTCTTTCTTTCTTTCTTTCTTTCTTTCTTTCTTTCTTTCTTTCTTTCTTTCTTTCATTCTTTCATTCTTTCATTCTTTCATTCTTTCATTCTTTCATTCTATCATTCTTTCATTCTTTCATTCTTTCATTCTTTCATTCTTTCATTCTTTCATTCTTTCATTCTTTCATTCTTTCATTCTTTCATTCTTTCATTCTTTCATTCTTTCTTTCTTTCTTTCTTTCTTTCTTTCTTTCTTTCTTTCTTTCTTTCTTTCTTTCTTTCTTTCTTTCTTTCTTTCTTTTCTTTCTTTTCTTTCTTTATTTGTTTCTTATTCTTTAAACGTTAACATATTGGTCACTTTCAACCATTGCTGTTTGTGGGACGCCGCTGTGCGTAATTCGCTGCCGCCTTTTGCCCATAATACACAGTGTCAATAGACACTATGTATTATGTGTAACCTGTGAAGGTCATTGAGATTTAGCGAATAGGTGAACAGACGCTGTAACCAACGCAAGAATTATTATCATTGTTACACAGTGTGTTCTGTAAGTGTGTTTCCAAAAAGATCTTTGGGGACATCAACATGAAAGATTCAGGATTACATTGAATCCCGACAATCACTCTGAGTTGTCTCACCCCACCACTACCAACTTGGGAGGTTCATTGTTCACATTAAAATTTGAAACAGTTGACTGGAAGCAGTGTCCAAGCATTGATGATTGTTTGTTTAGCCGCTTGTGAGTAATGCCCTCCAACCAAGCAGATTAATGTTCTCTCTGGGGGCCACACAAGGCTTCAAATAGCGTTGCGGCCGTCACCGCGAAGTTCGCTTCAACATGAAGAGGTTTCACAGTTTCTCGGAGAAGAGTTTTCGAAAAGAAACCATTTTCCAAATAATGTACGTTGTGTACCCTGCCCTCGCACTTGTCGGATTGATCGGTAAATCAGCGAATTCCACTGCAATTATACTACATTTGCTTTCATTAATTTCGCCGGAGTGTTCTTTGTACAATACAATTGGCATTTAGCCTTGGGGACATCATCTACTCAAATAACCATCATAAGTGTCGTTGTTGTTGGATCTCGCCAGCTCTTTCCCACTTCAGGCGCTCACAGTACCAACCTTCGCTGTGCCCATTCCAGCAGTTACATACATCACCATTCCAGATAGATGCCACTCAAGCAACCCAAACCCCCACCCTCCCACTACTTTCAAACAACCTCCAGGTACGAAAGGCTGTGCAGGTAATTGTGGTAAATATGACACAGTGTCTGATGAAACCTTCGAAAAACATCTCAAGAAACCTCACATGCTTTACTGCAAAGTGCCTGAATTACAGTGACTATGTGTAACGGAATTCAGTTTGCACAGTGCAACATTCCGAAATGTGGCTCGAATAAACATATTATCAAGATTGTTGGCCAGGGAAGCGTACAGAAATTCCGTTCTCTTTCCCATGGCACTGTCAGAACAAATCATTTAAGTCGTGGCATATGGAATGAAACCCACAAACACCCCGCAGCCACTCCCCCTCGCTTGCTCCCTTTTCTCTTTCAAGGACGGTCCCTTCTACCTCGCCTCCAGCTGTCCCGCTAACTCTTCCCCCTCTCCCACTATCCTTCCGCTTTCCCCTACTTCGATCCTCCCCCACCACCAACCCCGCCCACCAACCTCGAGTCCCGACCAGAATGTTCAGCGATTTGGGACGTCCTCTAGACGTGAATGGCGCTACGTAAGTGAAATTTTTGTTGTTGCTCTAACACGGGGGTGATGTTGCGAGGAGCTGCAATGACAATGGAAACCCAGAAAGTCTTCCCGGGAAGAAAGTGGGCATTTTAAAACATGACATGATTCATTGTAGCCATACCAGCGAGTTCTCCGCTCTCTAACTCTCTCTCTCACACACAATCTCCCTGTTACAGGCAACTTGATAACAATCGTAGTCTTATCTCGAGGAAACTGTGGCCTCTCCAGGCGCATCACTTATTACCTCGTTGCCATGGCAGCGGCGGACCTGCTGGTGGTAGTCTCCGATGTGATATTGACTCGGATGAATTTCCTGTTCTTTCCGGTCTGCTTCCTGGACCTGACGCCCGTTTGCTCGCTCATGATAGCAGTGGTGTGTGCGGCTGCTGACAGCTCAGCCTGGCTGACCGTAGCCTTCACCTTCGATCGCTTCCTCGCCATCTGCTACCAAGGTGCGAGTAGTGATCGGGGTTTCCCCGAGAGGATGGCCGCCGTGGTGATCGGTGCGATCTGGGTCCTGAGCTGTGCCAGCAATGGTCCTTGGTACCTTTCGTATGAGCCCTGGTTCACGATCGGAAACGTGTCGTGGTTCTGCAAGACAAAGAATAGCTTTTACGTTGCCCCCGAGTGGGCAGTGTACCACTGGTTGGACATCACAATGACCCCGCTTGTTCCTTTCTGCGTGATTTTAACCCTGAACGTCCTGACGGTCAGGCATATTTTAATCGCCAACAGAATCCGCAGGAACCTGTTGAGCCACGGCCACAGCGGGAGGACGGTTTCCGACCCAGAGACAGAGAAACGGAGGAAATGTGTGATTTTACTGTTCGCCATTTCCGGCAGCTTCATGTTGCTGTGGAGCACGTACATTGTGTTTGTGATCTACGGACAGTTTGCCAACTATTACTACACAGGTTACAGCCACCCAGTCTACATCCTCTACCACGTGGCCATCATGCTGCAGCTTTCAAACAGTGCCACCAACACTTGCGTTTACGCCATGACACAGAAACAATTCAGAAAAGAGGTGAAAAAGGCAGTGAAATATCCCTTTGTTTTAATACTACAAGTGGTTAAACCTTGACCCTCTTCCGATGGGCTCTGCAACACAGGGACTTTGTAACTTCAAGCAAGAAAATTAATGTCATTGAGAATATCGGTTTTACAAACATGTCATGTTTCGGAATGCGAAATATACTTGAATTTGATCAACTATCTTTCACAAGACTAAGATTGTCGTTCGCCCTGGCCGGGAATCACCAATATAAAATCGTGTAATTTATTTCACTGAGTGTTTGTGGCAAGTTATTTTACGACATTTTTCCCAATTTCATTAAGTTGTGATGTCAAAATCTAGTGCAACGAAATGGCGTTCAAGATGAACACATAAATCAACCTAAATCTTGGGAAAACCTACATCTGCAAATTACAACAACAATAAAACTAAATCAGGTTTCACTTCAGAATTTCTTCCTATGGCGCTGAACAGTCAGTTTTTCGGACACAAACTTGAGGTCACGCTCGGGGAGGATGTAGGGAAGGGAGGGGAAGGCGCTGATGGCACAGTTGATAAGGGGGGTATTTCAGCGGGAGTTCCACGAGTGGAGAAAGGAGGAGAGGGGGAGGGATTACGGGATCGCTTTCCGTAGGTTGGTTTCAGAGTGGCTGAAGATTCGCTCTTGCATGACGCGGCGGGTGCGGCGAGCGAAAGAGAGAGCAGTGTGTAGCCGAATGAGCACAGCGAGTGGACAAGTGGCAGGGGGTTAGTAGGTGGCAGATAATATAATAACCCTTGCATTTCATAGAGCGCTTTCCACATCTTATCAACGTCCGAGAGTGCTTCACAGAATATACTGTGAAGTGAATTGATTGTATATATTTGAGGGCGAATCGCGGCAGCCAATTGCGCATAGCTCTGTCTCCTACACAGTCGTGGATTGAAATGAATAATTTTATTATTGTGGATTTATTTGGAGGGATTATTATTAGGCATGTGAAGTAAGGAAATTTGCCCAAGATGAGGTGGAGAGGAAGGTAACAGAGTGCATTGAACAAGTGGACCATGTCAGAGTCGTCTTATAGTATTGTTAAGAGGCATAAGAGGATAAGAAATTCTAGTCGAAAAAATAACTCGTACCGTTATTTTCAAAAAGGAAAACATCTAATCTGTTTGTAAAGAACCTGCACTGTTTCAACAGTGTACGGGATGAAATAAATTAGCAACTCGGTGTTGAAATAAGGAATGACACAACTTTTCTACAATCAATACGCTTTGATATTAATTCAGGTTATTAATATTAAAAGCTTTTAGAAAAACCAACACAGTAATGCATACATATCGATGTATGCATTACTAGCATTACATAGCACAACGAAATTTAAGTAGAACAACCAATTATTGTGGGAGAAATAAATAGAGGCACCATATAGAGTGGCAAGGTCCAATTTAATCCCCATAGTTATCCAAACTTTAGTCCATCAAAAGGTATCCAAATATTTTTGTATGTTTTTCAGTTCACAATCGGAAAAGATCCAGTTACTATTGCGCCCAGATCGATAACCAAGTACCACTATAGGCATGGAGTTGCACCACTCATAGTCTTGGTCTTTTCCTCTTCTGATGCTGGAACCTGGATACGCGAATCCAAGTTCCAAATTCTTCTTTCTGCAACTTCTTCATCGCAGCGGTCTGTCATTATCAAGTTCATTGTGTTACCTTTCAACGCGTTTTGCTATCTATGATGGTTGCTGTAAGAAAGAAAATGCAGCACATCTCACCTCGCAGCCCATTTGTCGACGAAACAATAACTGATTTTAAATTTAGTACATTTAGAAGTGAAAATAGTTTGTTCTTAAAAAAAAGGATCTTGTTTTTTCTGCAAAGCTGTAAAGCTAGCCATAACCAGCTCCTACCATCTATAATTGTTTTCAGGTGACTCAGTATGAATATGGCTTATTGGCATTAGCAAAATTTCTACTTGAGTAGAAGTTTTCTAATACTGAAGCACTCTTCTGGAAGCATTGTGAATGGAGCCAGCCGACTGAGCATGTATCTAGTAACAAGGGAAGAAGAGAATTGGAGAAAGGAACATATAGTGATGATTCAAAAACACATATACTGGGCACTCGATGCCAATGTTCGAACTGAGTTCAGAAAAAAAAACGTCTTCACTCAGGAGGTAGAGAATTGATAGAATTTTCTATCCCAAAGGCCTGAATATGCTCAGTCCTTGAACATTTGCAAGGTAGAGATTGATAGATTTATTCTGCATGAAGGGATTAAGTGATATGGTAAAAGGCGGGTAGGTGAGGTTAGAATAGATCAGCCATGATTTTATTGAATGGCGGGACAGACTCGAGGAGTCAAATCTCCAACTGCGAACTCTGATGTTATTATGTTCTTGTGTAACTCTTGTCAGAATCGTGATGGAAGATAACGCGATGATCTTTGATATGGCCTCTATAGTGACATGCTGCACTCGAGCAGCAAAATAGTGTCTGTTATAAAATATTGACAATAGAATCAGGATTATTGAGTCATTGAGAAATTCGTCTTTTGCCTGGATAATAAATGAGTTGTAAAGCATGGAATAAAGATGGCTTCAGTTCCTCGGATTCAGGTTTCCGACTGTTTGTTTTGGATAAACTGAATTAATTTAAAACTATTCTGTGTTTGGACATTACTATCTAGTCAATTCACTTTAAAGTATATCGTCTGAAGCGCTTTGAGACATCTAATATATGTCAAAAGCGCTATATCAAATGCAAGAATTGTTATTATTACTATTGGTTGCAGCAGTAGTACTAGGTGGTATTCTCCCACAGCACATTTATCCCAGGTTCAAGCAGTGAGGTTGGTTCCAAACTTGGCTATTCCCAGTTCCTGCCTCTTCGCAGGTCCTGCCCATACCGGCTGCATGTCACCTACACTCATTACCATTTGGCGGTGCAAGCAGATATGGGTTCCACCGATCCTGTATGCGAATGACCCAAAGCTCTATTTCTCAACTTGAATTTGCGACCCCAGTCCCCTGATATTCTATCAGCCTGCCTGTCAGACATCGGGAGCTGTATGAGCTCAAATTTCGTGCAGCTGAATGTCGACAAGACGGAGGCCATATTCTTTGGCTCTCGTCAACGTTTCCATTCACACGGCCCTCACCAAATCTACCTTCCCGGTCTGCCCCTAAAACTCTCCGAACCTGTGCACAATCTAGGTGTCAGGTTCTACTCACCAATGTCCTTCCTCCCCCACACCAGGTCCCTCCCCAGCACAGCCTTCATCCACCTCCGATGGATCGCCCTTCTCCGGCAAAACGTCAACCCAAAAGCCGCTAAAACCTTGGTCCACGCCTTTTGTCAACTCTCGGCTGAACTATGACAACGCCCTCCTCTCCGGTTTACCCTCTACCAAAATCCACAACATCCATCTTATCCGAAACTCTGCCGCCTGCATACTCAACTGCTCGAAGCTGCGCTCCCCCATTACCCCAATGCTAGACAGACTTCAATTGTTCCCTATGCAATTAATCGACTTCAAGATCCTCTCCCTTGTCTTCAAATCCCTCCACTCCTCTGCACCCCCCTTTCTCTCTTATGTGGTCTCACCCCAAACAATCACCCGCTGACTTCGCTCTTCTGCGTCTGGCCTCCTCAATTTCCCTCGAATACTCCACTCCACCATTGGTGGCCGTGCCTTCAGCCACTATGCACCGTGGCTCTGGAATTCCATTCCTCACTCCCTTCGTCACGGCCCCTCTGTTCTTAGCTTCAGGTAGCTGAAGACTTTTCTCTTCGACCTCGCCTTTGCTCAGCTTTCTGGCCCCTGCCCATGGCTCGGTCCCGGGATCTGCTATTGTAAAGTGCTCTCAGACGCCGTCCGGCGTGGAGGGCGCTATATAAATTGAAGCTGTTGTGGTGTATATTTGTGGCGAAGCAAGGCAGCCAAACTGCGCACAGCGGAATCACAGATACAGTCATGAAAATTGGATTAAAGGATAAAGGTGGGGGAAAGATGGCAACTGGAAGGATCTGGACAGGGCGCAGGAGAAGAGTAGAGCCGACTGTACATTTGTGGGCGAAATTATGTTTGAGTATTGATCTCAATCTATTTGAAATACCAGCAGGAAGAAAGTGCATTCAAATTCCAATCAACGCTATAGGAAATCATAAATATGACCAGCGGGGTGTTAGATGCCGTATATTGGAATGATGGAGGGTGAAGGGCAGGAAGCATTGGAAGGCAGCCGAAGGCAAGAACGAACAGTTGATTGTTAAGAAGAAGGAGGCAAGAATGATAATGCGACTAATCGAATAGAAATTCACAGTGTGAGGTCTGAAAGCCTGATCGTCTCATCGACGATATAGTGGCTCTCAGGGAGGCAGACGAGGAGTAAGCCATAGTACGCTAAGTGAACAGCTTCTATAGATTGTTAAGCGGTTATCAGCCTTTGTCAAGCATGTCTTCTCCTTTGTAAAGCCACGTTGACTCTGCCTTCTCAAGTATTGGTCTTGTAAGTACAACTTGTGTCAGGAAGGTGCACGGCTTGAAGGGATTTGAGGCGAGGAAGGGATTGATCTATATCTTATGTGGGATAGAGAGCCATTGGCAAGGACGTGGGATGATTTGGACACAGTACAAATGCTAAAAATGAAACCTACCAACTTCAGTCTTGAATATGTTCAAGGACTGAGCATGTAAACTCGTTCATGAGAATTCCGTTAATTCACAGCCCTCTGAGTGAAAAATGTGTCCTCACGTTTGCGCGAAAAAGTTGACCCCTAATCCTAAAACTGTAATCCCCTAGTTATGGATACTCGAACCACTGCAAACAGTACTCAGTTATGTTATGCCTGTTAATAATATTATAGGTTTCTATAATATCACTTCTAATTCTTCGATATTCTAGTGAATATAGTCCCAGATCAGTAAACCTATCCCGACAGCTCATCCCCCTTATTCAAGGAACCAACCTAGTGTATGTACGCTGCACCACCTCAAAGGCACATGCTTTGCTAAATAAGGAGACAAAAACTGCATACAAGATTCCAGGTGCGGTCTCACCAGGGCCCTATGCAGCTGCAGCAATACTTCCCTACACTTATATTATAAAACTTTTGTAAAGAAGACAAACATGCTATTAGCCTTCCTAGTTGCTTGCTGTACCTGCGAACTAACTGATTGTAACTGTTGTAGAAGGACACCCAAATCACGGTGAACGAGAGTGTTATCTAGTCTCTCCCTGTCTGTAAAATTATGCGCTTTGGGGATTTTGTTACCAAGGTGAATAGCTTCACACTTGCCACCATTAGATTCAATCTGCCACCTTTTTGCACACTCATACAGCATATTCACATCTTATTGCATGTTTGTTTGTGTCATCCTCGGAACTTTCGCTCCCTACTATCTTTTCATCATCCGCTAATTTAGATATTTTAACTGATGCCCTCGTCCGGATCATTGATATAGATGTTAAATACTTGAGGCCCAAGTACTCCTCCTTTTGATACTCTACTCATCACATTCTGCGAATACAAGAAGGACCCCATTAGCTCTACTCTCTGCTCTACTTCTGTTTAGCCGTGCCAACAGATTGTGTTTACTTCCATGACACTTACGTTTGATTATCAGCGTTTTATGTTGCACCTTGTCGAACGTCTATTGAAAATCTAAATCCATTACATCTACTGGTTCTACCCTATAGACACTGCTAGTTACCTCGTTTGTCAAGCATGACGTCTGATTTGTTGACTCTGTCTTGTCGTGTTATAGTCTTCTAAGTTCCAGAGTAAGACGCCCCTATTTAAGCATTCTATGCTTTTCCCTCCCACTGATGTCAGTCTAACTGCTCTATAGTTCTGCATCTTCTCTCCCCAACCCTTCTTAAATATTGTTGTTATGTTTGCGATCTTCCAATCAATGCGAACTGTTCCAGAATCAAGATAATTCTGTAAGATCAAGCGCTATCTCTTCAGCCACCTCTTTAAAAATCAGAAGATGCACGTCGTCAACTCAGAATATTCTCTTCTCCTTTGCTGGTTGTTCAGACTACCACAGCAACAGCTCTACCGAACTCTTGTCGGTTATAAATGATCTGCATGCATGTTAGTATTGTCGGACTCGCTCTCAAGTCTGTCACTTCCCACATTTTTACCCTTCATCAATCAGCACCTGGCTTCTGTAACGCCGACAGCACTCCTCCGTTAGAGGTCATGATTTCAGCCATTGGACACTCACGATGCCTGCTTCTAGCTTTCTCCCTTTCTATCTCATTGGCCATGTTTACTACACTCCTGACCTTTCTCCAACCATACTTTATGCTGATCTCCCTCTTTTGGTAAGAATCAACTTCAAGCTCAGGCACTGAGTTCCTCATACACTACACCATGTGTGAAGTCCGTAACATGATAATATTCAAGTATATTTTTCGGAATTAATAATATATTTAATACCTTTATTATCACGAAAGTATCGGAATAATGTTTGAGGCGATGGAGGGACTGGAAGAGGAGGAGCGATTAGCATGTTGTAATTGGAGTAGAATAGGTCTAGTCGCAATTCATGCGTTTTCAGACGTAACAATTAATATGTCAGTGAAAACTGTTGTCGATATCACTGTGCTCTTTAAGCTTCTGGGCAGAATACAAAACTTTGAAAATCACCAACTCTTTTTCCCTTCTACCAACGTCTAGAAATGGGGATGCGGTTAATCAGTAAGTGTAAACCTTCTGCAACTAGCTCCCCAGAAGTAATGAGTTCGCAAACGATTTCGATTATATTAGATAGAATTCCGATAGATTTCTTCTGGAAAACAATTTATCAGTGTACGCTATTGTGACACAGCGCTGCGACATCTGCTGCCAGGATGGCAAACTAGATGGAATTGACCATCTTTCTTCTTGTAAATTCCTTTGCTCTAATAAGACTTTTTGCATGTTGATATAGTGCCTTGTTACAGTTGTGACATTTCCAAGTGCTTCACAAATTAAACAGGAAAGTGCAGAACATTTACTTTGCTAACAAAATCAACGTGTGCTCATTTTTTAATGTTTGCCATCTGGTTGTTCGCATGCAAGTGAACATGAAGACAGATCAACAGCTAAACGTAAGCGTGACATATCGAGTTCTGCACTGAGTAGGTCAAATTAACAGTATGATCCGAATTCTTCAGGTGGGGCTTCAAAGCACCAACATGAAGCTCCTGTATTTTAGTGGTTAGAGTACTTCTCTTTTAAGCTGGGGAGACCAAGCTGGGGAGACCTGTGTTCGAATGCAGGCAGGTCAGGGCGAAAGATTGTGCAAGTTTCCTTATTACACGCGCCTAATAATAATCTGTCCAAAATAAACCAAAATAATAAAATTGGTCATTTGAATCCACGACTGATTGTGGGATACTGCTGTGCGCAATTGGCTGCGGTGAGTCACCAACAACTGTAATGTCAATTCACTTTACACTATATTCTGTGAAGAGCTTTGGGGCGTTGATTGGTTGTGAAAAGCGCTGTATCAACTGCAAGGATTATAATAATAATAATAATTGTTAATATTGTCGCAGCCTTGAATACGTTATCACTGAGCCACACTGCCACACCTTTGGGTATTGCATTTCAAAACCACAATTAATTTTCGATAGTATACATATATAATGGCATCAATTACAATAAAACATTTGAATTGGGGACAAATACAACGGAGGTTGCAGACAAAGTGTGGCAACTTCGTTCTTGGAATGAATGATAAGAGACGTCTGGGGGCTGAGAGAAGACTCAAGGTCTAGTATCCACTCAATAGAATATGTGTTTTTGATCGAATTTTCCAATAAACACGATGATAATTGAGTCGAGCTCTCAAGAACAGTACCTGTCGATACCATGGTAAGGAGGATGGATAAACTCCTCTAGTTACAGGAATCTAATCTAGACAGAGATCAAATGGATAGATAGTATAATTTGGGTATCATCAAAACTTCGCTATGGAGACGTTTTGGGACAAGTCGAGAGTATTCAGAGTTGGATAGAATTCGTGAGCCCATGAAACTGGAGATTTGGATTTACCATCCTTCCGCAGATTACCTGGGTAGCAGTATTTCTGATTTTGCTTCACCTTATTGTGTTTAAACTTTGATATATATTTTATTGTATCTAAATTCTTACTTTGTATTGTGATCTATTATTTTATGATAAAATGTTGTATTTCGTGATACGAAATACAACATATATTAAGGATTTTTGGGTCATTAATTTGAACATATGGGATTCGAAATCCCAACAACTCGAGTGTGACTGATTGACTGACTGACCGACAGACCGAATGACTGACCAACCGACCAACCGAACGACCGACCGACCGACCCACTGACCGACCGACCGACCGACCGATCGACTGACCGACCGACCGACTGAGCGAGCGTGCTGGAAAGACAGTCAGTGAGCGAGTGTTGTGGGTGTTTTTAAAGAGTAAATGTTGATAAAGTATGTATCCCCCAAAAGTATCTATCTCCACCTTTTACATTCTTTCTTATGAAGGGATGTGTTAGCTTAACGTTTTTTCTCAAGTACTGAGGTAAATTTGGGTGTGAAGTTTGGTGCATCTCTAAAGATGGAAGAAGGAAATTAAGCAAAGCGATTCATGTTTCTTTGTGATTTAAACCCTTGGTTCGCACCGAATAACTTGTGTTGTAGCAATATTTAATTTGATTGTACATTTTTCTGCAAATGCTGTGCTCCCTGAGTCGCTACGCTGCAGGGAGGGCGATGTATAAATACAATTGTTTCTTGTCTGTGGAATGCTGTGCTCTGTGCATAGTGAACCATTTGCTGTTGGGTTGCTTGAAATAATAATATTAACAGTCCTAATAATAATAATCCTTGCGTTCGATAAAGCGGCTTTTCAAATTTTATCGCCGTCTCAAAGCGCTTCAAAGATTGTACTGTCAAAGGAATTGATTGTATATTTTTGGACGATCCGTCAGAGTTGGAAGAAGACTGTGCTGGTGAGGGACTGGATGTGGGGGAGGAAGTATAGTTGGGGGTCTAACCTGACGCCAAGCTGGCGTTCGGAGAGTTTTAATTAATTTAACGTTTGTTGTCATCATCATTTCAAACGATGTAAAAGCTATATGATGCCAACATGACATGGCTCTATTCTCAAGTGGACAGTTGGGGACTGGATAAAATAAACACAATACCAAATGACACAGGCGATGTGGAAATCATTTACAAACAAACTGTATGAATAATAATACTTTATTGGGCAAACGGCCATTTTAGAAACTTCTTGATCTCTTCTCTAAATTTGCTCTGAGTCAACGCATAGATACAAGAGTTTGTACAGGAGCTCAGTATCTGAAACATGAATCCAGTTTGTTGGACAATATACGCAGTGCTAATGTGTGTCGGTATATTTTGGTAGTTTGCAACTGACCATGTTAAAGAATGTACAACACTTATTATCCACAAAAGTATAAAACTGCCGGATATAGCGAAGAGCAAAATGATGGATTTTCTCAGTTTCTCCATCTCGGGATCATTCTGTTTATTCCCACTGCTGTCACCCCGGATTCTCCTGCGGGCTCTGCTGGCCACTAAAATGTGTCTGACAGTCAGGGCGTTGACGATGGTAATGAGAACAGATACTATTACAGGATTGAACACACGGATCAACGATTCATGAGATTTCCAGAACGATGAAGTGTAATAACTGGGTTTCTGAATGCAATACTTTGGTGTACCAGTATGGTCTATGACAAGCGGAACAAAAACAAAATAGATTGGAATGGATTCCACACAGCTGAGCACACACACTATTGCAATAACCGAACTGGCCGTTTTTACCGAGCAATATTTGTGCTTTATTTTCTGACACCAAATGGCGACATAGCGATCAAAAGTAAAGGCGACTGTCAACCAAATGGAACATTGATAGGCAAAGATCAGCAGGACGGTTCGCAGGCTACACACAGCGGTATAGGGTAAGAAACTGAAGGGAAGATACATGTTGTTGATGCGATTCAGTATCACATCGTTGATAATAACCATTAGATCTGACACGGCCATGGCCACCATATAGAGAGTGACGACTTTGGAGAGGCCACACCTTCAACGGGACAGGATTACAATTGCCAGCACATTCACTAAAAAAAAGAAAGAAAATTGTGGCAACAAATGTGACAATAATATAATTGAGCTCTGATAAAAGAACACTGACAGCAATAACATAAGAGCGGATGAGTAAATGCTGCCGAGTTAGTGGTGATATATGGCTGAGCAGATTTGCCTCAAACCATTCGAGTCATGTTCATAAATACAAGTTGCCACGTCGCGTTTGGACATGTAAAATTATATATTGATATCGATTAATTCATATCCTCTTCAGAAAACAAATCTTGTTTTTCCCGTGGTTGTTGTATATGCGTCGGTCAACACTGAGTCACCGGACTCCAGAACATTCAACAATAGGCACAGATACAATGAGCTTTACAGCTTTCTTTGAGGAAATGTTGCTCCAAGACTGACCTTTTAGCTATTACCATGTGATGGCTTAACAGGGCACATCATCGTCTCTGTCCTGAAATGTTTAACACATTTAAAGCGTGATAATCTGCATGTAACGCAGCTCAGCCATCAAAATAATCCTGGGTTTGTATAACACAATCTGGGTAATGTCGTAACTTCCAATCAATGGCGAGCAGATTCACTGTAACACAACAACAAGCATTGACATAGTGCTCTTGACACCGGCGACTAACAGAGTGGAGGCTGCGAAAGATATTCACGGATTAAATGAACAGCCGAACAATATACAGTAAATTCACTTTGCAGTATAGTTTGTGAAGCGCTCTGAGACGTAATAGTAGTTTTCCTTAGGGTTGGCATTTGATATCGCGTTTTTAGCGTCTTCTCGACTGTGCCTCAATTCCTCTTTTCCGATGCCCTCCTCGCCGGTATCGCCTCCTCCAAAATCCGCAGAGTCCAGCTCATTCAGAACTCTGCCACGCACACTCTCACCCGCACTTAACTTCGCTCCACCGTTACCATAATCGTTGCCAGACTTCACTGGCTCCCTGTCCCAGAGACGATCGACTTCAACATACTCACCCTTGTATTCAAATTACTACACTCCTTTAGAACCCCTTACATCTCTAACATCGTCTCTCCTCAAACTAGAGTCTGACACCGAGGCACTGGGAGAAGGAGTAGGACATGAATGTAAACTTGAACTGAAGAGAACGTCTCCGGGTGGGATGTGAGTGAAGGGGCAAACCAGAATGATTGAGTGAGACAATATCGAATCTGCTTATTGTACTGGATGCAAGCTATGCTCAACGGAATAGGTGGATGGCACAGGGTATGTGAGGTGGGGCCAGCCGACCAGAGGTAAAGGGTGAAGGGGAATGGGTTCCCCAGGATTGAGAATAAAATGAGTGCTGCCAGGGCATCTCACAACCTAATTATTTGGTGCACCAGGATCTGATTGATATGAGCATTCGCCAAACCACTATCTCAACCCGTAGTTATCGACCCATACTGTCTCCTGCGACTTCCCCCACGACGTGAAAGGAGCTCTGTCAATGTAATGTTTTTGTAATACGTGTTTAAAATATCCGCACCAACTGTCCCATCTGCATCAGCGTACAATAGGTCCACTACCTCTGCAATAAAACACGCACCATCCAAGAAATTATTGAGATGCAAATATCAACCTTGTCATCGAATGATAGAATGATAGAATGAAAGAATGATAGAATGATAGAATGATAGAATGATAGAATCATGGAAATATAGAATCATAGAATCATAGAATTTTACGGCACAAAAGGAGGCCATTCGGCCCATCTAGTCTGTGCCGGCTCTTTGAAAAGAGCGATTCAATCCCACTGCCCTGCCCGCTCCCCATAGCCTAATAGACCCGTTCTACCTAAATAAAGATCTAATTCCCTTTTAAAAGTTGTTATCGAATCAGCCTCCACCACCTTTTCAGGCAATGAATTCCAGATTCGAACAAATCGCTGAGTGAAAAAAATTCTCCTCAACTCCCCTCTACTTCGCCTTGAAACTATTTTAAATCTGTGACCACGAGTCACAGATTCACCCACGAGTGGAAATAGTTTTTCTCTATTTGCCCTGTCGAAACCCCTCATGATCCTATAAACCTCTATTAGGTCTCCCCTCAATCTTCTCTGCTCCAGAGAGAATAACCCTAGCCTATCTAGCCTCTCCTCATAGCTGAAGTCCCTCAATCCTGGCACCATCCTAGTAAATCTTCGTTGTACCATTTCCAATGCCTTCACATCCTTTCTGTAGTGTTGTGACCAGAATTGAACACAGTATTCCAGCTGAGGCCTCACCAAAGTCCTATAGAGGTTAGTCAGCACTTCCTGACCTTTGTACTCTATACCCCTATTTATAAAGCCTAGTATCCCATATGCCTTCTTATCAGCCTTGTCTACCTGTCTTGCCACCTTCAACGAGTCACTAAAACAAATCCCCAGGTCTCTCTGTTCCTTTACACCATTTAAAATTGTACTATCTAGCCTATATTGCCTCCCTTCATTTCTTCTCCCAAAATGCATCACCTCACACTTCTCTGCATTCAACTTCATCTGCCATGTGTCTGCCCACTTTACCAATTTGTCTATATCCTCTTGCAGATGGCTACTATCCTCCTCACTGTTTACTATTCTCCCTAACTTAGTGTCATCTGCAAACTTAGAAACTGTACTCCGTACACCCAAGTCCAGATCATTGATGTAGATTACAAACAGCAATGGTCCCAAAACCGATCCCTGTGGCACACCACTGCTCACTTCCCTCCAATCTGAAAAACACCCGCTCACTACAACTCTCTGCTTTCTGTCTCGCAGCCAGTTGTGGATCCACGCTGCCACTGTCCCTTTTACGCCATCGGCCTTTAATTTCATAATGAGTCTCTCCTGTGGCACTTTGTCAAATGCGTTTTGAAAGTCCATGTAAACTACATCAACTGCGTTACCATTATCCACCCATTCCGTTACCTCATCAAAAAATTCTAGCAGATTTGTAAGGCAAGATTTGCCTTTAACAAATCCATGTTGACTGTCCTTTATTAGCCTATATATTTCTAAGTGAAGATCTACCTTGTCCCTGATTATGGACTGTAGAAGTTTGCCCAATACCGACGTTAGACTGACTGGTCTGTAGTTACCAGGCTTGTCCTTCTGCCCCTTTTTATACAAGGGAGTAACTTTAGCTAATCTCCAGTCCTCTGGCACGAACTCTGTGTCCAAGGAAGATTGAAAGATCGTGGCCAGAGTCCCTGCTATTTTCTACCGTGCCTCACTTAGTAACATAGGGTGCATCCCATCCGGACCAGGTGACTTATCCACCTTGAGCGACGTCAAACTTTTTAGAACGTCCTCTCTGGTTATAATTTCCTCCTCACGAAAATCTGGGTCGCTCCAGGCGCCATCTTTGCCCCTAACAGAAGCCACAACAGGCGTCTACTCCATCCATCGTACCTCACTACCGAATCGCCACTGTAGAAGTGCAGCTCCTAACGGCCTGGCCCCTCTTGACCTATTACCCTTCTCCTCTGCCATCATTGCCTCCTATGTGCAAACGTCAAATGCATATCTCAAAATGCACCTCATTTATCGCACCTCAAAGCACTCCTCCAAATTATACCCCTCCCACTCTACTCAGAATACATTATACCTCCTCTACCTCTGCTACAGTCTTCTCCCTCCTTTTCTCCCTGAAACGTTCTCACCAAATCCACTGTCTGATAAAAAAATGGCTGCCAATCAATTAACAATGTTGTTTCTACTTACTGCTTATATAAAGATAGTTCGTGTTTAATACGGAAACTGGCCGAAACATTCGCACTACTAGGCATCGAACCATGGCTCTCTCGCTTACGAACTGAGTGCTAAAACTACCCAGCTACTAGTCCTTCAAAGTAAAATATTTTTCCTACATTGGTGTCCTCTAGCGGAGTTTATAGCTCACTCAGCTTGCAGACGAGACTATGTGAGTACAAATCCTGAACGGAAAGAATCTTGAAGAAATTTTAAAAGTTAATTTACCTCTGTCTACCCAATTAGGTGGTTAAATGAACTTTGAGCGCTTAGCGATGCCACCTTGACATGGTAAATTGTTGGATCAAACACAGCGATTATTAGCATTCTATTTCATGTATATATTCAAATACAATACTTCGTAAAATATTATTGTCGAAAACAAAATTATTCATCTTGTGTTTGAACAAATCAATACTTCCTGGTTTTTCCATCGCCCAAGGTAATTTACTCCATACATTTACCATTCGGTCACTGTAATAGTGTTTCCGCAGATTAATTTGAATTCACCTCCCGGCGTTGAATCGCAGGATACTATCTCTTGTCTTACGTTTTTCGTGATTTTGCTGAAGGCCTTTACAGTGTGCCAACCTGATTCCGACCTTGCTTAAAATTTCCCAACTGAATAGATCATAGATGAATTGCATAATAATAATTGTCCTTGCATTTGATACAACGCTTTTCACGTCTTATCGAAGTCCCATTGTGCTTCATCGAATGCACTATAACGTGAATTGGCTGAATATATTTGTGGGCGAATCGCAGCAGCCAATTGCTCACAGCAGTGTCCCAAATATAGTTGTGGATTGAAATGACCGATTCTACTATCGTGGTATGTTATGGCCGGAGGGATTATTATTAGTTGTGTGGAGTAAGGAAACTTGCACAAAGTTTCGCCCTGACCTGCCTGGATTCGAACACATGTCTCCCCCATTTTGGTATCCCCAGCTTGCAAGACAAGTGCTCTAACCACTGAGTCACGGGAGATCGACAAGAGTTAATCAAGAGGTTCTCGTCATATAACCATTCCTGCCTTTAAAGCACGAGAGAAAGATGATGATTGTTAACACAAGGAGACAAACGGGGAAGACATCTGATATCTATATGTATTACCAGGTACTCCAATAACTGCGACAACTGGATAGTAAATAGCTTCAACGTCTGAAATGGTTGGATTCCCCATGTGTGAGTGAGCAAAGTATGCCTATCGCTGTGAGTCACACGGTCTCCGACAAGCAGAAGGTACATGTAAACGCGTTACTATTTATAGAGCATATTCGTGGCTCTGGAGACACCTAGGTAAATTATGTCATTGTTATTTTGATTCACCATGCTTGTTTGAACACGGCGTCTAAAATAGTATGATAGAATAGGCTTTCAGTTTGATGTAGCACCTTCTCGCGTCAACATTACATCTTACACTGCTTCATTTGCATACTGTGCTGTGAAATTAGTCGTCTGTGTATTTCGTGAGCGAACAGCGACAGCATATCGATCACAGGTGTACCACTAACAGTCGGGGATTTATTGACTAATTTATTATTAATATTGATTCATTAGCCTTTCCTCCCCTCATCCAATCCAACTATTGACGAACACAAATGCGTGAAGTGTAACACCAACAAAAACTTTAACTTATATAGCGCCTTCCACGCCGGACGGCGTATCAGAACGCGTTCAAGCAAGGAAACTTAACGTGAATAAAACCCTCTTCTCTGGCTTGTGAGGAGATTGATCCAACGATTGAGCTATGAGATTTAATACATTATTACAAGAAGCATGCAAACATAAACAACTTCCAGAAAAAGGGGTGACCTGATGATGAATAAGGGACAAGGTGGATCGATATATGGATATATGGATGTGTGGATAGATGCACAGATGGATAAATGGATAGGTGGACGGACAGACGCACAGACGGAGCGACGGAGCGACGGAGCGACCGAGAGACGGACAGTCGGACAGACGGACTGACGGACAGACAGACGGACAGACAGACAGACAGACAGACAGACAGACAGACAGACAGACAGACAGACAGACAGACAGACAGACAGACAGACAGACAGACAGACAGACAGACAGACGGATCTATCCTTCCATCCATCCATCCATTCATCCATCCGGCCAATTTTAAATCCTTGCTAATGTGGATGCCGAGATCTCCCTGTTCTCTAAACCGCTTTGTAACGTATGTTTCATAGATCCGCCCCCCCCAACCCCCCCCCCCCCCCTCCGCCCCACCCCACTGGCACTACTACCAAACATACATTGCTTCACCTTTCTCATTATTAAATGCCTTGTGCCATGTATCTGCCGATTCCGCGAGATAGAAATGTGTATTACCGTGTATTGTATTATAATTGAATCTCATTCGTAGGTTTGTGTGATCCAAAATCTTAATTGTGTTTGTTAAACATATCACAATGTCATTGACAGTGATTAAACAGCGCATTGGTCCTAAAACGCTGGAATAATCCACTCTGTACTTCACTGCATTCAGAAAAATAGACCCATACACCACATTTATCCGCTTTACACTCTCCATCATATTATGTATTCTCCAAACACAGACACTTTCAATGATACTCTATACTTACCATGACACACAGTGCTAATTACAATGCTGTATCGCGAACAAGCAATATGGCTGAAGGGAGACATTATCATTAGCAATTCGCTAATTTATGAACAATAGTTAGAAAATTCTTGTTATTTTCAGTCAATTCTATCCGGTTGTTCACTAACTAGGTCCCAAAGACAATATGGAGAATCCAGAGGCATTCAAGCTGATTCGACCCTAACAACCGTCCTTAAAATGATACGTTTTATTCAGAAAGTTTCTACCCTGCTTCACCTGAAAAAAAGGTTGAAAATCCAACACTTTCGTTACGTAAGTTTTCTAGTTTTTTATGCAGATAAACAACTTGTTTCTGCTCAGGAATATTCTGATATTTTTCGTAAAAAGAAGGTTTACATTTGGTAAATTTATGGAATAAAATGAAAGGCGCCTAGCATTACAATACACTGTTGAATAGTATTGTGATCAAGATATCATGAAGTACACTTTCATGTCAGAGTACGTGGAAAATGTATATGTCTGCCTGCACATCAGAAGAACAATTTTAAAGATTCACCAAAGTTTAAAAGCAGCAGAGCTTATATATATTAGCACTGCTAGCATATGATTGGAAGATGATGTTTGATGAAACAAAATAGGAGATTATGAATTTTGTTAGAAAAGACGAGGAAGGCTAAATACAGTGATCGGCAGTATTTCGCTGGTTGTAAAGGACCAAAAGGTTTGGGGAGATCGCAGCACGTAAGCAACTAAAGGTGGCAGCTAGCGTATCATTCCTAGTATTGGGTATCAAAAGTGTAAATATAAACATTGGCGGTGTGTTTAGTTTCAATGGTAATGACAAACATTAAGCAAGAATGCCATATTCCTGCGAGTCAATGGTCAGATTGCTACTGGATCACTGTGTACAGATTTTTACATACTCTTAACATGACAGACAATAAAGTAATGGAAATAATGCAGAGGAGCTATTGAATAATAATACGATGGATAAGAGCAATTTATTGACGGATATTGCATGATCAGGGTGTGTTATTATTTCAATGGCCATCTATCTGATTAACTAGTCAATGTCTTAGATCTCTAAAATATCCCAGACAGATAACGTGATACAGCTTGGATTCGAGTTAACCAGTAAAACCTCAATCTTTATCATTGAGTGGGCCATCTGGTGCATGTGCACCTGGTTGTCAGTGAAGCAAAATGTAACGCATACAGACGATCTGTTACTAAGTTTGCAGAAGCCACAAGGCAAGAAGAGCCTATAAACCCAGTTAAATATGTTCTCATGACAACGGTTGGACAAGTCTGCCTATCATCAATGGCCGAGTGCACCTTGGACCTCCCAGGCTGAGCTAAAATATATAAGCTCTGCTGCTGTTAAACTGTTGTGAATCCAACACCAACCCTGCGTGCATTCCATTCTAATGAAGTGTGTCCAGCAAAATTCCCCCTCGGCAATTGAATTTCAAAAAGACCCCAGACAAGCCTCACCAGAAAACAATCTAATCCTGTGGCAACAGATGAACACTGGCTGGTTGGATGGCGGATACAGTTAACGCACGAAAAGCGTTATGGCGAGTAGCACAACTCAGCTAGTAATGTGTCAGAGCATCCACGCCATCCTCCCGACACCAGCTTCCAGTATGGAAGGGAGCAGCTGTATGGTTGACCAATTTTTATTATTGTGTTTATTTTGGATTGTTTATTATTAGGCGCGTGCAGCAAGGAAACCTGCCCAAGGTTTCGCCCTGATCTGCCTGAATTCAAACACAGTTCTCACGATTATAAGGCGAGTGCTCAAAACAGTGAGCTACATGAGCTCATTTTGGCAGCGCTTTGCTGTGGCCCACATAATCAATAATTATTATATATTTAACTAAGCCGAATTTTCGGACGTAATGTGCTTGGAGACCTCATATTTTGATAAGAGTTACGACAAATATACGTTGGATAATTCTGTTGAATTCCACTCTGCTGACTACTGTGTAGGGTGATACAGTCTGCCTGTGAACTCCTTTGTTGGAACAATGGTGTGCGAACAATGTTGGTCCAGGACATCAGGGGAATATTAAACCAATCGCTCTCCCCAACCCACCACCCTGGTAGCAATACACGTACACGACCACTGCCCTCGGGCGCCGTCGCTAAACTCTGACGTTAACTCACTGCCACATTCATTAATACCAAACACTAACCTGCCTGACTCATCAACAGGCATAACCTGATCTCCACAGAGGATTAATTCCATTCAAGTTTTCTTTGATTGAACACGTCACTGTCATGCTTGTTCAGCGACCCCCCCCCCCCCCCCCTCCCCCACCAACCAACCAAAGGAATCGAGCCACAAACATCCCGTCATTTCTAAATCTAATGTATTGTCAGTGGAAGAATCTCTGGGTTATCAAGACTGGCAGCTTTGAGTGTCCGAATACAGTGCTGTTTCATGCACTGACATTATCTGCTGTGTCCATAGACAGTGTTAGAGCTTTAGGTGATTATCCACTGTTTGTGTAGCCAACAGTTTTCCAGGCGCTGCTCGACTATTATCCCTTTCTAGCAGCTGTTGCGATTACAGGTAAATAACTATCGGCAGTTTATATTTGCTGCTCCTGTTGACGGAGAGCGAGAGAGCGTGGATTCCGTAGATGAAATCTCAAAACTGAACTCTACAATTTATCAAATATTGTCCCAATGCAGAGTTTCATTTCCTGCTGCAGCAGCAGAAATCGTCTTTATTTACGTGGTTTGGCTGTTCAAATCGCATAGTTTTGAAAGCCGAGTCCTCCATTATTGGAGGAAGAACATTAGGACCGAGGAGAGACATATGGACAGGTAACGATAGTTAGCATTAAGCGAACTAAGATGACCTCTGCGCGGAGTGCGCTACGCAAATCGAAGTTGTTGTTGAATCTAATCGTCGTTGATATTTGTTGCACTGCCAGTTGTTGATCTATCTGCTTGCAATACCAAGCGACAAACATTAAACTATTGCGATGAAAATACCCGAGGCTGTTTGTGGGGCACCCTGTATCATTTGTCTCATATCTTTGAAAAATGTTTGCTGATCCAACCCCAGGAGCTGAAGAATCGCCCTCTGCCACTGTTGTCCATTAGTTGGGGGATGTACATTATGAAGACGTTCTGGTAACACTTGTCTCTTTAATGAATCACATTCAGAAAATATAACCTCAACAATATCAGCATAATCTAATTCTGAATGCTATGATTTGAAATTGACTATCCTCTGCAGGGCATCAGCCAGATCAGCTCCCCAATTAGAGATCCCAACTCGTGCACCAGACATCGGAACTTTGCTTCTAACATTGGCCAGTTCTGCTCAGTGTCTGTACTGAGGGATTAGCATTGTCCCAGTGGATCATTTCTGTCACCAAGGCTACTGATGTGGGGGTTGTGATTTCCTCATGAGGTGCACTCGGACTGATGTGTTGGTTTTGTGGAGATTGATCCAAGAACAGGCTCCGACTGCTCCTACATATCATTTTCATGCTAATGTGCCACCCCATTGAGCAACGAATCCCAGTCTCTGTTTTCTTCATCTAAACCATTATTCCTCCCAATTTTGAGTTGATAGCTTTCTGCTATTAAACATGCTTTTCTTGTTCTACCTCTTTCGTTTTCTAATTCCCGCAAACAATACTTACGACTCGGTTTATTTAGGAGGAAGTTTATCTAAAGCCATCTCTTATGCACTTCTAGTGTCCATTAATCTTTCTCGAAAATCGTGATGTTATTGTCTGAACTCTTTATTTGCTTTGGTGGCTATTGCATCACTGCAACATTGTGATGCAGTTAATCCTAATGCTTGTAATTCTCTGAACTGCCTTTGTAAATCTCGGACTCTATTTGTACACATTTCAGCATATTTCCGTAACTTGTTGGTGCTAAAATGAGTTGCAAACATTAATAATTGTCCAGCTGGGTTTACCTTCAGCTTCACTTGATGGCCTTGTTCATTCATTATACTGCGTGCATCATGGAAAATGAGGCTGTGGAAGACTACAAATAGACTGATTCATAGAATAGAATCATAGAATTTTACGGCACAAAAGGAGGCCATTCGGCCCATCTAGTCTGTGCCGGCTCTTTGAAAAGAGCGATTCAATCCCACTGCCCTGCCCGCTCCCCATAGCCTAATAGACCCGTTCTCCCTAAATAAAGATCTAATTCCCTTTTAAAAGTTGTTATCGAATCAGCCTCCACCACCTTTTCAGGCAATGCATTCATATTTACTTTTTTGGCAAAATTACCAATATATGCTTTTAGCATATGGTAAATATCTTAAGGTTTGCAAATCCTTGGTGTCTATACAAAATGTCATCTTATAAATCAGCATTTATATTAAATTGAGCATTGAACTTGCCATTATGCTGACGTAAGTGGCTGTTCGGTGGAGATTAGAATCAACATCACATCAGGAGTCCTCCATGGACTCATTGGTCAGAGCTCTTATGTTACAAGCGGGTGACCTGCGTTCAACTCCTGGCAGGACGAAACCTTAGGAAAATTTCCTTACTCCGCATGCCTATCAATAAACCTGAAAAAAAAAAGAAGTATAAAGTGTTTAATTCAGTCCACTACTGTTGATGATGTGTTGATGATGCGTTTCGCTCACATAGATACAGTCATCAACAACAACAACAATTTGAATTGATATAGGGCCCTACACGTCGAACGGCGCCTCAGAGCGTTTAAGTCATTTTAAACTTTACTGTGAAGTAGGGAACGGCGATATCGGATTTTTCCAGATATGGATATATCGGTTTCCTCATACCTGCTTAAACCGATCTATCGAGTTTTTATACTGCGCATGCGCGTGCATTCGAAGTGCGCGTGCATTGATGGCGTGCGCGCATTTATGGTGCGCGCTCAGTCGCGGTGCACGCGCATTGACGGTGCGTCCGCACTGACGATGCGCGCGCAGTCGCGGTGCACGCACATTTCGAAATGCGTGCTGTAGGTCCAGAAAGTTTTTCATGTTGGTGTGAAGGTCTGTTGAATTATACGATGTTGTTTGCTCCCTACCTCCCCCTCTCCTTCTCTCCCTCCTCTCCTCTCTCCTTCTCTCCCTCCTTTCCCCCTCTCCTTCTCTCCCTCCTCTCCTCTCTCCTTCTCTCCCTCCTTTCCCCCTCTCCCTCCCTCCCTCCCTCCCCCCTCTCCTTCTCTCCCTCCCCCTCCACTCTCCCCCCCTCTCCCCTCTCCTTCACTCACTCCCCCTCGACTCTCCCCCTCTCCTCTCCCTCCTCCCTGTCTCCTCTCCCTCCCTCCCCTCTCTCCTTCTCTCCCTCCCTCCCTCCCCTCTCTCCTTCTGTCCCTCCCTCCCTCCCCTCTCTCGTTCTCTATCTCCTTTCCCCTCGCTTCTTCTCTCCCTCCTTTCCTTCTCTCCCTCCCCTCTCTTCCTCTCTCCTTCTCTCCCAACTTTCTCCCTCCCTGCCCTCTCTCCTTCTCTCCCTCCTTTCCCCTCGCTCCTTCTCTCCCTCCTTTCCCCCTCTCCTTCTCTCCCTCCCTCTCCTCTCTTCCTCTCTCCTTCTCTCCCAACTTTCCCCCTCTCCCTCCCTCCCCTCTCTCATTCTCTCTCTCCTTTCCCCTCGCTCCTTCTCTCACTCCTTTCCCCCTCTCCTCCTCTCCCTCCCTCCCTCTCCTCTCTTCCTCTCTCCTTCTCTCCCTCCTTTCCCCTCGCTACTTCTCTCCCTCCTTTCCCCCTCTCCTTCTCTCCCTCCCTCTCCTCTCTTCCTCTTTCCTTCTCTCCCAACTTTCCCCCTCTCCCTCCCTCCCCTCTCTCCTTCTCTCCCTCCCTCCCTCTCCTCTCTTCCTCTCTCCTTCTCTCCCTCCTTTCCCCTCGCTCCTTCTCTCCCTCCTTTCCCCCTCTCCTTCTCTCCCTCCCTCTCCTCTCTTCCTCTCTCCTTCTCTCCCAACTTTCTCCCTCGCTCCCCTCTCTCCTTCTCTCCCTCCATTCCCCTCGCTCATTCTCTCCCTCCTTTCCCCCTCTCCTTCTCTCCCTCCCTCTCCTCTCTTCCTCTCTCCTTCTCTCCCAACTTTCCCCCTCTCCCTCCCCTCTCGCCTTCTCTCCCTCCTTTCCCCTCGCTCCTTCTCTCACTCCTTTCCCCCTCTCCTTCTCTCCCTCCCTCCCTCTCCTCTCTTCCTCTCTCCTTCTCTCCCTCCTTTCCCCTCGCTCCTTCTCTCCCTCCTTTCCCCCTCTCCTTCTCTCCCTCCCTCTCCTCTCTTCATCTCTCCTTCTCTCCCAACTTTCTCCCTCGCTCCCCTCTCCCCTTCTCTCCCTCCATTCCCCTCGCTCATTCTCTCCCTCCTTTCCCCCTCTCCTTCTCTCCCGCCCTCTCCTCTCTTCCTCTCTCCGTCTCTCCCAACTTTCCCCCTCTCCCTCCCTCCCCTCTCTCCTTCTCTCTCTCCTTTCCCCTCGCTCCTTCTCTCACTCCTTTCCCCCTCTCCTTCTCTCCCTCCCTCCCTCTCCTCTCTTCCTCTCTCCTTCTCTCCCTCCTTTCCCCTCGCTCCTTCTCTCCCTCCTTTCCCCCTCTCCTTCTCTCCCTCCCTCTCCTCTCTTCCTCTCTCCTTCTCTCCCAACTTTCTCCCTCGCTCCCCTCTCTCCTTCTCTCCCTCCATTCCCCTCGCTCATTCTCTCCCTCCTTTCCCCCTCTCCTTCTCTCCCTCCCTCTCCTCTCTTCCTCTCTCCGTCTCTCCCAACTTTCCCCCTCTCCCTCCCCTCTCGCCTTCTCTCACTCCTTTCCCCTCGCTCCTTCTCTCATTCCTTTCCCCCTCTCCTTCTCTCCCTACCTTCCTCTCCTCTTTTCCTCTCTCCTTCTCTCCCTCCTTTCCCCTCGCTCCTTCTCTCCCTCCTTTCCCCCTCTCATTCTCTCCCTCCCTCTCCTCTCTTCCTCTCTCCTTCTCTCCCAACATTCCCCCTCTCCTTCTCTCCCTCCATCTCTAAACACAAAATAGAACACACACACCAAAAGCAAAATCTAGAGATTTATTCTCCTCCATTTCTTGCTTGAAACTAGCATGTAATGTCCACGTGTAAATGAGATCTATTACAATAGAAAAGAGAGAGACAGACAGTCTGACTGTTAGAGTTAGAAGCCAGATTATCACTGCTGTGTGTGTCTGACTAGACACACACATTGAAGCAGTGATAATCTGTCTTCTAACTCTCTCACACACAAAAATAGCACTTACAGCCACAAAATGCCACTTATTTTTATGTAGTCTGAAGTCTGAATTAATGTCCTTCGCCATTGGCAAGCTCTCCTTTGCTATGCAAAAAGTGACAGCGTTCGTGATACTTTGCCACTTTTTGTCCCCTCTCTGGTACAATGTTCTCCTCTTAAATAAAGCAGGAATTGTTTGAGCTGCACTGGCTCCACTACCTGTCGCTTTCTCCGAAGCGCTGGTTCGACTTCCTGCTGTTGTCGACAATGATTTCGCTCTGAGGGCAGCGTGCTGGGCGGGGTGGTGCTGCTGAATGTGATGTCGCAGGTTGCTCGTGCTCGAATCAGATGTCTTAACCAAGACCTTGCAAACTGTACTTCTATACACACCATTACTGACTGCATTGTTTTCAAAGTAGTCCCATACGGGGCTTATTTTCCCCATGATGAGAAAGGTAAATTTTCAAACTACAATTTTCAGCGATGCGACTTTGTTAAGACGCCACGACTAACGTCGAGTATACACAGTAAAGTGTGCGTGCGCATCGGATGTGCGCGCCCGTTAATTGTGCGCGCGCACCGAATGTACGCGCATTCCATGCTCTAGATCTAGGAGGTTGCAATGCCGGCGACAAGGTAAGCTGGAAAAGATCGCATTACACTGATAATACCAACAATATTGATATATTGCCAGGAACGATATTAAAAATATATCGATGTATATTTTTTTAATCGAATCTCTCGATATAACAGTTGTTTTTAGAATCACCATATCGGCATACCGATCTAAAAATCATATCGGGTTTAATCGAAAAACGGATTAACCGCCGTTCCCTAGAATCCACTTGTCATTATATTGGCGGATCACTTTGCCCTGGTGGGGCAATAATCCATTCAAAATAATAATAATTTAGTCACTCAATCCATGACTGTTCCTTGGATGTCCCGGTGTGCAATTGGCTGCCGCTTTTCGCCCACAAATAGCACAGTTACTACAATTTACAGTGTGTCATGTGAATCGCTGTGAGAAGACTTTCAAAAGTCGCAAAACTCTGTGTGAAATGGCAGGATGATGAAAAACTTTCATTCTTATTTATTATTAATAACCAATACTAGTATTAATGATTACGGTAGTTTATAGTGAAGAATTATTCATAAAAATGACTATTAATGATATGTAATAATTTATTAATTATTAAGTATTGCTAAGAATTATTCTCACTCACCAATCACCGACGTAATGGGCAGAATGATGTGAAGTCTTGTCTGTGGAGCCGGTGTCCAGATGAGAGTCTCTGTGTCTGTCTCTTTCTCTGTCTGTGTCTGTCTCTGTGTATGACTGTGTCTGCGTGTCTCTCTCACACAGTATTTATATTCTCTCTCCCTCTGTCTGTCTGTCTGTCTGTCTCTCTCTCTCTCTCTCTCTCTCTCTGTCTCTGATGAAACTCTCTTTGCTGATGTGTACTGCTTCCTATTTGTCACTTTCAGAATATCTTGGGTCATGCCACAACTCTGGCCCTCCCCTCCCCTCCCTCCCTCCACCACAGCTATACTGTGTAAAGAGACACAGTAAAGCTCACTCTACACTGTGCGTCCGTACGCACTCCCAGGTCAGGGTGCGAGACACAGTAAAGCTCCCTCTACACTGTGCCTCCGTCCAACTCCCACAGCTAACAGGAGTTGAGGGGTCTTTGTCCAGTTATAATTTGGTATTCCATTAGAGGTAAACAGTTAAACATTTGAAGCGATGGGAAGGTTGTTTTCGAACACGGTTTCCCTGGAGGATTTGGTGGGACTTATATGTTGCATGCAAACTGCCATGAAATTTGCTTGCATAATATACAGCCAATACCAAGTAGATTCAATGCTGTGACATATTCCCCACTGAACTGCTGTTAACTGTGGGTGTTAAAGCTATAATGTGTTGTGTGGTCCAAGGTGGATAAACAGCAGAAACAGGAGAAAACTTTTCAAGCACTTGTTACCAAAATTGTCAATATTGCCAATCTGTGCCTTACAGTCTCTGGGATTCGGTAAAACGGGTATATCCCCCAGAGAGCGGGTGAGAGATGGGATAGAGCATATTAAAAATAATAATCCTTCCACTTGATAAAGCGCTTTTGACATCTGATCGACATCTTGAAGGTGTATTTATGGGGGAAGCGTGGCAGTCAATAGCGCACAGTTATGTGCGGACAAGCAATCGTGGATTGAAATTATTTGTTAGTGTGGGATATTTGTCTTTTATAGCCTCTTCCTCTTTACATATTTGTAAATATTTGCTCTTGCAGTGTGTCCTTGTATTCCTCGCTAGTTTGCACTCATATTCAATTTTCTCCCTCTTAATCAATGTTTGGATATACTTTGTTTATCCCTAAAGCTCTCCCAATTATCGGGTTTACTGCTCATCTTAGCTGTTTTTATAGGTTTCTTCATTCAACTTTATACCTTCCTTAACTCCTCTCGTTAGCCACAGTTGGAAGAAATATACCGTGGCATTCTTATTGGTCAAAGGAAAATGGAGGTAACATAAAGGTTGGCAGCAGGACAGCGGGTCAGAGAGGTAGGAAGGGAACTATGGAGAGCCTTGAAAGTCCGTGGAGGGCCTCGAGAACTCGATTTACAAGCGTGACATCTGTGTTTGGATCCAGGCAGCTCAGGTGGAAAATTTGACCAATTTCCTTACTCCACATGCGTAGTAATAATCCCTCCAATAAAAATAATACAAACACAATAGTTCATTTGCTCCCACGTTTGTTTGCGGGACACTGTTATGTGCAAATCGCAGACGCATTTTGTGCACAAATGTACAGACAATTCACTTTACTGGATCAGTAGCAAGTTTGTTCTCAGCCTATCCTTACTTGACCTGCTACCAGAGAAGATGAGGCATTGACAACATTTGGGTATTGCAGAGGATTTGGTGGCGCTTCCCTGCTCTATGGAAACCGCCTCGAAATCTGCCTATAAACTATACGGCCTCTGCAAGGCAGATACAATCCTGTGACATCTTTCCCACTCAACTCCTGGCAATGGGTGGGCAGCGGCGAGTAACTAGATCAGATCCGATAGTTATACTGCGGAAGGTCAGCAATTGATTGGAAATCTGGAAAACATCTTAGAGGAGTTGGTTTGTTGGCTTGTATTTGAACAGTTATCACATTGGAATGACACCGCTGTTTTGCACTTACGTTGATTCCATTGCCGACTTTGATAACAACAACAACAACTTCGCTCAATATATTGGCTCCTGGAGAGCTCACATCACTGATCACTGCCGTCCCCATTGACCATGTCTTCGGCCAAGCAAATGATAATGGTAACAGCTGAACTCCCTGAACGCAACTCCTCCGCCAAATTAACCATTCTCTCGTGGTCTAAATTCATACTCTTGACTATACAGTAACTTCGAGTGTGCACTTGACAAGAACAACAACAAGAGAGTTATATTTCTAGATCGCCATTCGCGAGTGGCTGAACAATCACGTTAGGACCTGAGTTGGGCGGGTGGGGAGTGTCAGCGTTTATGCAGGGGGAAGGACAGTAGGAAAGCGTGGAGAGTTAGGAAGGCAGCAGAAGGCACGGTGGAAGAGGGTGGTTTTAATACCGGCCTTAGAGGAGGCAAGGGAGGAAGCGAGGCTAACGGATAAGCGTTCTGCTGGCTATCCATCTTGGATCAAACCCCATTAAATATGTGGAAGGAAAGGGAAATAAATCGGTGCACAGGAAAATCTTAGTTTTGCTGAGCCAGAAGAATACAGATCTTTGTGTTTTGTGCAAAAGGCATGTTGGCGTTTATTACAAAAGCGTTAGAATATAAGAGTTGGGAAGTCTTGCTGCAACTGAAGAGGCCTTTCCTGAGAACGCACCTAGAATATTGTGTGCAGGTTTGGCTTCCTTATTTATGAAAGTAATTACTCCCCTTAAAGTGGGTGCACAACTAGATTGGATCATGGGAAAAGGGGGTTCAGCTACGACGATAAGATGAGCAATCTAGGCCTATATTCTCGAGAATATCGAAGTATTAAGGGGATCTTATCGTCGCCTATATGAAAATTAAGGGGCAAGACAGAGTAGGAAGTGGCAGAAAATTTTCCCTGGTTGGAGAAATGATAACAAGTGGGCACAGTCTTCAAATTAGGTGTTTGTTGATACTCTCGCTGTTTGTTGATACTCAGACGGTAGTTAATTTATTTAATTCTCTGTTAATATTATTATTCATAATAATAATGCATGGAATCGATCAAGTCATAATTCCACACGTAACTCAAGGCTTCCATCTATGAGCTCTATACAAGTATAATTTTATTGTTGTTATATGTTTGTACATCACCAAGTAATTTACACTTTGATTTAAGTAATTAATTAAGTCCCCAAGCGATTCATCCCCTAGTTTTGTTCCTGGGATGAAGGAATTCGGCTATGAAGACAGGTTCGACTATGAGAACTAGGCCTGCATTCTCTTGAATATGGCAGAATGAGAAATTATAACCAAGGGTCATAGCCGTAAAATTAGGGTTCAGCACTTTATAATCCTTGCATTTGATATAGCGCTTTCCATATCTTATCAATGTTCCAAAGCGCTTCACAGAATATACTGCAAGGTGAATTTATTTTATATATTTGTGTGCGAATCGTGCCAGCGAATTGCGCACACATAGTCGTCTATTGAAATGACCAATTTTATTGTTGTGGTTTTTTAGCGAGTGATTATTATTAGGCGTGTGTGTGGAGTAAGGAAACTTGTCAATGGTTTCGCCCTGAGCTGCCTGGATTCGAAAACAGTTCTCCCCAGCTTGGTCTCCCCAGCTTGCAAGACAAATGTTCTAACCACTGAGCTACAGTAGCTCGCACTGAGTTGACACGACAATTATTCACTCAGATATAAGTTAATTTATGGTATTCTCTTCCCCCAAAACTATAGATTCTCAGTGCTTGAACCCATTAAAGCCTGGGATTGATATATTTATTATCGATCAAGGGATTACAGGATATGGGAATAAGGCGGGATATGTGGAGTTATATTCTTCCTCTGCTCCTGATTGATATGTTTTTGTATATTTACCCAGTATCTCCACGCGTTCCTGCAGCACAGCACAGCCTAGTCTGTGAAGCGCTCGGAGACATGTAGAAGTTATCAAATGCAATAACATATGCAAGGATTCTTATCATTAATCCCTGCCTTCCGTCTCACCCCATCTCTCCCCAGTTCAGCTTTGAGACAGTAACTAGCCATCGCATTGGGACGTCCTCCTGACGTGAAAGGCGTTGTACAAGTGTAATTTTATTATTCTTGTGATTGTCTCTTCTTATGCCTTCGAAACGTATCAGTCGTGATTGACAGGGTACACTGTAAAGTGAACTGACTCCATATTTTGTGGACGACATGCAGTTAGAAAGTTGTTGTCATGATGGTTTATTGAATATCACTAACTCCACATGTAGCTCAAGTGTTCAATGTATATGCTTTATCAGTTTGTACATCATCAATTAAATTAAAACTGTCAATCAAGTATTTAATTAATTTCGCAGTGTGTTGGTTACGAACCATTTTTGAAGACTGAGTTCAAATGGTCGCTTTATGTGGGGTGGGATGTGTGAAGAAGAGAGTGATGAGAGGTAGCTTGTTTTATTCTTGGAATGGGGAAAATGACAATATTATTGATAATAATAATGCTTAGAATCGATTACGTCATAATTCGACATGCAACTCAAGGCTTCAATCTATGAACTCTGTGCGAGTGTAATTTTGTTGTTATCATACGTTTGTACATCATGAAGCAAATTAAACTGTGAATTCAGTTATTAATTAGTTCCCCAGTGAGTTGATTCAGAATTATTTTACAAACTATAAGGAAAGAATTAATGTTATACCTCGACATGGATAGGATTGTGTGATGAACAAAATGGCTTATCCTTGGAAAAGGTAAATTGTTAACAACATTAATGTGGTGCTCACTATCCCACTGTCTCTCCAGTTATTTTGCTTGCACAGATACATGCTGTAGCATAGTGTCGAGCACTAATAGGGACAATGCACTGACAGGTGTGGAATTCTGTAGCTCAGTGGCTAGAGCACACTGCTTAAAAGCGAGAGATCTGGGTTCAATTCTAGACAGGGTACAAATTTGGTCACGTTTCCTGACACCACACGATTCATAATAATCGCTCGAAAAAACAAATAAAAAAGAGGTATTTTGATTCCATTGCTGTTTGTGAGTCACGACTATGCGCAACTGGCTGATACTTTTGAGCACAACTATACAATCAATACATTTGAAACGATATTCTATGATGCACTTTTATTTATGAATACTGATTTTATTCACTTTATGATCTCCAGAAGACAACATAAAGTGCTACTTGATGATGGGACTGGCAGGCTGATAGTTCCCCATCACTATGTGCATCCCGTCACAAAGCAAAACAGAAACACAACACTGGAACAGTTTGTCAATTAAATAATCTAACAATTAGAGCAATAGGAAATGTCAGCCCTTTCTTAATCTCATCTCTGAAGTTAGTCTGAGTCACAGCATAAATAAATGTGTTTGTACAGCAGCTCACCATCTGCAACATGAAGCCATTTCGCCAGATAATAAACTTAGTATCATTATACCCCGAGAACGTATGGTCGTTTGTAATCTTCCAGTATAAGAAAAATATAATATATGTCATCCATAATAATATAAAATTGGCAGAAACAGCAAACAGTAAAACGATGGATTTCCTCCTGTTTTTCATCTCTGGATCACTGTCTCTCTCACCTCTAGTTCTGTCCCCATCACTGTGTACCCGCAATCGCCTGCGGGCTCGACTGGCCACCAGTATGTGGCTGACAGTCAGGGCGTTGAGCAGTAAAATCAGAATATATGGGAGAAAAGGGGTTAAAGTGATGTCGAGCCAGGCATATACTATCCATGAGAGTGAAGTGTGATAGCTTGGTATAATAATGCATCCCCAGCGTCTCTGATCAATTATAGCCACGGGTTCATATACAAAATACCAGGGAATGTTTTTCACAGTGAAGACCACACTCAAACCCGCTATCACTGCAGCAGCTGTTTTCTCGGTGCAATATTTATCTTTGAGTTTTTGCCAACAGATGGCCACAAATCGATCAAAGGTGAAAGCCATAGTGTACCAGACAGATGTTTCCCTTGTTACGGCTTGCAGTACAGCTAGCATCCGGCACAGGGGAGTGATGGGCACATACGGAAATCTGATGTAAAAAGGAACACTGTAAGCAAAGATCGCCGCGACCATTACCACCGTCAAATCTGCCACTGACATGGCCAACAGGTAACTGGAGATGCAATTGGAGAGACCGCACCTCTGTCGAGCCAGGATCACAATCGCCAATAGGTTGACTACACAGAGAGAGAGAAAAAATATCAGGTATAAATAATCATTTGTACAGATTACAACGTATTGAACATTTCTGGCTGTCCACCATTGCCGCGGGATACTCTCAGAGGGATTGTGTGATGATGGAGTTGGGTGGGGAGAAAGAGATAGAGAGACTGATCGATAGTGATAGAGAGCGGGAGAGAGAGAGCGTAGACGATGGAGAGAGAGGGACAGAGAAAGGGATAGATAGAAACAGATAGCTAGAATGCGAGAGCTGGAGAGATTAAAGTGCGAGAGATAAACATACACAAACATACACACAGAAACATGCGGAAGAAACGCCACAGAAAGCGAAAGGCACAAGAACACAGATAACGAAAGTGACAGACGGAGATGTTCGCTCATGTTCTGAGAGAAAAACACATCACATTAGACACAAACACATACCAACAGATATAACGTGAGATGTGCTGGCAGAGATACAGCCACATTCAGAAAATGAGTCTTTCAGATAGAGGCGTTAGCATATTCATAGAGATGCGCACAAACTGAGATACACCGAGAGACATCAAGGTCTTTTAGAAACGCAAAATTAATAGATAGATAATCAGAGCGTTTGATACAACAAATTTTCTATTTTCCAAGAGATCTTAAAATGGAGTAAATACCTCGCTGTGTCCTGTCCCAAACTTTCTGAGATAACACCGGTCACTCACCTCATTGTGTGTTTACATACAATGCAGGGTTTGCACAGAGGTTCAACTATTCGCTCCTCTAGCATTTGCTGCATTCAGAGAATTATTTAATATCAACAAAAAACGTCATCAGATACAATCGAATATATCCATTTGACTCCACTGCTGGAGTTGAATCCAATACAGTGTTTGCATTAATCCTGTCTCATTCTTTGAGAGTTTTGGACGACCACAGATGGCGTTGTATCAAATGCACGAATTGAGTCTGTAATATTCAACCAATATCAGTCTGTCTGTGTAACATGCCAATGGAAAATGCCTTTGCAAACAGTATTTTTGGTTAGCGGAGTCAACTAGATATAGTCGATGTATTTAATTATATTTATATGTTCCAATTAAATAATTCTCTGAATGCGGCAAATGGGAGAGGAGAGATTGATCCTCTTTGCAACCAAGCATTGTACGTAAATATTCAGACGCTCACTTGTGTGAAAGGCGCTTCACAAATGTTGATTCTTTGGTTGTTGATGCAGTGCAGTTTGCGAGTACGGAGCCAAAGCTCACACCTCCCTAATTCAGCCGGTAAACCAATAGAGACCAGTCTGGAAATTTGCATTTGATAAAACATCCTATATTATCTTCATGATTTCTGAAATCGCTTCACGAAATAAACACCTGTGAAGCGAATCGACTTCTTTTTGTGCGGAAATGCGCGAGTCAGATATTCGCAATAGCGAACCACCACTACACATTTATTAAATGACTAAATAATAGTTAAATTGCAGCATACACAATTACACATAACCAAAATGCCATCGGGTTCCCATCATCTATTTTCTCTTTTGAATGATGCCATACAATCTCTGATACCTAAGCAGGCAAACTGGAGATTTCTTGCTAAGTTTTTATTTTCGCTACCGCATTTAGTTAAGAACTCATGTCCTCACAATTTATTTAAACGTCAGTGCTCAGTAACCCGAAATAGGACAACAGGGAATTTCAAGGATTACACAAACCACTATATGCTGATTGAAAGTGGAGATTGCTAAACTGAGTCAGACTACAAACTTTACTGCAATCAAACCTGAATACTGAATTGGATACTGAATTGGATAAATCACTTGCCAGGAATTCCCACAGCAACGAGAATTGGATAGTAAATTTTTTCTATTGTCCAAATTATCGGATAGGCCATCTTCACGGAGACAATATGAATCCTCTTTTACCAAAGGCAACTTACGCAAAAATAGTGGTTCTCAAGAGCATATAACGGGGTCATATTTAAATGAAAATGGGGAGCGCTCCTTAGAGCAATTTTACCGCATGATCCTGGATGTGTTCTTGCCGTGTGCAAAAAAAACATTATCTGCCCTGAGTTACGCAATTCATCCCAATGATGTAATTTGGGAGCATCTGGCTGTCCATTCCATGCTGAATCCCTGGCCAACAAGACAACACACGCCACCGTGTGTCAATGCAATGTGTTGTTGTTAAAGTATTTAAACCGTCAGAGAAATACACATGTGAGTGTGTGTCCCACCTACACTCAGTATTCCCCAGCCTGGAGTGTGTGTGTACATTGTCTACATAGGGGCCACTCACCAGCATTGAACCCATTACCTACAGCATTGGTCACAGCTTGGGAGGGACAAAGGCCTTTGTGACCACAGTGTGTACAGGGCACTGAGGTCACTGCTGTAGATTAACCCGTTAAAGGTGATATCGCTTTCCACAAAGGATAATGCTGCCATATAATGCCAATATACTGCCTTACATTGTATACACCTGGCTGTGAAATGCTTATCAGCCACAATGGAGCAAAATATTCATGGATTAAATTTATTGCTCGGTATACACTTCGTGTGTATGTGTTTGTGTGTGTGTCTCTCCCTCTTTAACATATTTGACTCTGTAGCTGCCTCTAACCCTTTCTGTCTCTCTCTGCCCGTCTCTCTCATTCTTTGTGTGTGTTAATGTCGACACAAGTGAATGCAAATGTCCCAGTATGTGTGTGTACCTATGTGTGTGTGTGTGTGTGTGTGTGTGCATTTTGAATATGTTTGTGTGCGTGTCTCCCTCTTTAACACTTTCTCTCTAAAAGTCTCTATTTCTGTCTGTCTGCACCTTTCTTTCACTCGGAGTGTGTGTGCGTCTGTATGTGTGTGAGTTTCTGTGCGTCCGTGTGATGCATTGCATTTACGAAGTAGCTGTTAAACTGAGATTCCGGCTGTCTGTACATACGGATGCCACAATATCGCAGCTCCCATTTCAAACAGTGCAGGGAGATTCTGTAATTTTCCTGGCCAACAGTCCCACAGATACAATTGATCACTCACTTTATGGGTGAATCTTACACTTTACTGTGCACAAAGTGTATCTTGTATTTCGAATGTATAGAAGCACTATTCCAATAATCAAACAGTAAAGCTTTGGAATATATTCCCTAAGGATAGTGTTTAAGCTCTAATTGTTGATTGAAAGAAAGAGGTTAGGTTTATTTTAGAAATTATTTTAACTTAGTACGTATGTTGTTCAAGGATATGCATGACTGCAACAAGTAGGAAGATGGAAGGCGAACTAAATGTCTATTTGTTGGTCTAGAATATGGTTATATCCTTACGCTTCAACCAACAATTCACAATAAAGAAATCGCTGCAAGATATAAACTGTGAGCGTTGGTGTGGGCGTTTTGAATAAATGATAAGAAATGATATGAAATATCAGGATTATTATTAGCGTAACATTATTTCAAATAACATATTGAGAAGCTTGCCTGAAATGGGAAGAATCAAACGCTTCGGAATCCAATATTGTCGCTTTGATTACTGCTGAAATGTAAACACCAAGATGCTCGAATGCACCAATGAGCAAGACTGAAAGCTTTGCCAATGGTACCGCAGTTCATAATCACACGCGTGAAATGTCTGAAAGACTTATTGGGATTGTGTGGAGTGCTAACCAATTCAACATTAGATGTAATGGCAATAACTAAGACTTAATTCAAACAAAGGCAGGAAATGGAGATGAATTTGCCTGGCTACAATATACGCAGCAGAGATAGGGAAGGAATAAAATCTAGGAGGCAGTTGCAATATTGTTGAACGACAATGGATACAGTATGGGAATGTGCAATAGAGTACAAAAACATAATTTATTTGGTTGATGAGCAATCCTGCGAGCAGATTTCAGAAAGATGCTAAATGAATAGGGCAGTGATGATGGCGGACTTCAATTAACTTTACATATTCTAGCAAAATAACTGTGTAACAGACAAGAAGTGGAAAGATTCCTGGAATTTGTGCAGTATAGCTTTCTACTTTTCCCCCCAGTATGCATGGTGCTATACAACTGCAATTCGTTTGTGCTGCTGTCATGTGTTCTACTAGTTTGTTCGTCAAACAAAAAGGCCTGGATGAGTGTACAATTTGGCTGCTGCACGTTGACAAGTTACATGCTATCTCCTTGGCTGCCTCAACATCTTCTCTCTTGTGATACGGACCGCCTCAAACTCCGCGGACATTCCCGAAAATTTGACAAATCTGTACGTAACCTGCACATAAACAATTGAAGCCCTGACACGTCATTACCTTTCCAATCTGCTTACTCCTGCACCATCATGGATTGCCTCCACTCAGATGCTTCTGATAATATGTCCCATCTGCTTCACCATTTGCAGCAACGATGTAAGCCACTACAACTCACAAAATTCGGAATTTCTCAATCAATCACTCCAACTTTTCCTCCACTTTCCATTTTACAAATCAAGTGTGGAACACATGGAATATGTATTCACTCGCACTCTCTGTGTAGAGTTGACTTTTTGTAGTCTTTGGCCTTATTCAGAGATTCTTCCACATATTGACATTGACCACACAATCCAATACATGCAGTTTAGGGATGTTGAATAGCAAAATATACAGAAGATAAATATTACAATCTACAGGTGGGAGGCAAAGAGATTAAATTTACAATTGGGATTACAAAAGCAACAGCAATACTGACGAAGAACAAAATTATATTGGTGTAGCATCTTTCATACAACGATTGAATAGAAAACTTGAAGCCAGTACATCCATTCCACAGTACACGTACGTGTGTATGAATGTGTGTGTTTGTATGTATGTTTGCGTGTTTGTGTGTACATGTCTGTGTGTTTGAGTCGGTCTCTGTGTGTGATGTGTTGTTTACAATGGCTATTGCAGCACAGTTAAGTGTGGGATTGTGACAAACTGAGTAAGCGAGTGATGGGGTAAACGAAGATGGATTTGAGCCATTGCCTAAATTGAGTCTGAGTCACACCATAGATGAAAGTGTTGTAGCAGGAGCTCAGACACATCACCGTGTAACCCACATGCTCAGCGAAGGTGATAGGGTTGCTGTAGTCAACATGCAAGTGCTCAGCCCCTGTGACCAATGTATACATGTAGGTGACAATAAATGTGAGCCACAGCAACACAAAGCTGCCAGAGATGGTAAACAGGAGGATTATGGATTTCCACCGACTCTCCATCTCCTCGCCCTCCCCTTTGCAGCCGCCCGCAGACCCTGGCGTACCCTGTTAGCCACCAGCACCTGCCTGATGGTCAGAGTGTTAAAGAGGAGGTTCAGCATGAAGGGAAGCAGTGGGTTTGCTGCAATATCCAACCAGGCAAATGCCCTCCAGGCGGGAGAGGTGTAAACAATAGGTTTGACAGAGCAGTGCCAGGGCTGCCCATCGATTATCAATCGTGGTTTGTAGATAAAATACATGGGGATGTTCTCCAAGCACAAACCTGCACGGATTGCCCAGATCACCAGGCCCGCTGTCCTCTTGGTGCAGTATTTGATTTTGAAGTTTGAGCAGCAGATAGCAATGTAACGGTCGAATGTGAAAGCCACGGTCAGCCATACAGGGGTTTCAATGATGACAAAGCAAACTGCCAGGTGCAGGGGGCAAACAGTTGTTTTATGTGTGGGTGAGAGTGGAAGGTAAAACTAAAATGTCTCATACAGGATCACATCAAAGACCATGACCAACAGATCAGCAACAGTCATAGCGACCAGGTCGTGGGTGACACAATTGGAGAGTGCACACATTCCCTGGGCCAGCACCACAATTGAAAACGAGATCGCTGCAGGAAAGACACAAACAGAATCATATATTTCACTGTCTCTGCGACAATGCACCAAGCCACTGTTGACAGCAGTTCGGTACTGAAGCGGTCGAAGTTCAAGGTGAATGATACCTGAGGTACAGGTCTTCAATAGGCACATTGCTCATTGTGAGAAGTGATTCTTTATTGCGCAACCTCCCTACCCCCATCTGTCCTCAGCACTGGTCCAAAGTACCTTGGGACGTCCTCCTGAAGTGAATGCAACTTTGTTATTTACTCATTCTGTACGGTAAACTAAAACCTAAAATAATTGGGTGGGAAATGTTACAGAGACAGTTCTAATTGGAAACTGGTTTTAGACCAAGAATTAGCGCACTCAACCTCACCTCAACCAAATGGAAATTATTGGAACCCTGAACACTGTCTTGTGCCAAAATGTGCCTCAAACTCTACACAGAAATTGACAAGCAGTCTTCTGTTTCATGAGAGAGAGATAGATAGATAGAGAGATATCATTCCAGATACAAATAATCGTTATTGTGTGTGCGGTGAACATGTGTGGAGCTCTGTTGATTTGGTTGCTCCTCAGTACCTCTTAGGTACCACTGATAGATGCCTCAAAGATTACAAATGTGCTTCCTTTCGGCAGCTTGAATGTGAACAGCCTTTAAGACCTTTCTGCTTTGAATCGCTACTGTGCTTCCAGAATCCCAAACCTGCTGCACCTCTTTCACTCCTTAACTGTTTTACAGCCTCTCAGCTCCCACATTCCATCGTAATATTCGTGGTATAAGTGTATTTTCTGGACTCAGATTCCATCTCTGGGCTAAATTTAACAAACATAATAATAATAATTGTATGTGATACTGTGCCTCTTTCAGATTGTGATATATCTCAAGCGTTTCACCTAACATACTCTAAAATGAATTGACTGGATAGTTTACGGATTAAATTTGGCAGCCGATTGCATACAGCATTGTATCAGAAACAACCAACGACTGAATTGACCATCTTAGTCCTTTTTTGAAGGTATTGTTGGTATCAGAAAAGTGATCTGTCACTCGAATAATCACCAGAATACTACTCTCTTTTAGGCAAACAGGCATAGGATGTAAAGAAAATTGCACAACATTTCTCTCTGGCATCACCCACAGATTGTGGGTGAGGAGTTATTGTGCTCACAGGTGGTTGGCCATATTGCCTCAGCTCTCTCTGAACTTATCTGCCTCCAGTTCATGGCTGCGTTCCTTCCCCTCAAATTAAGCATTGCACCTTGATTGATAAAATGAACTCGTACATTAGTTGTGTAATAATAATAATTATCCTTGCATTGGAACAAGCGATTTTCACTTCTTACCGTCATCTCAAAGCGCTTCAAAGAATATACTGTAACTGTATATTTCAGGGCGAAACGTGGCAGCCAATTGTTCGCAGCAGTGTCCGAAAAACAGCCGTGGATTCCAAATAGTCAATTTTTGCTATGATTTGTTTTTCGGACGTATTAATATTACGCCAAGGTTTTAAACAGAGCGCGGCCACGTATTGCCACATCGGAAACTCCCACACTTTTACCATGTGGCATCAGCATTAAAGTGTGATGGGAAATGTAAGATTGTTCATTCTGCAACTTTATGTTTTGCTGATAACTCTTTAGGGCTTCTCCCGCCTGCTTTTGGCTTATCTGACTAATGGTGGTATTACACTCATTGAGTAAGAACAATTCTATGAGGGGGATGTTGAAACAATTTATTATGGAATGTCCAAACGAATGCTGATTTCGTAATCTCCATATCAGATGTCTTTGACCCTGGAAACAGCCCTCATTCAGGGCAATGGCCCACAGGCGACATTCCTATAGCCTGCCCCATCTTACAACCACAAATACTGATGTCGAATTGTAATATTGACTCAGCAACAGGTACACACAGACCACCACAGCGATTTGATTATATTTCATGTTTTTGTTGTTGATCCAGAGGATCCAATTCAATATCCTGGTCTTCATATATAAATTCATCCACAAATTCACCCAACGCTACATCCGTGCCGCTCTAAACCCTTGCCAACCCTCCCGCTCCCTTCCTTCGCAGACGCTGGCCTGCTCCTTGTCCCGTGACCCACCTGCCCCACCATTGGCGGGCTAGAATTTACCCCACTCTACCCTCAACTACTGGATCTCCAACCCTCAATCCATCTGCCTCGCCCGCTCACTGGCCTCATTCAAGACCCGCCTCTAATCTGTCCCCTTCGATAGTCCCATCGGCAACTTCTAATAAAAAATAGCATTCCTTGTATTTGATATAGCGATTTGCACATTTTATCGACGTCCCAAAGAGCTTCACAGAATATACTGTAAAGTGAATTGACTGTATATATTTGTGGGCGAATTGCGGCAGCCAATTGCACACAGCAAACTCCCACAAACAGTCGTGGATAGAAATTACCAATTTTATTATTGTGGTTTTTATTTTAGGGATTATTATTAGGTGTGTGGAGTAAGGAAAGTTGCTCAGGTTTTCGCCATGACCTGCTTAGATTCGAACACATGTCTCCCCAGCTTGGTATCCGCAACTTACAAGACAAGTGCTCTTACCAATGAGCTCCACTATTACACCCTCTCGCTGACCCCATCCCCAACTCGGGTCTGAAGCTGTGACTGTCCAGCCCCTTGGGACGTGTTCTTGACTTTAAATGCGCTGTGCAAGTTAAATTTTGTTGTTGATTTTGTTGATCACGTTAACTAAGTGTTACGTCATTTCCCATGAGATCTCGCTTGCCTCCTCTGTGGTTTCAGTGGTTGGTTCCAGAAACAAAGCACAAATGCTACTTGTTGTTAGTGCTAAGAACAACTGAATCTCAGTGGAGGATTCTCTGGGATATAAATAGTGGCAGCTTTGAATATCAGTCTGAACTGCTGTTGGTGCATTCACTACACAGTTCACAGACAATGTTGCGGGCTTCAGGCGACTATACACAAACAATACTTTTTCAGGCCGTATTAGTTTATTATCCCATTCTAGCGACATTGGGCATTTAAGGTAATTAATAATAGACAGTTTATTACAATAATCCATAATAATAATCCGCAATTTTATATATCGCTTTTCACATCTTGTCGACATCTGAAACCACTTCACAGAATATACTGCAAAGTTTGTGGTCTTTTACATTTGTGGGTGAAACGCGAAAAATTCCGCACAGCATCGTTTCCACAAACAGTCGTGGATTGAAATCACCATTTTTTAAATTTTATTTTTGGTGGGGAACGGATTAATGTTAAGCCTTTGGAGTAAGGAAACTTGCCCAAGGTTTCGCACCGACCTGGCTGGATTCCAACACAGGACTCACGCTTGTAAGTTGAGCGATCTAACCACTGAGCCTCCGGGGCAGTTTGTACTTGTATCACGTTGTTTGACGTGTACGCAAATAGAAAACCAATGCATGTCAACACCTCCAGCTGCAACTCCCAGGTATTGATGTCGTCTATCTGTTGGATGGGCATAGTATCTTCTGCGAGCTATAATTTTCAGCAGGTAAACTTCGCTATACAGCTGGAGGAGGACAAGGCACTCGTCAATGTCTCCATTTCTATGGGTTTGAACTACTCAACCTCAGTATCAGGTCACTGCACAACTTTACTTTTGCCACTAATCTGTTGAATGACCAGGGCATTTGTTTTCACCTCCACCCCCAAATTGCTTGGGATCCTGAATTTTTACCTGAATAGGTAGAAGGGGATTCGGTTTATGCTGTCACCTATTGGGCAGTGCACTATCTAAACAAATTAACAGATCACATCTTCTCTTGCACGTTACGTCAGAGCATCAGATTCTGAGTCCCGAGGTGGGAATTGAACCCACAGTCTTTTGAATCAGATGCGAGAAATGACTGCTGAATCAGGCTGTATCTCCGTTTAAATGTTGAGTAGATGAACCAGAGCGACAGTAGTCACTGTCCACGAGGCATAATTTAATGTCTGATTTCTAAACAGTTCACAAGAATATGACATGGATGCATTAAGGATCTAGATGACCAGCGATGGATTGGCTGGAACGACCAGGGTTGTCAACAGGTTGTGGGATAGACAGCTGCCAGGGCAGGGTATGATTTGCAGGTGAGTTTGAGGATTTTGAAATCGATCTTTTCCGCGACAAATGGAGGCAAGCTTGGTGTGAGGACGGGAGTGTATGCGAATCAAGGAAAGTCACGGGAAAACCTTGAACAAGTTTTCTTCCTCCACCCACCTAACAATAATCCCCCAAAACAATCAAATTAATAAAATTGGTCATTTCAATCCATGACTGTTGATGGGACGCTGCTGTGCTTCAATTGTTGCCGCGCTTCACCCAGAAATACACAGTCAATTCAGTTTGCTCTATTTTCTGTGAAGCGCTTTCCGGCGGACAGAATACATGAGAAGCTGTCACTTCTAAAATATATTATTAGTATTTAGTATTATTTGTATTATTATTAGTATTATTAGTATTATTTGTTATGCGCGTGCTTTGTTTGCTTGGAGTGAGTAGATGATGCAAATAATTGCAATCAGCTTGGTGATTTGTAGATCAGCGAATTCCAACTAGAACGACATTGGAGATTCAGTGTTCTTTGGTGACTGATCCACAATATTGTAGTTAAGGTGTTTGACAGCACTGTTGAAAAATAAATCCATGAGACGCCCAAACTATATAGGTCCCCTAATTCGATCGAGCATAGGTTGTACAGTTCCGTTCTATTTTAATGCTAGCATTCAGAAAATGAAGGAATGTTAACTATTTTGAATCTTTTCACGATATTTTTGCGGAAGTTTTTAACATCATCTTAAATACCGACTGATGGACTTCAAATTAATGAATGTTTCTGAACAAAGCAACATTTACGAATATACTTTGCTGCATTTGCACGCGCTCCCCACTCCCTAATCGATATCTGACACTAACATGGTTCCAAATGAGATGTGGTCAATGAGCATTTCACTATGATACTCCTTGCTTTCAGTTCATATTTCTCCAGCGCTGCTAGTTACATCAGCTTAATCTGTGTGAATCGGTCTCCTGGCGTGTGCACACTTAAATCCCTTGACTCAGCCGCTTTATCTCCAAAACTTTCCAGATTCCTCTTCCCACCAGAATCTGTTGATTGAGCACAAATGCCATCAACTACGTAGTACCGCAGCTCAGTGTTCAGAGTACTAGACGTACATGCATGAGATCTATGTTCGAATCCAGGCAAGTCAAGGCTAAACCCTGAGCAAGTTTGCTCCGAACGTCTCCTATTAATCCGTCCAAACCCCCCCCCCCCCCCCGCAATATTCGATCAAACACATGTGGTCAATTCACAACAAAGTATGTATTCTGTGTGGCGTTTGGAGATGTATAGAAGATGTAAAAAGCGCTACATCAAATGTAAGCATTATTTTATTTATTATCCACAACTTACGCAACTCAAAGGTAAATCTGTTTGTGTGTCTTACAGCGAACCTGTTGGCCATTGTGGTCCTGTCCCGCGGGAAATGTGGTCTATCCAAATCTACCACCCGCTACCTGGTGTCCATGGCAGTGGGAGATCTTCTGGTCGCCATCAATGATGCGCTACTAAACCAAATTAACGCTATTTACTTCCCTGTCACATTTCTGGACATGACTCCCGTGTGTTCACTCAGATTGGTTTTGATGTCAGCCGCGACACACCTTTCAGTCTGGTTCACAGTGGCTTTCACCTTTGACTGTCTGGTCGCTATCTGTTTGCCGAAACTCAAAACAATATATTGTACTGAGAGAACAGCAGCCGTGGTTATAGGAGTGATCTCTGCTGTGAGCTTTTCGATCAGCGTTCCCTGGTACTTTAAATATGAATCCTTGGAGGTACTGGACAATGTTCCTTGGCATTGCATTGACAAACCAGCTGTCTTCACCTCTCTGGGATGGATTGCGTTTCTCTGGTTAGACACAATAACAACCCCATTCGTTCCATTCTTTCTGATTTTACTGATGAACGTGGTGACCGTTAGACATATTTTAGCAGCCAATAGAATCCGACGAAAATTTCTGAAACAGAGAAGTGAAAGTGCCAACGACGCAGAGATGGTGAATCGTAGAAAATCTATAATTTTACTGTTCGCCATATCAGGAATCTTCATACTGTTGTGGCTGCTTTACGTTACAGATGTCATACTTACATATACTTTACACAGTTATGTCTATAGTTATTATGGAGACCCATGATTACTGTATTGTCAGTCATGCTTAAGCTTTTGAGTTGCTGCACAAATACCGTCATTTATGCTGTGACGCAATCTAACTTCAGAGAGGAAGTGAAATACCTGGCGACATATCCTTTTATAGCTATCTTGCAACGTTTGAAATAACGAATATATACTTGGCTGTATATACTCTGAGAGGGTTGACGACAAGCCAGAATATGTTAAGAAACAACAGCCACAAAATTACTTTGATAGAGCGGCTTTCACGTCGGGAGTACGTCCAATGTTGCTCAATAGCAAGTTAGTGACCAAAGCAGGGGGGAAGCTTAGGGATAGTGGCACGAGGGATGGAGTGTAGGAAAGAGATGAGAGATAGGGGCCAACAGAAGGTACGGTCGAAGAGGAAGATCTTGAGACCGGCCATGAAGGAGAAAATGGACGAAGCGAGGCGAAGTGATTGCGGGATGGAGTTCCATAGTATGGGGGCCTTGGATTGTGGGGCGGTTTAGGCGGGGGACATGGAGCAGGCCAGATCCCGCTGAAAGGAGGGTTCGGGCAGGCTGATAGGCCGACATCACATTGGAACGATAGGCTGGGTGAAGGCCGTTAATGGTCTTGAAACTGAGGAAGAGTGTCTTGAATTCGATTGTCTAGGGGTTGGGAAGCCAGTGCAGACGAACGAGGTTGGGAGTGGTAAGGTCACGGAGCTCAGTGCGGAGTGAACATGAGCTGAAAAGTTCTGCATATTCTACAACTTGTGAAGGAGTTGCTGGGAACGCCGACGAGGAAAGATTTCCCGTAGTCGAGCTTTGATGTGGTGATTGTTTGAACAAGTGTGTCAGCAGCATGGTGGAATGAGGTAGTGGCGGAGTCTGGCAACGTTGCGTTGGTGATGGAATACAGTACCGGTCACGGTGCGGCTTCAGGGGGAGGAAGTGAAATTCAGGTTTGAAGAAGACGCCCAGATTTCTGACTGGCTTCGAGAGATAGAGAGTACAGCCTTGAATGCTGATGTTGCTAGGCCTGGGGTGCGGAGCCGCTGTCAGTAGCCAATCAGGAGTGACTCAGTCTTGTTGCCGTTCATTTGGAGGAATGTCCCTAGTCCAGGAATCATTGTCGGCCAGACACGCAATCAGAATGCCAGTTGCCCGCATCTAATGTGGGAGCAGTAAGTTCGAGTTGGGCATCAACCGCGTACATGGACAGGAAATTTACCCCATGTCTGTGGATGGTGTCACCCGAAGGGAGCATGTAGAGTGTGAAGAGTTCCTTACAGATTACGAAACGAAACGCCGCGTGAAACGTTTCATTTTTGGTTTTGTTTCAACAATTGTCCAACAATAATAATGCTTCCATGTTATGTGCCACAATACCAGGTTCTTCAGAATTCATAGCATGTTTCTCAGTCTGCACTAAATACGAATGTGCTTGATATGTGTTGAGTGAAACTGTGAGTTCCTATTTCCCTTGACTTATGAAGCACGGCTCAGTCAAATTTTGGAGATTTTATCCGATTTTGAAACCAAACATCAGAACGATGTTCCGGCCTTGGCGAGTGTCCTTACACCGCATTGAAATTGTGGCAGACATGGTTAAGCTTCTATATTTACTGAGAGTTTAAGCCAACAGGGAGATATTTGAGCACGGCTGTCGTTTGTGAAGAAAGTTGTGTTCCCCCGGAAAGCTACAGAATCAGAATTGGAATGGTTATCATACTCGTTTCTGCTCTTTAGAAATACTTGCTTAATGCTTTGAAACTAGGATAAGAAGAAATCAATGAACAATACTCCATTTTTTTGTATTAATGAAATTTGTCGTCAAACTCAAAATAATCTCGAGCCCAAAGGCGGAACAAATGGTAAACTGACAGATTTTGTATCTGGGAGTTTATTTTTGGAATGATTAAATTAGCGGCCGAAGTTAATGTTTTCAAGAAGTTTCGAAAGGTAACATGCGAGAAAGAGTGGGAGAGGTGTAGGTTAGTATAGAGGGGAAAATGGATGATTCTTTATATTTTGATGTAGCGCGATGACAAAATTAAATTTTCAACTAATAGATAAGAACTTGTATTGGTTTTGCAGCAATTTTAAAAATACAAAAATTACAAGTTTAGCTACTATGTTTATTGTCATTGAAAGAAATTGGCTTGCAGAGCTGTGATCAATCAGGAGGCATATTATTTATCCCTTTAAGTTTATTCTGCGAAAACACTTGTGCTATCAGCTGGTATGTCTAACATATCCATGTTCTTGTTACCTGTATAACCAAATCACAAAATTACAGTTGTACAGCGCTTTTCACGTCGAGGCAGTGTCCAAGTTGCAGAATAATTACTCACATTACTAATTCAATCATCTAACAATAAAATAAAGTATCCTCAACTGATTTACAAAACACTCCAGTTTCATCTTTCATTCTCGTGGTGATCAATACGTTGGTAGTTCAAGTAAAGTCTATGCGAAATGTAACTGTATTCCTACCAGCGAAGCGCAATTTTGATAGGGTATGATATCAACCGTGATCTCAACTATATATGTCGTAACGGGAGCTGGAGGATACTAAGTGCGTGATTGTTGTCAGACACATTGGCTTCCTGACAAACTGCAGCAGCGGCTGACGTTATTTCCTCTCTCCACGCTGCGTAACACAACTTTTGCCGCTGCCTTAGGATTCCGATTCAAAGGCGGCGAACAAACGTTAGAAGGTTCACGTTTTCATAAAGCCACGGTAGAGAACTTTCCAAAAACAAATGTAGATCGCTGCGCACACGGACACATACAAAGACACACACATAAACACAAAAGCATACCTACTTACATAGAAAAACACACATACAGCACACGCGTAAATAATATACGGAGATCTACAACAACACAAGTACAATTGAATAGTTCCTTTCACATCAGGGCGACTTCCCAAGATGCTGGACAGTCATTATTCAAACATGAGCTGTGGACAGGGAGGGTGGAGTGAAAGTGGGGGCGATTTGAGGAGGTCAAGGTTTACAGTAGTGAGACAAACAGAGTTTAACAAGAAAAAAAGTTCAAGTGAAGCGAGACGCGGGACACTGACTAGATTCCAATTAAGAGAAATCTCGTTATTGTCCTGAAACTGATACAACAGTAGAAGAGATACGATGGTTTCTGTGGAAAATACAGATCTAACGAGCAGGAGAGCTGGAGGTCAGGAGGCAGTGAGGCAATGGTCAGAAGAGGATATAAGTGTTTGTTTGGGGTTCGTTCGATCAGCCGATTCCAATAATCAAACTGTGATAGACCTGTACTAATGGGAAGTCCAGCTGCTGTGAGATTGGTAGGTGCTGTAGTTTCGACAATAGAAATGAAGGCTTAAGTCGAGTGAGAGCGGCGCTCAAAAATAATATAGAACCAACTAGTGAACCCAAAGCTCCAGCTGGCAGAAAGAGAGAGAGAGTGGGAGAGAGGGAGGGAGAGAGCGAGGGACGGAGGGATGGAAATTGTGTTGGAGCGAGGGAGCGAGGGAGGGAGGGAGGGAGGGGGGGAGTGGGGGAGGAGGGAGGGAGAGAGGGAGGGAGGGAGGGAGGGAGAGAGGGGGGAGGGAGGGAGGGGGGGAGGGAGGGAGGGAGGGAGGGAGGGAGGGAGGGAGGGAGGGAGGGAGGGAAGGGGACGGACGGACGGACGGACAGACGGTGAATGTGAAGGACGGAAAGTGTGACGGATCCCAGCTATGGGCACGAAAACTACGATCCAATGCATTGAGCCATCCTCCTGATATGGTGCATTGCAGATTCAAGTTTGTTGTTGCTCTTTTTAGTCACCAGATACTGGCAGCAAGATAAGCAGGGAGGAGTCATGAAGTGGTGGGAAATTAGCTTTACTAAGTATCTATATCGCAGGTCAGCAATTTAATACAGTCAGTAGGTCCACAGACGTTGACTGTTTAAGACGACATTTTCCCCATTTTCAATGTGTCCTTCTTTGTCAACACAAGTACTGCAATCGCTTTGATTCTTGGGTTTATTGTGGTTTGTACAATAAAAAACAAATTACAATTCTATGCTGCACTTTACGTCACGATGTCATTCCAAGGCGCTAGACATTCACCGTTTCAGTCCTGCGCTAGGGACACGGGGTAGGGTGGGGCACGAAATGGGGGATTATCAGTTAGCAAATGGACCAGCGAAGTGGAGTGTGTTGAGGCGGGTCTTCATGGAGGCCAGAGTGGAGTCGAGGCAGAGTGACTGCGGGATGGATTTCCATAGATTGGAAGCAGTGTGTCTGCCTATGGTGGGATAAATGGGTCGGGGGATGGGGAGCAGGCCAGAGGCTGCTGTGAAGAGTGCGTGGGTAGGTTGCTGGGAAATTCGGTGGTCACCGTTGTAGATTGGAGCGATGTCGTGCAGGGCTTTAAATATGAGGAGCACGACCTTGAATTGGACCTTCTTTATAATAGGGAGACAGTGGAGTTAGGCGAGGACGGGAGTGAGGGGGTCATGGAGTTTGGAACGCTAAACGGCACAGGCCGCAGCGCTCTGGATGTTCTGCAACCTGTGGAGGGAGGAATTGGGAAGGCCGACATGCAGAGCATTTGCACATTTGAGATGAGATGTAATTAACACGTGAATTCGGTTTTCGGTAGCTTTGGGGGTGAGGTGGTGGTTGAGTCGGGCAACATTGCGTAAACGAGGAAAGGCAGAACGACTAATACCACGGCCTTGGAGTTCAATGGGAGGTTGAAGATAAGGCGATATTTAGAGAGTAGGTATGGGTCAGAAGAAGGATTTTTTTTAACTTGGGTTTGATATCAGCAGTTTTCAGAGGCGGGGGGATGATGAAACTGGTTAAGGAGAGAGAGGTTGATGTCATCATTTGGGATTTTTAGTAGAACCTTATCCAGGCTTTTCTTGTAACAAAATAGGTTATCTGATTCCACTGTATCCATATAAGGCCCAAACCACAATATTATTACACACTAAATGTAGTAATGTATCAAATTTTCAATAAAATGCAGCACTCTTAGATTTGTGCTAACTTTTTTTGCGTCCTACTATTTATTGTTGACGCATCTATTCTATTACATTTTGGATTTCCTCCACATTTCTTGTAACTAACTGATTTCATTTGAATGTACCTTTGTGATCTTGAAGTCAACCTTACATTCTTGTGTCGCCAATCTATCTTCAATTTGGAGGATTACCAATACCCATGTACATGAACTTGTTTGCAACATTTAAAGTGGAGTTTGCTTCTATTGTATTATACCATGCATTACCTCCTAATGTTTGTCATGAATTTATTCGAGAAAGAGTTTTTCAGGAATTCAGCTGAGCTATACTGCAAGCCTCGAATGTCACAGGAAGTCGCTTTTTCCTGCCATTTATCCGGTCAGGGCTCGATTGGGAACTGGCTTTGTCGTGATTATCCTCATGGAACGAGCAGAGTGAAAGATATCTAACTGCACAAAATCTCTTTTCGAACAATAACTGGCATTTTCAAGCACCTCGTTGTTCCACCAAAAAGTGATTATTTCAAAGATGCAGGATCATTTCTAAGATAGCACAGGTCTGTGCGTGTGTAATGTTGTGAAGATCAAAGATAGCAACAAAGCTACACATGGTTATGTTAGTGGCTAAGTAAGCGAGTAATGGGGTGAATGAAGATGTATTTCAGTTGCTGACTGAATTGAGTTTGGTTCACTCCATAGATGACGGTGTTGGAGCAAGAGCTGAGGAATTGCAGCATGTGACCCACGTGCTCAGCGATGGTGAAAGGGCTGCTGTAGTCAGTCTGCTTATGTTTGGCCTCTGTCAACATTGCAAACATGAATGTTACCAACTAGGAGAGCCACAGCAACACAAATGTCCCTGAAATTGTTAAGAGCAGGATAATGGATTTCTTCCGACTCTCCATCTCCTCGTCCCTCCCCGTCTCTGATCCCCACAGACGCAGGCGAACAGCGCTGACCACTAAAACCTGCCTGATGGACAGAGAGTTGAAGAGGAGGATGAGGATGCAGGGAAGCATTGGATTTACAATCATATGATTAAAGTAAAATGACCTCCAGCCAATAGCAGTATAAAAGCTGGGCATCAATCGGCAGTACCAGGGCTGCCAATTGATCATCATCAGCGGTTGGTAGATAAAATAAATGGGGATATTTTCTGCACTTAAAAATACACAGATTGTCCACATCACTAGGCCAGTTGTCCTCTCGGTGCAGTAGTTGGGTTTGAGCTTCGGGCAGCAGACGGCAATAAAGCGGTCGAAAGTGAAGGCCATGGTCAGCCAGACAGAGGTATCAGTGACGACGAAGCGCAACGCAACGTGCACTCTGCACACTGGGGTCCTGAACAAAAGGAAGTGAGGCAGGTGGAGCTGAAATTTCTTCCTCAGGATCACACCAATGAATGTGACCAGCAGATCAGCAACAGCCATTGCGACCAGGTAGCGGTTGACGCATTTGGAGAGTCCACACTTTCCCTGGGCCAGGACCAAAATGGTTATCGCAATCGCTGCAGGAAATCACAAACACATTAATACATTTCACTACCTCATGATTGATTGCGCCTGGCAGCAAACTATAATAAGCTTCCATGCATTCGCTTAGTGCATATCACTATCACACATATAAAAAGATGGATTTCGCAGAATATTCAGAGAACACTACTTACGTTCACAGCACAGAATAATCATAGAATAATAATAATAATAATCCTTGAATTTGATATAGCGCTTTACACATTTTATCAACGTCCCAAAGCGCTTCACAGAAAAATCTGTGAAGTGAATTGACTGTATATATTTGTGGGCGAATCGAGGCTGCCAATTGCGCACAGCATTGTCCCACACACAGTCGTGGATTGAAATGACCAATTTTATTATTGTGTTTTTTCGGAGGGATTATTATTAGGCGTGTGGAGTAAGGAAACTTGACCCAGGTTTCGCCCTGACCTGCCTGGATTTGAAAACAGCTCTCTCCAACTTGGTTTCCTCAGCTTGCAAGACCCGTGCTCTAACCACTGATCCACAGGAGCTCAACAGTATACAATAATACTGATATTGATATTGCGCTGTCCATATATTATCGACGTCTCAAAGCGATTAACAGTAATCAACAACGTCTCAACTTAGGGACCATAGCATTGCAGAGTAGTCGAGAAACGCAAATGAAAAAGAGGGTGGAATGGGGGGAAAAGCAGTAGGGTCCAGGGCAGGCGGCGAGGATTCGGGTGGGGGAAAGAAAAGCAGATAATCTGTCTGTACATTTGTGGGAGAAATGTGGCAGCCAAATTGCGCACACCTGTGTCACGAAAACAATCATGTATGTATGGCAGGGGGTGAAAGGGAGAAGACCATTCAGTCCATTGTAGCTGTATAGTGAAATGTCAGTATATATTGTGGATTTTGAAGCGGTAATTGCACAAATCAATGACCCACAAACTGCCATGTATCCAGTTATGATTACATGATTTAGAATGATTGTTATCTCTGGCAAGAAGGTAACATATTGGCCAACCTTCGGGATCCGATTTATTGCGATGTTTAAAGAGGCACATGGTAGCAGTTAATATCGCTTTGCCATTCCTCTGCACGCAAATCAAACTAGGTTTATTCGCTAACAAAAATAGAAGTTTCTTGGAAAACTCAGCAAGTCAGCAGAATCCATTGAGAAAAGGAAGGTGAGTCAACGTGTCGGTACACGTTTCAGCTCAGTTCAGAAGAATGGTCGTGGAACCGAAACGTTCACTCACTTTCCTTGCTCAATGCATGCCGCCTAACCTGCTCATTTTTCCCAGAAACTTCTGTTTTTTCTATAGATGTCGAGCATTTGTAGTATTTTGTGTTTTGTTTTGAAAGTAATTTAACTTCCAAGTGAGTTTGTAACCATTTTTAATCTCTGTCCGTCACTTCTTCCTCTCTGGCTTTGCTCTAGAAATGCCATGAACACAATTCCAACTGCTTCCACTTAGGAGTGTCTCATCGAGCCTCCCCCGTCTCAATGCGTGTGGGCTGACGATGCCTCAGTGATTGCTCTTCTCCGATTTTTTGCTGGAGCATTTGGCTGCAGCACCCGACCCAACCCCAATAATGTTTACCCTCTCCTACTCCATACAGTTTGTTGCTCTGACTCAGTCAATATCTCCTACCAAATTACTCATCTTCTCACCCTCTTGTACACACTCCAGCCCTATGATCCCTACTTGGAATCCTCTAGAGAACGGATTGTTACAAACTTTGCTGGCTGTCCATCAGCAGCCACCATTGTCAGTTTCCACTACTTTCCTCGCTGACATCTCCACCCTCATGTACTGCTTCTGCCTGCGGTTCTGAACTTCTCATAATCATGGGTGATTTTAACCACAACTCCCTTGCATTCAGTCATCATTGACACTCCAGCCCCTGTCAACTCCCACACTACTACTTGCTAACAAATGTAACCCTTGTATAGCAGCTATCTCCACGCCCTCAAATCTCAGGTGCTCTCCGAATATCTCCCATTTCAAAACTTTCTTGCATTTCCACGTTCATGGACTGTATTGCCGATCCCAAATTTGCCTTTGCTCTCTTAACTTCATCCCACAATCCTTTAAAATTGGAGTTTTGTATTGTTCATAACATAGTCAGCCCTGGTCAAGCTAAATTAAATGAAAATCTGTCCAACTTCGACCATCGCCTATCTCTGCCTCAACATCATTCTCAACCTCTTGGTTGCTTTCCATCCCTTTAACCACTTTATTCGTCTTCTCTCACAACTTCAGCCTGCCTGACTGCCTGCTTGCCCAGAGCATTTGCATCGCAAGTCGGAAACCTATGATTAGTTCACGGAACGGCATGATCTAGTGCAGTTTCCTTCATCCACAGAATGAATTCACTGAATGAAAGAATAATAAGTTAGTCGGTTCAATACACCAGTATTCGTGGAAAACTTTTGTGTGCAACTGAATGCCGTGTCTGGCGCACCATACAAGCAGACAATTCGCTTGTTAAAATGTACGTTGAAACGCTTCAAGATGACTAGAAGACAGTAGAATCACTGTGTCCAATGGAAAGATATATATTATTATTGTACAAACATTCAAAGAAATCGGTTATCCTCTGGATCTCCAACATATTCAAACTTGAAGTCCTTTCCAATTAACTAATTAATTCCATCTCTATTATTCATCCTCGTAATGAGGATTTTGAGATAGAAACAAAAATAGTTATCCTTGCATTTATCAAAATATATCAACGTGCTTCACATATTGTATCGTAAAGTTAACTAACTGTGTACTTTCATGCCAAACTCGGCAGCCAATTGATCTAGAAGTGATGTACTATGAAATGTTTTTTTTTAGTTTTGAAGGAAAGATTATACGCGGAAAAGCGATCCACTAGTCGACTAACAACCGTGCTCTTACCAAACGATTTGCAAAGAGAGTTGTGAAGAGTGAGGAACAAATCTCATAATTTTGTCTTGGACTGGGAATCGAGCACTGGTCGAGCATTCCTATCTTTGTTTAAAAAGTAATTCAATGTGGAACGTCAGATTACCCCCACTCTCCCGATCGTACCATCCAGGTCGGTTGCAGAATGTCTGGTTTTATCAATTATGAAATAATGTTACATCGGTGAGAGCATCTACTCAGAACTCAGCCGCCAATTGCAGTTACTTGTCTACTTGCCATTCACTGTACCTGTTGGAATATGGATATATGGTTCCTGACAGAAGAAGACCAGAATGGCATATTCAGTTTAATGTTATACTTCTACTTGGTGATCGTCCTTTTATGCTGTCATTCACTTTCTTTACTTCACTTGAAACATGTCCTCTTAATACTGGTGAACAGGGAAGTTTACTTCCCAGGAAAAAGAAGCATAATTGTCGGGTGCACACTTTCTAGTGTGGAGCTATGGCACACACAGCTGTGTACAACTGAACCCCCTTCAACAACGTACCAGGAAAGCCAATGATACCCAGCGTAGGGTAAAACACTTTTTCTATTTCTATTATTCCTATCATTGTCAAAGCTACAGTGTATTCGGCTGAACCTGTTCTGCAGCTGAAGGATGTGAACAAATCCCATCCGTTCCGAGCTACCCCTTTTTACACCTGGGAGTCAGCTCTGCAGGGACTGTCATTACGCAAGTAACCAATAAGCTGAACAAACAACTGAGGCGAAGCGACTCACGCCATTTTGCACGAAATGCATTTTTAGCGAACAATAAAAATAATAATAAAACAAAGAAAATCGTACTAAAAAGTTTTGCACATGGCTGTGAATTCTTGAATCCTATTTGTTGTCCGACAAAATTTGAATTTCAACGAACGGAAGGCAGAAAACAGAAAGAGTTGTCCGTGCATAACAACCCCTTAACGTAGGACTGGTCTCCTAATTCAGAAATGTTAACAGGACGCTGCTAAGCAGAATGGCAGCCACAGTTTGCCCTAACAAATATACAGTCAAATGACATTACATTGATGTCTGTGATGTGTTTTGGTGAATGCCAGCATGATGTAGGTCCTCTGGTTTGGCTCCCAGAAGCGCCTCAATACCTTGGGCGTTGACAATATCTCCCTTCTCCATGGATACTATTTCGCATCCAATACAGAAATTCAGCGACATACTTGACCTCAGATATTCTTCATAACCTGTATTCATGCTAAGACTGACAAAATATCATCAAATGTGCAACATTCCTCGGCTCATTCACTGTCTTAAACGACAGGAATTATTCTCATGGAACAAAACCAATAACAGAACACCATACTTAGTAATTTCAAAGCTCGACCACTGATAGTCCTCCCCTATTGTTCCACCGATAGGTGGCAGATCATGCAGTATATTGCAGCCGATGACTTCTCCTGCACAAGACTCCATGACTCAATCAAAACTTTATGCTCAACCAATTTCACTGGCTGCACATCATGCAAATACCTCATTAACAGCAAGCACAACATTTCATTTTTTTTGTAGCACCATTCAAATAGGGAGGACATCCCGTTGCGTTAAATATTCAAGGTTCAGGCAAGCGAGCATGATTGTGTGTGCTTGGCTGGGGGCAGAGTTGGGATGAGGTTTGGCAGAGAGATAGGATGATCACTGAAGGCACAGACTGAAAGGAGGATCTCGCGACAGGCCTTGAGAAAGGCAAGAGATGTAGCAAAATGAAGAAATTGTGGGATGGTGTTCCAAAACGGCAGAGTGGCTGAAAGCCTATCCACCAGTCATAGGTTGTGCTGGGCAGGAAACACGGAGGAGGCCGGAGCATGCTAATTGGAGGGAGAGTCCAGATTGTTAAGGGGTAAGTAGGTCAGAGAAGTAAAAGGGTGCAATACATCGAAGAGCCTTGTTAGTGACTGAAAGTATCTTGAATTTGATGGGGAGCCAGGTGAGTGTTGGTGTGAATGTAGGGGTGTTTAGTGAATGGAGATTTTTACAGGAGAGCACATGAGCGGCAGCTTGTGGTGGTTAGCGTTGAGAAGGCCGACAAGGAGGGAGTTGTCGTTGTTAACACTAGACGTGACAAATATATGAGTACGGAGTTCAGCTACCTGAGACGTGAGGCAGTGATGAAGATTGCCGATATTCCGGATGTGATGGAATGCGGTGCTGCAAGTGCCATGGATATGTGGGTGAAAGAGCATTTCACGTTCACCCAGGTTTCCGAAATGGTTGTCAGGTGGAGTGTCAATCGATGGATATTGATGCAGCTGATGCATGTGGGCAGAGGCGGTAATACGTGCCAATTAGTTGTGCCTCGTTTCGGCTAACATTGAGCTGTAGAAAGTTGTCTCTCTTCCAAGAATCAATATCGTTGATGCTGAGGAATATGGCAAGAGACGGATACAGATTCGTTAATATGGAGGAGTATATTGCTGCATGTTTGAGTGAGCTGCTGTGATATATTGAACTTCGCAACTAATTTATCAAGCTAATACCAAATCGCTTTGAGAGTAACTATTGTGCAACTCATGAGCTGTCTGCCCCATGTAATCACACTCCATGAGGGCTTTGGCTTGAAAGGCTAACAAGAACCAAATGATAATAGCTTCCTACACGAGATGCACTCCAAGCCATGCTAATCAGCGAAGTAGCTAACAGTACTGTCATCAGCATTGCCATGTGCTTCTCATTGAGTACTACCATGATATTATATTACTGGTTGTGATCAATGACAAAGTGATGTGACTGGAATGTTCACAATTACATTCGCATAGCTCCTTTAGCATTGGGAGCACTTGACAGAGAGGAATTCAGAGGCAGGACTTTTGGAGGTGAGCGCCAGAATCATGGAGTGTGGAAGGAAGAGAGAACAGAAGGGTAGGTGATCCTCGAAAATGATGATTTTCCTTTGAGTTCCGTCTTGCACGTGTTTAGGGAGTTAAGCGAGGGAATGAGGCAAGCGAGACAGGTACTATGGTATGGAGGCTGGAACACATTGGTGCAAGGTTATGAGGGCACGATCATGGAGAGGTAGTACTGCAGAGTCAGTGAAGCTATCCACTCGATTTTGCATTCGAGGAAGTCCATCGTCTCCTTGCAGTTGGTGTTGGAGCAGGAAATGAGCGAGGCAATACAGGGTAGGTGGAAAAGATGGGTCCTTTCGGACCCATCTTTTCCACATCAGGCTATAAGAGCCTGATGTAGGTCTTGGCCTTCAAGGTTTTCTTAGATTTGAAGGACTGTATAGTGGAGCATTAATTTTGATGAAGTCCAGTCAGACCTGGTAATAGACCATTGACTTAGAATTGAGCAAGTTGGCATTCACATGTATATTGAAGCAGCAGTGGTTGCTGTTATTCGAGGTTGAATTTTGTGATGAGCAGTTGGATAAGTGAATCGAGTCATGGCATCGAGGGTGCTGAAGAAGTTTTGTTGGGGGAGTAATAGAGGGGTTCATTTTATTACAAGTGGAATCCCATAGGGGTATTCAACTGACTTGAAGATATTTTATAGGGAAGACAGGGTTTGGATTTCATGCCCCATATGACCCAATGTTCCATATAATCAAACAGATTATTTTAAACTATTCTCTTCTCATTGGATCTAAATGCTGTAAATCTCCGAGTCTCTATAATTTACTATGTGATCTCTGAAATTCTATTCCAATTGCATGTAGTATACAGTCTTTTCAAAATATTGTACATTTCCAGTTATACAAAGCGTTTAATTTATCAATTGGAATAAATAAATGAAGACAGAGAGACTTGTAGATTATACAAAATATTGTGATATATCGATAAATAAAGCCAACAGGTACATTCTTCACAAACCTTGCAATACAACTTCCAACGCGGATTCAAGAAGATTCGTAAACACACCACTAAATGGTGGATCATTTTTATCTGCACTGTGTGCAATGAAGGTCTCCGTATTTAAGGACCCGCACGTACTTCCCGTGGAGGGAATACAGCGTAGGTTTACTAGGTTAGTACCTGGAATTAGGGAGATGGGTTATAATGATAGGTTGATTCATTTGAGACCATAGTCTCTGGAATATAGAAGAATTAGTGAGGATCTTACAGAAGCCTATAATATTATTAAGAGACACGACAACATAGATAGTAGGAGATTGTTCCCCTGGTTGTAGAAACTAAAACCAGGTGTCAAAGTTTTCAAGTTAGGGGTCATCCCTTTCGCACGGATTTGAGGAAAATAAATTCAATCAAACGGTAATGAATGTGGAATTCCTCACGTCAAAGGGCTGTTGATGCTCATTCCTGGAGCATGTTCAATACTGAGATAGATAGATTTCTAATTCATATATGGATTAAGTGACATGTGAATAATGATAGCTGGAATTAGAATGGAATATCAGCCATGATTGAATGGCGGGGCAGCTTCGAAGGGCTGAATGGCCCACTATTGCTCCAACGTCTCATGCTGTTATGTTCTTGTGGTCTTGCTGAAGCTTTCTTCCTGCCAAGATTTGCTCAGAAATATTCTTAGTTATGTCATCACCGATTGTGATCCTGAGCTAACGAAATGACTTGATTTCCCATACAAATGTCTGGCAGTGCATACATGTTGATTATTTTGGGGGGCAATCCATACTTTCTCTACAATCATTTGATTTGATACTTGTGGCTAACTCATTACATAGATGGAAAGATGCAGAGACCAGTGTGGCATAGATTGCGACTTAATGAATATGCTTCTTATTAGTGGAGTTTAGAAAACCTCACAGTGTTAGGAGGACTTTAGGTGTACTAAAAGCATGAATGATCTGGATTGAGTGAATAAAATCTAACTCGACATAATATAGTGTGGAAAGAAAACATGAATTTCCAACTAGAACAGCTTCAATATAATGTAAAGATGATTACTGTTTCAAACAGATACAACGCCATTTCTAATATAGCACAGGTCTACGGGTGAGTGTAAAGTACTGAGTACCAAAGAGATTAGAGCAGCTAAATGTGGTTATTTGACTGGCCCATTAATCGAGTGATTGGGTAAATGAAGATGGATTTGAGCTGGTGCCTGAATTGAGTTTGGGTCACACCATAGATGACGGTATTGGAGCAGGAGCTGAGGTAATGCATCATGTAACCCACATACTGAGCGATGGTGAAAGGGCTGCTGTAGTCAGACTGATCGAGTTTGGCCTCCGTCATCATTGCAAACATATAGGTTACCAAGTAGGTGAGCCACAGGAATACGAATGTCCCTGAGATGGTAAAGAGCAGGATAATGGATTTCTGACGACTCTCCATCTCTTCGTCCCTCCCCTTCTCTGACCCACGCAGACGCTGGCGCACAGCGCTGGCCACTAGAACCTGCCTGATGGTCATAGAGTTGAAGAGGAGGATAACGATGAAGGGCAGCATTGGATTTACAAACATATGATTAAAGTAAAATGATCTCCAGCCAATAGCAGTATAAAAGCTGGGCATCAATCTGCAGTACCAGGGCTGCCCATTGATCATCATCAGCGGTTGGAAGATAAAATAAATGGGGATATTGTCTGCGCTTAGAAATGCACAGATTGTCCAGATCACCAGTCCCGCTGTCCTCTCGGTGCAGTATTTGGGTTTGAGCTTTGGCCAGCAGATGGCAATGAAGCGGTCGAAGGTGAAGGCCATGGTCAGCCAGACAGAGATATCAATGACGAAGTATCGCAATGCAATGAGCACTCTGCACACGGGGGTCCGGAATAAAGGGAAGTGCGGAAGGTGGAGCTGAAATGTCTTCCTCAGGATCACACCAATGAACATGACCAGCAGATCAGCAACAGCCATGGCGACCAGGTAGCGGGTGACGCATTTGGAGAGTCCACACTTTCCCTTGGCCAGGACCACAATGGTCACCGCAATCGCTGCAGGAAAGTTACAAACACATTCATACATTTCACTATCTCTTGATTGATTGGGTCTGGCAGCAAACTATAATGAGTTTCCATGCATTCTCTCAGTGCATATCACTTCGATCATACATTTCAAAAGATGCATTTCACATAATGTTCAGAGAATATTAGATACACATTCACAGCACAAAATAATAACATAATCATAATTATATTGATATAGTGCTATCCACATCTATTCGAAATCTCAAAGCGATTAACACTGTACAACAATATCCCATGGTAGAGACCAGAGCAGGGGAGAGTGGTCGAGGAACGGAGGTGAAAAAGCGGGAGGGATGGGCGGGGAAATCAGTAGGGTCCAGAGCAGACGGGAAGTAGTACAGATAATCCGACTGTATATTCGTGGGAGAAACGTGGCAGCCAAATTGCGGAGAGCAGTGTCACACAAACCGTAGCGGAGTTGGGGCCGGGGGAGAAGGAGAGAAGGAAGAAGGCCATTGATCCATTATAGCTGTGCAAGATATTCTATATAATGAAATGTCAATATATATTGTGGATTTAGAAACAGTAATTGCGCAAATCATTGTTCGAGAAACTGTCATGTATCCAGTTATAATTACATTTTATCTCTCGAAAGACAGTAAGCAATTGACGAACTTTCGAGCTCCGATGTATAAAGAGGCATTTTCTTTGAAGTAATATCGCAAGGCCAGTTTCTCCGCACGCAAAGCAAACCAGATCATTTCACTTACGAAAACAGAAGCTATTGGGAAAAATCAGCATGTCAGTCAGCATCCACGGAGAAAGGAAAGTGAGTCAACATGTCCTTACACGTTTCAGGTCAGTTCCGAAGAACGGTCGTAGACCCGAAATGTTGAATCACTTTCCTTGCTCCATGGATGCTGCCTGACCTGCTGACTTTCCCACCAACTTCTGTTTTTATTTCGTTTTTCCAGGAATTTTAGTATTTTGTGGTTTGTTTTGCAGATAATATTACTTCCAAGTGAGCTTTGTAACCATCTTTACTCTCCGACCGTCACTCATCTCTGGCTTTGCTCCAGTAATGCGATGAACACAATTCCCTCTCCTTCCACTTTGGGGTGTCTCATCGAGTCTCCCCCAGTCTCAATGCGTGTAAGCTGACGATACCTCACCAACGATTGCTCTGCTCTGAGTCTTAGCTTGAGCAATTGGCGAGAGGGCTGACCCAACCCCTCTCCTTCCCCATATTGTTTTTTGCTCAACTCAGACAATGTCTCCTACAAACGAACGCATGATCGCACCCTCCTGTACTTAGAGCAGTCCTATGTTCCCTCCTTGGAATCCTCCACTAAGCTGATTGTGACAAACGCTGCTGGCTTTCCATCACCAGCCATCATGATTCCCACAGTCTCAATTAGCTCCACTTTACTCGCTGACATATCCACCCTTCTGTCCTCCTTCTGCACGCTGTTCTGAACTCCTCATAATTTTTGGGTGAATTGAACCACAACTCTCTTGCATTCGGTCATACTTCACTCAATAGCCCCTGTCAACTCCGGCAGCACTACCTACTGCTACATGCAACACTGGAAGCGTAGACAACTCCACTCCATCAAAATTGCGTTGCTAAATGAATAATGTCCCATTTCAAACCTTCGTTTTCTTTCCAATGTCGTGGACTGTGTTGTCGCTTCCCACCTTTGCCTTTCCTCTCGCAACGTCACCCCACAACCACTTCAAATTTGAGTTTTGTATTGTTCACTCAATAGAGTCAACCATGGTCAAGGTTAAAAAAATTACAATCTGTTCAGATAAACGTTTACAGTCATGGCAAACTCGGAAGCCAATTGACATGTAAGTGCGAAATAAAATATTGTGGATAGAGTGGACAAATATTTTGAGTTTTTTTGGTGTTGAAGGAAAGATTATACCCAGAAAAACGATCAATCAATCGACTAACAATCGGGTCATACAGATATTGCAAAGGGAGGTGTGAGTAGTGAGGAACATGTCTCAACGTTTTACCTTGACTGGTAATCAAGACCAAGACCTCCACTTGCGAGGAATGCACTTACCACGAAGCTAAAGGACTTCACAACGTGCTCCTGCATGATTTTCCCAATATTTAACGTCAGATTACTTCCATTCCCTGATCATACCATCAAGCGCAGCTGCAGAGTGTTTTGTCTTATCAATTATGAATTAGTGTTGAATCCGTCAGCGCATCTATTCAGAATTCAGCTGTCAAATTGCAGCTTTTTGACTATTTGCCATTCACAGTACTTTTTTGAATATATAGATATGGTTCCTGAGAGAAGGAACCCAGAAATTGATATTTTGTTTTGTGGTATAAATCTGCTCCTTTGCTGTTATCATTCCCGTCCTTTACTTCACTTGAAACTTGTCCTCTTATCACTGGTGATTAGATCAGTTTATATAGTTGGAAAAAGAAACATCATTTTCGGGTGCAAATTTGCAGATGTGGAGAAATGGCACACACAGCTGCATAAAACTGAACATTCATCAACAACGTACCAGGAAATCCAATTACTCCCAGTGTAGGGTAAAACACTTTTTCTATTTCTATTATTCCCATCGTTGTCAATGGTGTAGTGTATTTGGCTGACACTGTTCTGCTGTTGAAGAATGTGAACCTGTCCCATCCATTCAGAGCTACCCCTTTATATTCCTAGTAGTCAGCTCTGCAGGGACTATCATTGCGCAAGTAATACATTATCTGCACGAACAGCAGAGATAAAGTGGATCACGCCATTCTGAAACAAATGTAGTTTTGTGTGAAGAAATAATTTCACAATAATTAAACTAATAAATTGTTTCTTGGAGGCCAACCATCTCTCTCTAGATAACACTATCTTAGAAAGAAGAGAGATGAATGGAGAGACCATTGTTCGATTTAGCTGCATAAAACATGTGAAGTGGAATCGAGCTACACTGGCACCGCCAAACTATGCTGTGAAACGATTGATAGAAGGTTTTGAGTCTGACTGTGAATTCTTGAATTCCATTGTTTTTAAATCAACGTGAAATTTCAATCAATTGAATAGAGAAAACAGAAAGTGTTATATGTGCGTAATAGCCTCCTAACTGGAAATGGTCTCCCAATTCCAAACTGTTCACCGGATAATGCTGTGCAGAAATAGCAGCCACATTTTACTTTCTCAAGCAGAAGGTCAAGCGACTTTACAGAGAAGTCTGCGAAATGTTTTGGTGAATGTAACCATTATGGTGGCCCTCGAATATTGTCTCCAACAAGCGCCTCCATATTTTGGGCGCTGACAATACCTCCCACCTCCATGGATAATGATATGGAGCCAATATAGAAAATCAGTGAGAGGCTTGAACTCAGATGTACTTCATATCCTTCATTCACGCCAAGACATTTCACTAGCTCTACAACATTACTTGACTCAGCCACTGACTTGAACGACAGGCTGAAAATATTCACTTAAAACAAAAACATTAAAAAATACAATGATTGATAATTTGCAGCCTCCACCGCTTATAGGCCTCCCCCATTCTTATCCCTTCACAAGCCCTCCCTTTAGCAGAAGACATAAGCTGCAAAATACTGGATGGTAGGTGGCAGATCATCCAGTATTTTGCAGCTGATGTCTTCACCTACACAAATCTCCACAACCCTATCAATAGCTTAGACTTGCCTGATTCCACTGGCTGCCCATCATAAGACAACAACAACCGCAGCCACGAAACACGAAAGGTACAGCACCTTTCATATCGGGCGGATTTCCCAAGGCGTTGAACTGCCAGGGCTCGGGGAAGAGAGGCCGAAATACCGGCTGCCGATAATAGGATGTGTCGGGCAGGAGGCATGAATCAGGCCAGTGCCTGCTAAATGGAGGGATGTACAGATATACAGATTGTTAAGGGTTGAGTAGTTCAGAGAGTTAGGTGGGACCAAGATCATGGAGAACCTAGAAAGTGAGGACAGGGATCTTGAATATTATGGGGAGCCAGTGTATCTGGTTGAGGGTTGGTTTGATAGAGTAGTGGAGAATTGAGCGGGAGAGGACATGAGTGGCAGAGATTTTGATGATCAGTAGCTTGTGAAGTTGATACATGGGAATGCCGACAAGGGGGGATTTGTCCTGGTTCATTCTAGACGAAATAACTGTATGTATATGCATTTCAGCATCTATGCCTCACCTGAGAGGTGAGGCATAGATGGACACGGACGATATTCCTGATGTTGTGGAAGATGGTGCTGCTCATGTCGTGGATATGATGGAGAAAGGACACCTCACATTCAAACAAGACGTCCTTTGTCCTGAAATGGTAGTTTGGGTGAAGTGACCACCCATGGACCATCCAACATGATGCATGCGGGGTAGAGGCGCTAACACGTACCAATCGGTTGGGCCACGGTTTGACTGACAACGAGCTGTAGATAGCTGTCTCTTTTCCAGGACTCAATGTCGTTGAGGCTGAGGAATATGGCAGGAGATGGTGCAGAGAATCGAACAGAATCCATTGACAGTAGAAACGTGGAGACGATATGAGAAGTAGCACCTGAAACAGTCTTGGACAGAAAATGCAGGTTGACCTGAGAGGAGATGGAGTGGAGGAGGATTGTGTCAGTGGAATAGAATGTATTTCAAGATCCTGGTCCTCAATTTCGAAGCCCTTTCAAACAACAACAACAACACAATTATATTTATGGAGCCGTTGAATTCCCTTCAATTTCCAGCAACTTAACATCACCAAGACGGAGGCCCACCTGATCGGCTCGCGTCAGCGCGTCTGCGCCTCAGGCGCTGTCAACAACAGCATTCCAGGCTGCGCTTTCCACCTCCCGAAGTCAGTCAGGAATCTGGGCATCTTGTTTGATCCCGAACTGTCCATCCTCCCTGATATCTGCGCCATGACCGATACAGCCTTTCACCACTTCCGTAACATTGACAGATTCCACCACTGCCTCACCCCCCCCCCGCCCCCCATTGCGGCTGAAACACTCCTAGACGCCTTCGTTACATCTAGGCTCGACTACGGGAACTCTCTGCTCGTCGGCCTTCTTAGCTCCTCCATTCGCAGGCTGCAGATCATTCAGAATTCTGCAGCTCGTGTTCTCTCCCGCGCTCGACTCCGCAAACACATCACTCCCACCCTCGCCCGTCTCCACTGGCTCCCCGTCAGCCAGAGGATCAAATTCAATATCCTCGTGCTCATCTTCAAGGCCTTCACGAGACTTGCTCGCACCTGTCTCTCCAACCTGCTGTGTCCCTATCGCCCCACGATCCGAGGGCGGGCTTTCATCCTCTTTGATCCCACACTGTTGAATTCCATCCCGCAATCCGTTCGTATCACTTCCTCTCTTTCCTCCTTCAAGGTCGGTCTTAAGATCTTCCTCTTCGATCGTGCCTTCTGCTTCCCTCCGAACTCTTTCCACTCTCCTTCTCTCATTCCCCTTCCCTCTACAGCGAGCGTTCCCACCTGCTCTGGTCCTGACCTCACTGTTCAGAGCCTTCGGACGACCTCCCGACGTGTAGCATGCCCTTTAGATGAATTTATTTTGTTGTTGTTGTTCACGTCGGGAGAACATACCATGGAGCTCCTTGCCCTTCCTCCCTCTTCTTTTATCCTACTACACCGAAACAAACCGGCTATCGCTTGCTCTCAGCTGGCTTGTTCCTGCTTCATAACCTTCACCTTGCCTACCCCAACATTGGCATTCTATCCTTAAGCATCTCTGCCCTCAACTTCTGGAATTCCATCCCAAGAATCTTCTACTAGAAAGCTCCATTATCTCCTTATTGACACGTCTATTTTTCGTACATGCACTTGGTCGACACTTTCCATCCCTGCCGTATTCCATCCTCCCTAATCTTGACGCACAAAGCATGGGTCGGAATACTGATGTTCCATCGCTTTTGCACGTCCACCTAAAATAAAATGTCGGTTACAAGTTGGTTTATTTTGTCATTGTTGCTGTTCTGCTCACCACAATGTAAAATAGATATTACAGAGACTGAAAGGATACAGAGGATAGCAACCAAATTGATTGAGGGGATAGAATCCCAGATTTCAGGATTGGTTAAACTGACCACAATTTTAATGAATGAATAATCATGGAAACTTGTACATCTGCATCACTTAAAAATGCTGGAGAGACAATCAATGGATAAAAGCCAAGGATGATGGAGGTATGTTACAGCAAAGCTTTCTTCAAATTCCTTGATGATCAAACACTTGATCGAATAAAATCAGAAACATAATCTACAGAAGGAGGCTTTTGGGTCCATGCTGGAATGCTCGTTCCAAATTAATCACGCTTCGCCATGAACTCACTAAAGTCCTGCACATTTTCCCTTCCCAAATAACTGTCCACATTTCTCTTGAAAGTTGTCATCAAATCGGCTTCCATCAACCATTCAGGCAATGCATTCCCAATACGACTGAATCGCTTTGTGAATATAAACTCATTTATTTCTCTTGACAACTGTGGTACACCTGTGCCATTTGTTTGCGACCAGAGATGCACATTCCAACTCAGCAAGTGAGTCAGGAACCAAGGAATCTTGCTCAATCCTCAACTGTGCTTCAACCAATATTCATCACATGACAAACATTGCTTTCCTGCACTTCCATAATATTGCTAACTGCAACGCAGGGCTGCCAAAATCCTACTATATGCATCTATATCATGTCAAGTCGCTACTGGGGGTCCCTGCCTTTTGACTCTTTCAAATCTTCCCTCGACAAGCTGCAGATCATATAGAACTGCACCTAGTATCCTACTGTTTATCAGACTGCATATCTCCTCTTGCTTCCACTAATTTTCCAATTTGTCCAGCTTCTTATGATACTAATAATAATCTTTGCATTTGATATAGTTCTTTACGTGTCCTCTGGAGGTTTCAACGCTCTTCACATAAAGTACTGTGAAGTGAACTTACTGCATATCGTTGGGCTAAGCATGGCAGCCAATTGTTCACAACAGAGTCCCACAAACTGCCGTTGATTGAAATGAACAATTTTGCTTTTGTGTTATTTTTGGATGGGTTATTAAATGAAAACTTCTCCAACGTTGAGCTCCGTATAACCAAGTTCAATTAATTGCTAGTCATGGAAATCATGTATTCAAAGAAAGAAGTAAGAAGTGTCTGAGGGCAGTTATCAGAATTTTAGTCACAATAAAATTACAATAAGGTAATGTATTTTATACCCTTTGTCGCAGATTCATTGAGTGTATTTAGTCTTCGTATAATAAGGAATGTAATAGTATTCTTTGAATTTGATATTGCGTCTTTCGCATCTTCTAGATGTCTCAAATTACTTCACATTTCATACTCTAAACTAAAACTTTTGTGTTTGAATCGTGGCAGCCAGCAGTGTCTCACAAACTGTCATCAATTGAAGTATCTAGTTCATTTGTGTTTTTTTCTTGAGGAATTACTATCAGGCGTGTAGAGTAAGAAAACGTGCCAATGTTTTGCGCTGCTAGAAATTGAATGAATATTTAGCTTACAAGTTTAATGCTCTAAACTCTGAATTACAGCACTTCAACCACTGAGCTTCAGGAATCCCAACATCTGAGACACAGTATTATAACCATTGAGCTATAGTGGATTACAAAGAAAATTTCGGTAGAGAAAATATCGTGACAAGTAATATGCAAAATAAACTAAGGGCAATTAGCCATACAATGAGCACATACAACGTAGAAAATTAAACTACTCAACAACAGTGAACTCTAAATTGATATGCTGTGCATGGTGAGTTTCTGAAGTCCGTATGTTGTATGTAACAAACGATCGAATGAATATATGGAGGAGGACAAGAGTTGCCGAATGAGGTTGTAGCCACTCTGCGTATTATTTGTGATACAGGGGCTTCCCTAAATATTCTTTGAAAAGAACCATTCATACTGTCATACTACTTTTCATTTAATAGTATAACCATCCATACTGTCATAATATTACTCATTTAATGGTATTCACCGAAAGAGATAAAAGATATAGAGAGGAAGAAAAATAAAAACCTGTCAATACAGGCCACCGAACGTCAGTGGTATGGAAATGTATACCTCTACCTGAACCTGAAAGTCTCTGTCCTAGACTGGTTCATGTCTTTCCACTGAAGCAGTCCCTACGTTGCCTCTGACACTGGTTTCTATGCAGCCCCTACAGATTCATGGAAGTGAGAAAACTTTCCACAGCTCAATGTGAGCCAAACCGCGTCCCTCCTGATTAGCACTTGATCGTGCCGCTGCACCTTAGTTACCAGCAGCACCTAACCAAGCCTGTCAGCAAACTGACCTGCTCCACGTAACCGTACCCACCCTCCCCACATTTGGCGGGCGAGCCATTAGACATTCTGTCCTCCACCTCTGGAAGTTCCTCATAAAGACGGCCTCCGCCTCGCCTCCTCCCTGATAACAACATATCCATGGTATGGCCAGCACCATCTCACACCACCTCCAGAATATCGGGCTTCTCCATCATAGCCTCACCTCTGATTTTGCTGAAAAGCATACACACCCACACTTGTCACCTCTAGGCTCAACAACGTCAACTCCCTCTTCATCAGTCTTCTCAACTCTACCCTCTACAAGATGCGGATTATCCAAAACTCTGCAGCTCATGGCCGCTCCCACACCAGCCTCCATGTCCTCATCGCGTCAACCCTCGACTGGTTGAGGATCAACTTCAAGATCCTTGTCCACACTTTGAAAGCCATCCATTGACTTGCTCCTCTTATCGCTCTACCCACTCATCACTTAACAATCTGTATATTCTCTCCATTTACCAGATTCCGGCTTGCTCCATGTCTCCTGCCCAACACACCGTATTTCGTTATCCTGGCTTTCAGTCTCTCTGAACCTTCAGTCTTTTTACATCAACCCACAATCCATTCACGTTGCTGCCACGCTTCAAGGCTTCCTTCAAGGCTGGTGACAAGGCACTCCTCTTATTCCTTGCCTTCATTACCATTGTAACTCGCTGCCCAAATCCAACAGAACCCTGCCCCCAACCAACCACTCTCCCTACTCGTGTCCCCATCCCATGACTGTTCACTGCCTTAAGAAATCGGGTGAGGATAGGGTGTTGATACGACCGCGGAGTTTGGTGCAGGAGCAAATATCGGCTGCAGGGTATTGGATGATGTGCAATTTATGGAGGTAATAATGGGGAACGTCTTCAAGTGGTCGACGCTGCACATTAGCAATCGTTGTATTTTGTTATTGGTTTTGCTGTATGAGAATAATTCCAGCCTGTCCTTTTGGACAGTGGCTGAGCTAAGAAATGTTGCAGATTTGATTAAATGTCTTGTGGGCCTTGAAAGTAATGCAGTATATGAAGGACATCTGAGATCAAGCATGTAATTGAGCTTCTGTATTGGGTCTGTATCATTGTCAATGGAGGAGGGATATGTGTCACGGCCCACGGTATGGAGACGCTTGTGGCATCCAAACCAGAAGTCCTCCTTCATAGTGAGATACTCCAAACAATTCACAGAATCCACTGTATAGTCTCGTCACTTTACATTTTTCAGGGCAAAATGTGGCTGCCAATTGTACATAGCTGTGTCCTACCAACCGTTCCAAATTAACCAGTCCTGTGTTAAAGAGCTGCTATCCACAGACAACTCTTTCGCTCTTCAATTGATTGAAATTGACGTTATCTTTTTAAAAAATGGGATTCAAGAATGCACATTGATGATTACGATATTTTATCAAACAGTTCACAGCGTAGTTTGGCAATACACATACTGCCTATGCCTGCATTAAAGGCTCATTTCCTTCTTGCACGTGTTACCCAGCTAAATAAAACAATGGTCACAACATTCATCCACCCTCTTTATAATATGGTATTATGCACACGGAGATGGTTGGCATCTGACAAACAATTTATTACTTTGATTTAATTTATTATTATTTCCACTCTTCAAAAAACAACATTTGATTCAGAATGGTGTGATTCCCTTTGTCTCAGGTGTTTGTTCGGATAATTAATTTGTTGCGCAATGACAGTCCCTGCAGAGCTGACTTACAGGTATAAAAACGGGAAGCCCTGAATGGTTGGGAGCAGTTTCACTTTCTTCAGCCGCAGAACAGTGTCAGCAGAATACAGTACAGCGTTGAGAGTGATGGGAATAATAGAAATTGAAAAGGTGTTTTACCCTACGCTGGGGTTCATTGGATTTCCTGGTACGTTGTTGAAGGAGGTTCAGTCGTGTACAGCTCTTTGTGCCATTGCTCAACATTAGCAAGTGTGCAACTGACAATGGTGCTTCTTGTTCACAAGTATGAAGAGGACAAGTTTCAAATGAAGTAAAGAAAGTGAATCACAGCATAAAAGGAACATCACCAATTAAATTTATACCATGAAACGTAATATCCAATTCTGATCTCCTTCTCTCAGGAACCACATCTCTGTTTTCCAAACGATTCTGTGAATGGCAAATAGACAAAAGCGGCAATTTGGCAGTTGAGATCTGATTAGATGCTCTGACAGACGTAACATTAGTTCATAATTGTTAAGACCAGACACTCTGTGATAACCGTGCAACGTAAAATCGGGAGAACGGAGGTAATCTATCATTCCACGTTGAAATACTGCTCAATCAGAGACGGGAGTATTTAGAATGAACGGTACAGGAGCAGCTTACGAACAATACAAAACCCAAATTTAAAGTGTTTCTGGGGTGAAGTTGGGAGAGAAAAGGCATAGTTGTGAAGAGATAGCACACTCCACGATTTTGCACAGACAAGTAGGTTTTGAAATGGGACAGTATACATAGACCACCTGAGATTTGTGGGAGTGGAGTTGGCTGCTGTACAAGGGATATATGCGTCAGTGTGTAGGTGTGTGGGAGTTGACAAGGGCTAGGGTGTGAAAGATGACCAAATGCAAGACAGTTATGGTTAAAGTCACCCAAGATTTTCAGGAGTTCAGAGCAGAATGCAGAAGGAGGACGGGAGTGTGGAGATGTACGAGAAGAAAGTGGAGAAAACTGAGTATGCGGTAACCACGGTTGTTGATGATGGAAAGGCAGCAGCGTTTGCCAATATATGTTCAGTGCAGGACTCCAAGGAGGCAACATAGGGCTGCTGTGAGGAAGGTGAAAAGATGCGAAAGTTGGTAGGAAACATTGACATGAGTTTGCGCATTAAAGTGTATGGAGTAGGAGAGGGTAAATATTGTTAAGTGTTAGGTGAGGAGCTGCTGCCACATGCTCAAGCTGAGACACGGAGAAGAGCAATCAGTAAGGCATCGTCAGTCCACATGCCTTGATACTGGGTGAGGTTCGATGAGACACTCCAAAGCGCAGGGAGAGGGAATGGTGGACATGGCATTCCTGGAGCACAGCCGGAGAGGAAGCTAGGGATGGACAGAGAGAAAATGTGGCTACAAAGCTAACTTGGAAGCAAATTGGTTTCAATAGCGTGCAGGGCAATCGCTTATCTCTGTTTCCTTACACCACATGCACTTTATACATCGCGATAAATTGTCGCTCGAAGGTTAGGCAATTTGTTGCTTTCTTTCCAGAGATGAAATTTCTGCTCAAAACGAATTGATAACTGGACAGAAGGCAGGTATTGGGACATTGCCTTGTGCAATTACATTGCTTTTACATCCACTTTACAGAATATCTGTCACAGGTTGAAATGGGCTGAAATGCCTTCTGTGCTATGAACGTGCATGTAACATTCTCAGACTACTCTGTGAAATGTATCTGTTTGAAATGTGTGATCGAAGTGATATGCACCATGCAAATATATTGAACATTACAATGTTTTGCTGCCAGGCACAATCAAGCATTAGATAATGAAATCTACGATTATGTTTGTGACTTTCCGGCAGCGATCGCGGTGACCATTGTGGTCCTGTCTCAGGGATTGTGTGGACTCTCCAAATGCGTCACCCGCTACCTGGTCGCCATGGCTGTTGCTGATCTGCTGGTCATATTCATTGGTGTGATCCTGAGGAAGACATTTCTGCTCCACCTGCCGCACTTCCCTTTGTTCCTGACAACCGTGTGCCGAGTGCACTTTGTGCTGCGCTTCTTCGTCATTGACACCTCTGTCTGGCTGACCATGGCCTTCACCTTCGACCGCTTCATTGCCATCTGCTGCCCGAAGCTCAAACCCAAATACTGCACCGAGAGGACAGCGGGCCTGGTGATCTGGACAATCTGTGCCTTTTTAAGCGCAAAAAATATCCCCATTTATTTTATCTTCCAACCGCTGATTGTGATCAATGGGCAGCCCTGGTACTGCCGATTGATGCCCAGCTTTTACACTTCTTTTGGTTGGAGGACATTATCTTTTATTCACATGATTGTAAATCCAATCCTTCCCTTCATCGTCATCCTCCTCTTCAACTCTCTGACCATCAGTCAGGTTCTAGTGGCCAGCACTGTGCGCCAGCGTCTGCGGGGATCAGTGAACGGGAGGGACGAGGAGATGGAGAATCGTCAAAAATCCATTATCCTGCTCTTTACCATCTCAGGGACATTTGTGTTGCTTTGGCTCACCTACATGGTCACCTTCATGTTTGCACTGATGACAGAGGCCAAACTCCTACAGTCTGACTACAGCAGCCCTTTCACTATCGCTGAGCATGCGGGTTACATGTTGCAGTTCCTCAGCTCCTGCTCTAACACTGTCATCTATGGTGTGACCCAGACCCAATTCAGGCAGCGGCTGAAATCCATCTTAATTTATCCCTTCACTAGCTTATTGGTCTTCTCACATAACCATGTTTAGCTGTGTTGCTCGCTTTGGTTTTTACAAAATTATACTCACACACAGATCTGCGCTATGTTAGAAATTGTACGTAATATCTGTAAAATAATATTAGTATATTCAACAAAATCTGTTGGAGAATTCCTGGTAGTTGTTTGCAAGAGATTTGGTGCAGTTAGATGACCTTCAATCAACTCGTATCAGTACAATAAAACTAAAGACGTCAGGGCAACTTGAAGTTTTATGTACTATTCATATAAGAAGAAGAATCCATAAGACGCGATAATTAATATGTTAAATTATATTTCAAATTATGTTTGCAATGTACATGTTTCAGGTCGATCTTGTTTAACGGGAGTTGTTTGTGATTAGCTTTGCAGAAGAAGTAACTTTGTTTTTGAAAACAACAAACTGTTACCAGTTTTACCCGTCATCAAGCAAATTGTGGTTTCTAACAGGAAGGAGCTCTAGCGCCATTTATTCCACAAACTAATCAGCTTGAAATCAGCAATAGATTACATTCCTGTGTAAATTGGAAACGAGATTGATTTGGAAATACAATAACCCGAATTAATTGATAGAAAATATTAGTATTGGAAATAAGAAATAATCGAAGTGTATTTACTTTAATAGAATTGGGCAAGCGATATTATCTGGAAAATGTGGGATGATCAAACTGAGAAACGTACAACAGTAATTGGATATGTTTGATGGAGCCCGAAAAGGACATGTTGGAATGGACATTGAATTGGATATTTCTCTCCTGTCTCTTCTACAGCATTTGCTCACATCACTTAAACCATTGTGAACTCTAGGTGGATACGCAAGCATGAGTGTTATGTAATATGTTGCTTACTAATAACTACTGCTCACATGAATAAATAAATTGTGCTTAATTTGCAAACCATTTCTAATAGTCCTTCATCTATTGCAGGACCACAAGTCTCAATGAACGCATACAAGCGATACCTGAAACATGATCGTGTTGTATTTAATATAGTTTGGAAAATCAGTTGGTAAATTACGGTTAGTGAGTTGGAAATTGAATATTGTCGTGTGGGAGGCATAAATTGTGGGAAATGAGAGCTATACTTACTTGTCAACCTTATGTCCTATATAATTGTGGAGTCCTGTCACTCACTGCTAGAAATCTTGCATTGCAAGCTGGAGAAACAGGCTCGATTCCAGTCAGGTTTCAACTATGGGCAAGTTTAATTCCCCACAAGCCTGATTAAAATAGTTTGAAAAATAACAATAATAATAGTGGCGATTTCCATTCACACTTCACAGTATATACAATAGATTAAATTACCTGTATATATGTGGATGAATATCACGGCTTATCATATTGTTTGGCACGCCAATACCCAGTGACTGCTGAGATGTTGAACAGCGAACTGGATAGAATTGGTCTTCTTTGATCAAAAATCACATAAATTACTTGAATCCTATATCTCCACTCAATCGGCTGTGCTCTAAGAATAACAATTCCAGCCTCCCCAGTGTCTCCAACTAACTGCAGTTTGCTTTCCGTGTTATCCTTCTACCGCTCACCTTCCAACAGCAACAAAATTACACTTATACAGCCAATGTTCCTGTATGTTGTAAATACGTATGAGAGTACCATCTTGCAACTTTCTTCATCTCAAGAATAAGACCCACGGGATTAATGGGAAAATATTAACATGTATAACATGAAATGTGGCTATTGGGTAGAAAGCAGAGAGTAGTGATAAACGGATGATTCTCGAATTGGCAGGATGTAACTAGTGGAGGGTCACAAGGATCAGTGCTTGGGCCTCAGCTGTTTACTATTTACATCAATGATCTAGATGAGAACATTGAAAGTAACGTGTCTAAATTCGCAGATGACACTAAACTAGGTAGCAGAGTGAGCTCTGATGATGACGCAAAAAGATTGCAACAAGATATAGATAGGTTAGGGGAGTGGGCAAGTAGGCGGCAGATGGAATTCAATGTTAGCAAAAGTGTATTATTCACCTATGTAGCAAGAATAAAAGAATAGATTATTTTCTAGAGGGGGGAAAGTTAGAAAGTGTTTGTATTCAAAGGGATTTGGGTGTCCTTGTACACCAGTCCTAAAAAGTTAGTTTGCATGTGCAGCAAGCAACTAAGAAGGCGAACGGCATGCTAGCGTTCATTTCAAAAGGTTTAGAGTACAAGAATAGGGTTGTTTTGCTGCAACTGTATAGGGCTCTGGTGAGACCGCACCAAGAGTATTGTGTGCAGTTTTGGTCTCCTTATTTTAAAAAAGGACACACATGCCTTAGAGGGAGTGCAGTGTAGATTCACTAGGTTAGTTCCTGGGATGAGGGGACTGACCTATGAGGAAAGGTTGAATAAACTGGTGCTGTATTCTCTGAAAAACTGAAGAATTAGGGGGGATCTTATTGAAACACATAAGATTCTTAAAGGGCTAGATAAAGTCGGCACTGAGGGACTGTTTCCCCTGATAGGAGAATCTATAACCAGGCGTCACCGTCTTAAAATTAAGGGTCAAGCTATTCGAACAGAGTTGAGGAAACATTTCTTCACTCAGAGTGTAGGGAGTTTATGGAATTCACTACCCCAGAAGGCTGCCGATGCTCAGTTCTTGAACATTTTCATGGCTGAGACTGATAGACTTTTGGAAAAACGAGGGATTAGGGGAGATGGGGATAGGGCAGGTAATCAAGAGTTAGGTGAGCAGATGAGCCATTATCTTCTTGAATGGCGGTGCAAGCTCGAAGGGCCGAATGGCTTACTCTTGGTCCTAATTCTTATGTTCTTATGTAAGAGAATGGAGAAGAGGCGGGGAGCAGCAAATACGGTTTGAGAAAGCAGGAGAGAAGAAATTACACTGCGCAAAGGGATATTCCTATGCATGAAAATTTGTGCATCTCTGCTGACCCCCTGTCAACCTGACTATTCCCACCGTATTCTAGGGCTCTAGCCATGCATCTCATCTCCAACCTGACCCACCCTACCATCAATGGAGTGGCATTCATGCTTCTCTGACCCTATGCTTTTGGTACGCCATGCAACAAGCCTTCCTTTCAAGAGAAATAGTTCGATTTCGAGATCCCAACCTTGTTCTCAAATCCCTCCACTCCTCTGCACCCCTCGATCTCTCCCACCTCCTCAAACCAGCCCACGCTACATTAGCTCCATCTGGTCTGGTCTCCTCCTTGTCTCCCCTGAATCCTCTGCTCCACCCTCGACAGCAGTACCTTCAGCCACTCTACACTGAGTCTCTGGAACTCCCTTTCTCACTCCCTTCACTTATCCCCCTCTCTCATCCCCTTCCTCCCTCCCTTTGTCTCGCCTCTCTCTCTCTCTCCGTCCCTTTCTCCCTTCACCTTGCCCCCTCTCTACCCCTCTCTCTCCCCCCTCCCACTACCTCACTCCATTCCTTTGTCCTCTCTATTTCTCCATCCCTCACTCCCTTCGCCTCGCCCCCCCTCTCCCTCACCCTCCCAACGTTTCTCTGTCCCCTCTCTATCTCTGTCCCTCACTCCCTTCGCCTTGTCCCCTCTCCCTTCCTCCCCCTGCATCACTCACTCACTCACTTCCTTTGCCTTCCTCCCTCTGTCCACTATCTCTATGCACCACTCCCTTCCTGTGTCCCCCACCCTCCCTCCCTCCATTCGCCCTGTCCCCTCTCTCCCTCAGTCTGTCCTACTCCTTCCCTTTCTCTCTCTTCAGTCCTCACTCCTTTTGCCTCCCATCTACCCCCCCCCACCCCCCCCCCCCCCCCCCCCCCCCCCCCACTCTCCTCCCAGTTTCAGTTCACAGCTATAGATCCTTCTCTTCGACCATGCATTTGGTCACCTTTCTCCCCCTGCCCCAGGATCGGTCCCAGGATCCATTGTTGTGAAGCGCTCTGAGACATCGTCCGGCGTGGTGGGCGCTATATAAATCCAAGTTGTTGTTGTTGTTTCAGCTCACATCAACTCAGCTGACAATAATAATATATAATAATAATCCTTGCATTTGATATAGCAGCTTTACACACCTTATCGACTGTGTCTCAAAGCGCCACAGAATATAATATAAAGTGTATCTGTGGGAGACCAAAACGTGGTAGCAAATTGCACACAGCAGTGTGTGTGTGTCTGTGTGAGTGTGTCTGTCTGTGTGAGTATGTGTCCCTCTATCAGCTGTATGTTGTCATCGAATCATAAAACCTTACTGCACAAAAGGAGGCCATTCGGCCCTTCGAGTCTGTGCTGGCTCTTTAAAAACAGCAATTTATTCCCACTTCCAAGCTCTCTCCCCATGACTGAGCAAACACGTCATCCCCAAACTATTGTGTACCTCTCTTTTAAAAGCTGTTATTGAATCGACCTCCACCACCTTTTGAGACAATGCATTCCACATTCAAACAACTCGCTGAAGTGAAAACGTGTCTCCTCACATCTCCTCTGCTTCTTTTTGAAACTATTTTAAATCTATGAGCACGAGTCACTGATACACCCACCAGTGGACACAGTTGTTCATTGTTTACTCTGTCAAATCCGGTTGTGATCTTAAAAACCTATATTAAGTGTCCTCACACTCTTCTTTGTTCCAATGAGTAGTTGGTCATTGCCACAAAACTGCAGAGAAGAGGTGTTAACAGCTTTAAAGCAAACAAACAGGAGCTGAAATTGCTACAATAAAAACAGGAAGATTAGATGATCGCAGAAGAGATGAAAGTGAGCTGTTGTGGCGTGAAATTGTTGAAATTGATATTAAGGCCAGAGGGCTGAAAGGCCCCTAGCCCACGGATCCGTTGCTGTGCCTTGAGCTTGTGCTATGGTTCATTGGAACAGGGTAGGAGACTGAGGCTGGAGAGGTCGGAGTGCGAGTGGGAAGGAGAGTTCAAGTGGCATTAAACCGGTAAGTCAGGGTGATATTTTCTGCCAGGATTGATGTGTTCGGCAAATTGTTCACGCAATCTGCTTTTCTCTCTAGCCTTTCCTCATAACTGAAGTCCCTCATTCCCGGTACCATCCTGTTGAATCTCCTCTGTATCCTTTCCAATGCCTTATCATCCTTCCTAAATCGTGGTGACCAGAATTGGACACGTTTTAGGTGCATGCTCCTTCGTCAGAAGACGGGGGAGGTGAGCAGTTCATAGAATCATAGAATTTTACGGCACAAAAGGAGGCCATTCGGCCCATCTAGTCTGTGCCGGCTCTTTGAAAAGAGCGATTCAATCCCACTGCCCTGCCCGCTCCCCATAGCCTAATAGACCCGTTCTCCCTAAATAAAGATCTAATTCCCTTTTAAAAGTTGTTATCGAATCAGCCTCCACCACCTTTTCAGGCAATGCATTCCAGATTCGAACAACTCGCTGAGTGAAAACACATGTCTCCTCAGCTCCCCTCTACTTCGCCTTGAAACTATTTTAAATCTGTGACCACGAGTCACAGATTCACCCACGAGTGGAAATAGTTTTTCTCTATTTGCCCTGTCGGTCGAAACCCCTCATGATCTTATAAACCTCTATTAGGTCTCCCCTCAATCTTCTCTGCTCCAGAGACAATAACCCTAGCCTATCTAGCCTCTCCTCATAGCTGAAGTCCCTCAATCCTGGCACCATCCTAGTAAATCTTCGCTGCACCCTTTCCATTGTCTTCACATCCTTTCTGTAGTGTGGTGACCAGAATTGAACACAGTATTCCAGCTGAGGCCTCACCAAAGTCCTATAGAGGTTAGTCAGCACTTCCTGACTTTTGTACTCTATACCCCTATTTATAAAGCCTAGTATCCCATATGCCTTCTTAACAGCCTTGTCTACCTGTCCTGCCACCTTCAACGAGTCACTGACACATATCCCCAGGTCTCTCTGTTCCTTTACACCATTTAAAATTGTACTATCTAGCCTATATTGCCTCCCTTCATTTCTTCTCCCAAAATGCATCACCTCACACTTTTCTGCATTAAACTTCATCTGCCATGTGTCTGCCCACTTTACCAATTTGTCTATATACTCTTGCAGGATATAGACAAATTAGGGGGGTTTAGGGGGGTTACAGTGTAGTGACTGTGTGTGAGGGTCACAGTGTAGTGACTGTGTGTGAGGGTCACAGTGTAGTGACTCTGTGTGAGGGTCACAGTGTAGTGACTGTGTGTGAGGGTCACAGTGTAGTGACTGTGTGTTTAGGGGGATCACAGTGTAGTGACTGTGTGCTTAGGGGGGGTCACAGTGTAGTGACTGTGTGTTTAGGGGGGTCACAGTGTAGTGACTGTGTTGGAGGGTCACAGTGTAGTGACTGTGTGTTTAGGGGGGGGTCACAGTGTAGTGACTGTGTGTTTAGGGGGGTCGCAGTGTAGTGACTGTGTTTGAGGGTCACAGTGTAGTGACTGTGTGTTTAGGGGATCACAGTGTAGTGACTGTGTGTTTAGGGGGATCACAGTGTAGTGACTGTGTGTTTAGGGGGGTCACAGTGTAGTGACTGTGTGTTTGAGGGTCACTGTGTAGTGACTGTGTGTGAGGGTCACAGTGTAGTGACTGTGTGTTGGGGGAGTCACAGTGTAGTGACTGTGTGTTTAGGGGGGTCACAGTGTAGTGACTGTGCGTTTAGGAGGGTCACAGTGTAGTGACTGTGTTGGAGGGTCACAGTGTAGTGACTGTGTGTTTAGGGGGTGTCACAGTGTAGTGACTGTGTGTTTAGGGGAGTCACAGTGTAGTGACTGTGTGTTTAGTGGGTCACGTGTTGCGTATAGTCGCCCATGTCTGTATAGACATGGCCTTGCCTCGGATTATGGAAGGCTCCGCTCTGAATGTCGTCATTGTCTTCCTGCAGCTCGTCTGTTGACACTGAACCAATAATTCATGTTTCACTATTTAGATAGGAAAGCAGGCAGCAGATAGATTATAATCATATAATTCTGGATCTCCTTCCTCTGTGTGAGAGCAGATGAATTTCCTCAGATAGGATGTGCTGCAATAGTGAACCCAGTGATCAGCGATCTGAAGGCCTACCTACCTGGTGTGAAAACATCTATCAGAATGCGATAAGTAATGTCTGCTCAAGTGAATATCTGAAGGAAATTGAGCTGGAAGAAGCACAAATTAACGAGCAACTGATAAGTACATATGCAACACTTGATCTTAATGATTTTGGTAGCATTATATGCCTGAGTACTCTCCAACTCATTACTTGACTTCTCAGTTGATCAGTAATTAGGCTTGTTCCTTTCACAGTTACCAGTCTGTTTCTCTATGGGTGACATGGCATGAGATTAGGTCACTGCTGGATTGGCAGCTATATGGTGAAATGGGCAATGGTTGTTTCCAGCAATTTATGAATTGTATTGAACAGCTTCTTGGAATTAGTTAAGACTTGTACTTAATGTGATGCCTAATTTTGAATACTTGTTTACAATTCTGAGTATTATCTGAGTAGCATCTGGTAGGGTGACTAATTTGAGCCTATATTCTCTGAAATATGGAAGAATTAGAGGGGATCCTATGGTAGCATATAAGATTATTAAAGGGCAAGATAAAGCAGGTAGTGGGAGATTGTTTCCCCTAGTAGGAGAATCTAAATCTAGGGTTCACAGTCATCACGTCAGGGGTTAGCCCTTTCGCACTGAGTAGAGAAAAATGCAATGAATGTAACTATGTTATTGTTGTTGTTGAAGGTAGCAGAAATGTCAAGGTGGAAAAGTAGACAACGGGAAACCTGATTGCAAATGAACAGGATGCTGAGAAACTCAGGGAATGTGAAATCATGAATCTGCTTTTTTTTCAGAAAAATGCATTCAGGGACGGACGCATGAAAATTATCCAGACACAATTCATTTGTTGAGTTTCTACAAATGAAAACAATGCAACACAACTGAGAGGCTTAGTAACCATTTTATATTTATTGAAATCGATTTGTATGCCAGTCATGATTTACAATGTGGATGTAAAATTCGATAAAATGTCCAAAGTAGAAATCTCCCTGCCAAGGCATGGTGGGTGTTGTCACCAACATTAATACACTTTACATTTGTTTGCTCAAAATTGTGGTAACATTATCATTAATCAATAATTAACAGTATATGGAAGTTAAACAGTAACAAAACATTCTGGTTACATAATTATTCTTAAACTGTGTATATTAAAAAATAAGTACGAATCGCGCTCTTTAGTAGAGAAAGGAATTCGATGCTCGCGATTGTGCAAAGAACATAAACAAGCACATTTATAACGCTGTTATTTTTAGCACAAATTTTTTTTTTTAAATGACGATTGAAAAAATCATAACGATTCCTATGCTGCATTGTAAACAAGTATTCTAAGTAAAATAAAGACTAAATGTGACGGATAATAGCACAAGCAATTTCACTAAAACATGATCACATTAAATTATGTAAAATATATCCTGAAATATCTGAATCATAGATGCATGTTTTACAGACAGCATACAGGAAAACTCACATTGAAAGGTTTTTACATTGTTGCAGATTAACTGTGCTATAATTTTGTGGAACATCTATACCACATTTCTGCACCGATTTTCCATTCGAGGAGGATCAGGAATCAGAAGGGACCAAATTGCATTTGAACAGCTCTCTAAATCAGGCAAAAAAAATCAAAGTCATTTGAAGTAAAGCACATTATTTCAAACAGCATTACATTGCTCCCTCTTTTGAAAAGCAAATGTACAGCATGTTGCATCCGACAATATCTGGGGCCGTGAGTTCGGTTCAATCACCACCTACTGATATAAACTGTATTCCAAATGCTCGCTGTAATGTTTCTGGCAGCGCCGTTAACGTTCACAATGGAAAACGCACTTTACACGCTCACTTTGTAGCGAATAACTGAATATTAACTCAGTGTTTGTTTTCAGGAAAATAAAATAAAATATGCTGCTGGAGAAGTTTGGGGACAATGATCACTGAGTCAATTACAAACGGTGTAAACAGACACGAATGGCATCAAGTTAACTCAATGCTTTTGTCAAATTCAACCATGAATCCATTCTGGAGTTTTTGAGAAGGAATATCCAATTTTATTTCTGACATCGAGTGTTGTGAGGCTCAGTGAGGCAGCTATACATGCTCAACGCCGTTGAGTATGAACGGCGTACGGCGTTCAGAACTGCTGATCAGCCTGAAGTCAGGATTGTGTTTGATTATAATCATTGACTGCGCTAGTCACGATGTATAATCACTATAATCAGCCCTTACTGTACTCAACTCTAACTGATCAACATACAGACGTCACTATGGTGATTGATCAATGCCAGGAATTTGGAGCGGGGGGCGTGTGTTGGACGGGTGTGTTTCTGTGCTGTGAAATAATCAGTGATTCATCAAGCCTTAAACTACCTGTTTGATCTGGATGTTAATCTCAGACGGAGCAGATCGGAGGAGATTCCCTCTGATTCCCATTAGGAAGCCGCTCGGTGTCAGGGTCACACTCAACATCATCATAATTACACTGAGTGACGTCATCAGGATCCAGAGGGTCACTATCTGTGTGAGATCCGACACCTGCAGAGCCAACCATCATTCATTAGTAATTGTACTGATCTCAGAGTCCATCTGTGTGTGTGTGTGTGTGTATCTGTGTGTGAATATCTGTGAGTCTGTGCATGTGGCTGAACATGTATGTGCGTGTGTGAAAAATGCAGATAGCAGAGCTAACCGTTGCGTATTTGTGGTTTTATTTTACCCCATCACTCCAAACAGAATTCGAAACACATATTTAAGATGGCAACTAACTCTCTTGTTCGGTATATTTTGTAAATATTTAGATTTTACCAAATCATTTACCAAATATTCAGTAAATAGGTGTAAATGGTTATTTCTTTCATTTAACTTCATTGTTGCAACAACAGACAAATACAGCGTCAGATTGCTCATGGACTTGATTAACTAAAAGTATATTTTATTCAGTTATGTCAACATGTTGATCAGCCTCCAATCACATGTGATCTTGCTGTCTCTCGCCTGCTTGAATGTGGCATGCAGCAAAGCCATACATCAGCAGCTATACTGAAAGGCGCTCTATAAATGTAAATTGTTGTTGTTTGTTGTTGCTGCCAAGCACGCGGTGCTGGCATATATACACTGGCCTTCACAATATACAGCCATTACAAGTGACAGTGTACTTGATGATGTCCTAATCCACAAGAGGACTTTATGAAGCTTAAACTGTTTATGATTGTTAGTAATACTATTCCTCCATATTTGCGGCTGATTAAATATCTCCCGCATTATGATGAAACATGACATTTAGTTTGTTACCTTCATGGAGTGAGGGTTCCCGGTCAGTGTGGCTGGTCAGTGTGGGGACATCATCAGATGTGTCAGTGACCAGTGGGAGGAGGCCGTGGCACGGCTGCTGGAGGGCTCCACTCTCAGCGTCATCATACTCCTCTTGAAATTGATCTGTTAACATGGAGCCAGTATCACATGTTACAACAAAGTATTAAGATAAAATAAAGTAGAATAAGGCAGATATTTTGTCATCTTCGAACAATACAGCCGAGGATGAGGACATTGCATCCATTGCGTTTCTGCTGGCTCTTTAAATGAGCTGTCCCAAATTCAACCCAAACACAAGCACTCTCCCACACATCCCTGCTAATCTATATTTCCCAAATGTCTATGTATATGTGCAAGGAAATTTAGACACCATGGTGCTCAGTGTATTTTATTTCAGCAGAAATACTGAAAGGTTATTGACTGTTACGTGGGATAAGTAACTGAAGATTAAAGCTTGTTTTACGTTCACACCCTGGTTTAATGAGAGTTTTCTGGCCCACAACTCAGAAGGGTATGAGTGTAACCCTAACAGCAACTGTAAGGATTATGACGTCACCTGATAATGACATCAACTGAGACGCCGTCTGGCGTGGAGGGCACTATATCAATCGGAGCTGTTGTTGTTGTTGCTTTTATCACCTGATACCCTGTCTTGGGCAATGACGGTATATTGTGTAACAGGGACAGTAACCTCACAATCTGACTGGCACCCATTGCAGTGTTAGCTTGCTCAAGTCGACTTTAGATATCGCATTTATCCCAGTGTCCTGTCCTTCAATCCACTCCATCCCGGATAAACTGCTTGATTTTACTTCAGGACTGGGCACATTGTGCCGGTAATTTGCCTGTCCGGTTCGCCAACAATCACATTAATTCCAGTTCACTGCAAAAAAACGTAAATCTACGATGTGCTTTGAAACGTCGAAGCGATTAGAGGCTGAATCAAGTACAGCAATTGCTTCATGCACTCACCATCGCCATTGGGTACAAACACTTTGTCACTTCCATGTTCTGCATCAGACCCATTCACACTGTCACCAGTGTAGTACTCCAGTTTATTGATAGAATCACTGGATCCTGAAACTGAGCAAAATTAAACCATTGCTATTAAGTTATACACGTTGATAGATTATACTTCAACTCCAATGTGAGAACACGAAAAGGTACCAAGAAATCAAAAACTATTTTGTTTGGTATATGCAGAAGCAATATTGATCTTACGCTAAAATTTAGTGACAGGCCAAGTTTTTTCACTAAATGGTTTATTAATTTTGACGCTTTTTTGCAGAATTATTCCATTGGAACAACAACAAAATTAGATTTATAGAGCGCTTTTGAAATTGAGAGGACGCCCCAAGGCGCGGAACATTCAGGATGGATCCTTGCAAGGTAGAGGGGCAGGACAGGAAGCCAGGACGTGCGAGAGTTAGGAGGGGAGAGAGCAAGTTAGCATGGAAGACATGCGTTTAGGAGGGGAGAGACAGGTAGGAAGGGAGAGAGCGTTAGGAGGGAAGGGAGAAAGTTAGGTGTCGAGGGAGACATTTAGGGTGGAAAGAGGGAGTTGTGATAGGAGGCAGGTGTAGGTGTGGAGGTAGGAGGTGAGGGAGAGTGAAAAGAGAACGGGAGAATTAGGAGTGGAGTGAGAGAGAGTTACGATGGTGGCAGAGAGGTAGGAGGTTGGTGAGAGAGGTAGGAATAGAGAGAGCTATAGTAGCGGAGGGAGTTAGGAGGAGAGGTAGAGGTAGGAGGGGAGGGAGAGAGAGATAGAACAAACGTGAATATAATGTACATACCGAAGGAGCCAGCCCCAATTGATCTTCTTCTGATTGGCAAATCCTCAATTTCTTCATAAATTGCTTGATACAAACGAACGGAGGGATATTTTTCCTCTATTGGATGTTTACATGCACACATTACAATAATATCCTGACGTTGCACAATTCATCTTGAAATTTAGGTATTAATAAATCTGGATTATGTAAAGCGGGTTTTAATAGTAGCAACAACAATTTATTTCACGATCACTATGGCCTCTTTGTGTATCTTTGTATCAGTGTCCATATTTTCGTGTGTATTTGATTAAATCTGTATGTATGACTTTTCGATTGCAAGGATGGGTATGTATTATTTCACCTTCATCTACAGTAAATTCACTTTACAGGATATGCCTTGAGGCACTTTGATACGTCTAGAACATGTGAAAAGCATTATATCTAATGGAACGACTACTAACTTGCCTGTATTTCGCTACCTATGTCTGTGTATTCCCGAGTATAAAATATGGCAGTGTGACTAGGTTACATTTGTGCATGTTTGTGTCTTGATGCGCTTACGCTTCTGTAGTTCACTTTTCGCTGACTATATCTTTACGACAATATCTATATATTCACTCAGTGTATCTTTATAGATGCACGTGCACCTAGCAGAATGAAATCAAGATACTAACGACACATCAATGTATTATCTTAATGAACAATACAATTGGAAGAGTGGGTTAACAATCAGGTTTATCTGAATTGTTAAATAAAAATTTAACCGCAGCGCTATGTAACCAGACTCCATGCTCACCTCTTCCCGGAGAATTGCTGTCCATCTCTACCACCAGTGCAAACAGCACCACTGCTAACAGGAACACAAGCACGATACAGGTAATCACCGGGATGTTGATCAGATGGGCTTTGCAAATCAAAGACACAACATTAGTCAATTTTTGTTGTATAAGATTTAAGTTCCCACAATTTCGAAATCTTGTTTAAAATTTCTTGAATCAAACACTCGATATGTTGTCTCGGGCCACGTGTTGTACAGTTCATGGCACATTAGACAGTGTAATCAGAGGAATGCCAACAACAGCTTTACAAATATGCATATGAAGCTATTTTCTTGAGTTAAACACCTTGTTCGTTCTAATTGAAAGATGAGTTATCACAAGGTAGCTTACAAATAAAATGGCTTTCACTATATTGTTTCAAAACAGGATTTGCATTGGTATTCCTTTGGAAGGTTAGCACATATTATCATAAAGACAATCGATTGTGTTAATTACCAAAAGGTGTGTGAGGGCTAGTTGCTTCGCGTGGTAAAGAACCTGCAAAAAAATGCACACAACTTTAATCCAATAGTAATTCTATTTTTTTTTCTTTTAATTATCCCAGAAGTTAGCTGAACTTGTCAAGACAAACAAAAACTATTGGGAGAGCAGTTCCCTACCAGAACAAACCACACCAGCGTCTTCTCTGTGACTGCAGTTAGTTTTATCCACGGCTGTAGAGACACAATCCCACAGGAAGGATTCGCTTCCTCTACAGTGAAGCTGGTGCAGCCATATCTGGCCAGCGCCTTCTCCAAACCCCGCCTGTCCCACAGCCCGCACCGCGGGGCCGCAGCCCAGCTGTCTGCACACCACACTGGCCTCGCGTATATCCCAGGAGTCGTCACAAACTGTCCCCCACGTCTTGTTACTCAATATCTCAACTATTCCAGAGCAAACATTGCTTCCTCTAACCAACCGCAACTTCTGTCCTGAATAGGAAACATTCAAATCACAAATGTTAATAAATATTCACAATAATATTAAACCTTGCATTAGATATAGCGATTGTCACGTCTTATAAATGTGTGTAAACATCTCAATTAGGCACACGCGTAAAATACTAATGTGCCATATTACTGTCAAATACATTTATCCTATAAATTATACAGTCTATCCACGTTGTAATAGATACTGTGACACATGTTGTGCAATCATCCTGATACGAATGACTTTATATGAAATGCAAGCTTTGTTGATTGATTGATTTTTCACTCAGTACCTGGTAAAAAATTGGGCGGGTCTTGTGACCTCCCATCGCACTGTTCGACAGGATCCGTTTTTTTCGTTGCATTCACTGCGATAAAACATACATTTGTAAATCAAAATGAAACGGAATAAATATTGACTCTAAAATGTTTCTGGAGGAACGTGTTGTTACCTGAGCAAATTACACCCACATCTTCTGAATGATGACAATTATGTTCACCCCAAGGTGGTGAGGAACACTGCCACAGGAAGGATTCCTGTGAATTGCACTCCATCTCATCCAGCCAAATACGTCCATTTCCTTCGGCAAATTTGCGAAAATAATCGACTTCCAGCGCTTTGCCACAACCTAACTGTCTGCAGATCACCTCAGCTTCATTGAGATCCATGGAGTCCATGCAGACTGTGCCCCAGGTTCGATTGTAAAACACTTCCACTCTCCCCTCGCAGGAATGTTGCCCGTTCACCAACCGCAGCTGCTTGTGCTCTGTGAAGGAAACATGATGGATTTCAATTGCAGTTTTCAATTTGCTTCAACCTTTACGATTCTGAGCTTGTCATACTCCACCACTTTACCCCACATAAGGTCGCTATGTAAATGCAAGTTTTTGCTGCTGATCCGTATGTTTCAATTTCTTGTTTGTTATATTAAATCTTTTGTCGTATTGCACCTAATACTGTACAATATCTTATATTGTAAAACATCTGTTAATCTATTAAATGTATTAATGTACTAACTGTATGGCTATTGTTGAACAGCATATCGATATGAGCTATTATCGTCGAATAGATGTAACACTAACTCATCATCAAACTTACTAAGTGATCATTTAAAACAAAATTAACCCTCTCCGATGCTTCACAGTCAATGCACATTCCAATGCACATTTCTATCTCCTTTGAGGGACAAATGAATCACATTTAGCGAGGCAATATCACAAAATCAGTCTTAAATTGAAACACAGTGTTTGAGCTGGAGACTTCAGGGCCTGGGAAGCATAAGTAACTCGCAAGCCGTTTCGACCATTGCTTGTGGTGTACTTGTCCTACAGATAGCTGGTAGTAACCGTCTTAGGTCATCTACTCATGGATTCGATATCAGCCTTTACCCATGTGGGGGTTGAACCCGCAACCTTTTATTTCAACGGTTAGAGTTGTAATATCAGAGCCAGGCTGAGGCACTCTCGGTGCGTAATGATGGTGTAACACTAGGTTTGTAATCTCTTACCTGTACATACAATGCTGACATCTTCTTTGTGATGACAGTCATGCTTCCCCCATGGCGACGAGGCGCATTCGCTAAGAGTGGATTCCTTTCCTGAACATCTCACCTCATCCAACCAAATTGGCTGTGAGGCGTTCCCGCAAGGGGCAGCGGCTGTTACAGTGACTGCAGTTCCACATCCCAGCTGTTGACACACAACGTCCGCCTCTACTGATCCCCAGGAGTCATCACACACCGTCCCCCAGGATCTATTGTAGTAAATCTCCACTCTCCCTGCACACGAACTCCCACCGTCCATTAGTCTGATCTGAACATATTCTGTTGAAAATACAGCAACATTTAATGCAATGAAAAACATGCATTCTTTTACACAATTTAAAATAATGATCTACTAAAGCCGCGGAAATGAGATTTGTAAAGATTTAGCATATCATCTCAAATAGAAGATTGCTCTCGTGCTTCAAAATCCGTACAGAGAATCCCAGAATACAAGTCACCAAAATACAGATAAACAACAATACCACTATTGTTGATCATGTTTACAATAATTACACTAATAAGAACAAGAATCCTTGCATTTTTTTTATAGCGCTTCTCGCGTCTTCTAGACTGTGTCTAATAGCACTTCACGGATTATACTCTGAAGCTAATTGACTATTATTTGTGGGCGAAGTATTGAAAAAATTGATAAAACATGATTATAATGTCAATATCGATAATATTAACGATTACATTTAGTGCAGCACCACATGTTTCAAAACTCTGAATACGCGCAAAGAACGTTATATTGATGAAATTATCAGTCAATTTTGTGACTGAAAAAATAGCCTAATAAAAATTCATTTATAGGTTATTCATTTTTGTATTGAAGTGACAAAGCCCACAGAATGACACAGACCAATTGAATAACAAACAGATTCTAGATAAAATCTCGCGCTGAAATTTGAATTATTGAAAATCGTTCACACACTTGAACACTGCAATCCAACATCGGTTGTGTTGACAGTTGTTTGGTTTAGCTTGGATGGCTTGCACTGCAAAAGAGTGGATTCATTTCCTTGGCATTGAACATCTTTCAGCCATGGGGACCGCCCACCTTCTGTGTATATCGGGGTTGTACAGGCTGTTATAGCAGAACCACAGGCCAATTGTCGGCAGACTACGTTTGCATCATTTAAATGCCAGAACTGATCCTGCACTCTCCGCCAGTGTCCACTGTGGTAAATCTCTACTGTCCCAGAGCAGCACCTGTCACCGTTCACCAATCTGAGCTGTTTGTTATCTGTTGCAAAGAAAAGGAAAATATCACATTGTAGGAAAAGCACAATATGGGTGGTGTAATATTAATCAGCAATAAAAACAAATTGTGACTCAATATAATAATCATCCTTGGATTTGATATTCGCTTCTCACGACTTCAGGACGTCTCAAAACGATTCAAGGAAAATGTACTGCAAAGTGACTGTATATATGTGGGTGAAACGCGGTAGCCATTTCCCACACAACAGTTTCCCCACCAAAAATCGTAGGTTCAGTAACCATTTTTTTTTATTCGTTTGTTTTTGGAGGGTTTATTATTAGGTGTGAGGAAACCCGCCTAAGGTTTCGCCTTGCACGGAATTTAACCCAGGTCTATCACTTGTAAGGCACGTGCTCTAACCACTTATCTATAGGAGTCCACTTAGTGTGTGTGACGTTTCATTCGGTAATAACTATCAATGTTTAGGCAGTCACATGTACAATTTATCAGTAAAATGCTCTCGCCTGAACAAACAACTCCAACATCACGGTTGTTACTGGAGAATGAATTCCCTATGGAATGTGGACAGTTCCAGATGTGCGTCTCATTTCCCACACACTGAACATTATTGATCCACACACGTCCGGTGCCTTCTCCATACGGTGAAGAGTTATAGACGGAAATAGCAGAGCCGCAGTTCAGCTGGCGACAGACGACATCGCCATCTAACATGTTCCAGGAATCATCCAGCAACCTGTCCCAAGTGCCGTCATGATAAATCTCCACTCTCCCATCACAGCGGCTCCCTCCGTCCTCTAACTGTAAATGCCACTGTTTGCCTTCAATGACAGAAATCGACAATTACTCAATCGAAACATATGAGAGCTGAAGGTAGAGACCATAGAGGTTCTACGCGGTGAGGAACTGACAGTTAAAAGTTCAAAATCTGCTTGATATAATGATATAGGACGCTTCATTATAACGGAGAAAATACAATAATCTCCCAGTATGACATCAGCCCCCATCCCAGCAAACAGATGCAATACAGTTTATGTAACAGGGAATGAAGGACACAAAAAATCCCTAACAAGATGGAAATATTCAAAACATTCACTGCATGTACAGCAGAGCAGCCTTATCGTGAGAAACCTAAACGAGTTTAAATTGTGAGACTATGTTCCTGATCAGTACAAAGCTTCAATGTTGGACAGAAGAATATACTGCAGTATCTCACGGGGCTATGCTGCACTGCAATGTTTTGCAATAAGATATTTAATATATTTTAGAGATTTGGGTTCAAGAGTTTTATTTTCAAAATACAAGGAAGGTTGCGATTTGGATTGTGGTCAGTTTCAGAGATTCTTCAACTAAGTGGTAGCAACATTAAATAGTGGGACGGCGTCTCAGAAAAAAACAACAATAAATATCCATAAATGTTATTCATAATACATTAATATACTTATGTATATAACATAGAGGACGTAGTTTAAGAAACAAAAATAGTGAAAAGCAACGTCTCCAATATTTTGCACTTATTGGCTTTTATCCTAAAAAACACAGTGACTACTCTTTACATTATATTCTGTGAAGCAGTTTGAGAGATCCCAATAATACGGATTAAAATTATTATTATTTCACTCACCCGAACATACCACAGTCACGTCATGATCATGTGTGCAGCTGAACCCCTCCCAGTATGACGCAGGACAGTTCCACAGCTGGGACTCATTGCCAACACAATTAAAGTGAGTTTTCCAGATAAGCCCTTTTGCTTCTCCATACTGTCGTCCAGGACCAGATGACAATGCGACCCCACAATCGAGTTGTCTGCAGAGCACATTGGCGTCCTGTAGATCCCAATAATAATCGCAGATGGTTCCTAGTTTATCCCTTTGCTGCAACTCAACTCTTCCAGTGCAGCTATTCGTTCCACCGATTAATCCACTTGAACGGTGTTCTGTTGTAGAAGAATTAAGGAAAGTTCAGCTATTAGTAATAAAAACTAAACACGATTAGAGTAGAGTGTATTGCAGAAATAATACTTACAGGTATTAAACTGATCATGGATGAAAACAAAGATCAGAAATTTATTTGCAGAAACCTACAGTTCGACTAATTTCAGGTGACACGAGAATTGGTGAATACCATGAATGTATTTCCATGCATTATTCCCAGCTTGAAAGCAGTAATTACTCAATTATGTCAAACCTGACAAGTTAGAATGAAGTCACACATCATGTTAGAACAAATGCCTGCTGTGCAATGGGGGTGAGGGACGGTTAGGAGATAGAGCACCTGAAGTATAATGGGGGTGAGCGGGTGCATCTGAGAGTGTGGTTGCTCTATATTGGGGGATCTCAGGTGGTCAGCAGAGACAATACCTGCTATGAAATGGGGGAAATTAGTATTTCAGCAGTGACAGTGGATGCTGTGTGAATGTTGCCTAAGACGGTGAGTCGGTCTGAGAGGTTGAGGAGAAACAAAATCTGCTCTGTAACAGAGTCTGAGATGGAGAGTAGGATAGTAACTGATTTGTAATCGGAATTTGAGGAGAAACAGGAACTGATGTGGTATGGATGGTGTGGGGTTGTCTGTCCTGGTGAGGAGGGTCAGATTCTGCTATAACATGCAGATTCCTAGTGTTTGTGGAGCGACAAGAAAGCGTGTTCAATCATACAGAATCTCGAGCTGATTAGTTTACAAAGTGATACCTGTTGGTCCTGCTGCCCATCCTAAATTTCATCATTTGCTCTCACTGAAAAAGTAGTTAAGAACAAAACAGACAATATGGTTTAGTAATGTAACTGTATTAATAGAATCGGTGCTGTGACTTCATTAAAGGCAGTACCTGAACAGATAATACCACTGTCGCTCTCGTGTCCGCAGTCAGGCTGGCCAATAACAGGCCCCAATCCTTCTCCAAATCGTGCATCACCAGAAATCGATGAAGCAGTTCCACATCCCAACAGTTTGCAAATATTTCCTGCCATATCCCTGCTAAAGGAATATCCACAAACTGTCCCCCAAGCGTCGTTGGTGTACAGCTCTACTCTGCCCGCACAGCGGCTGCTTCCATTCACCAGCCGGGGAGGTTTACTTCCTGCCAAATAGATAAAATTAATGATACTCGAGGCTCTATTCAAGGTTATATGGAATCAAAACATAATACGACTGTATCTTTCATTTCTATATTGCCAGAGATCAAGAGTAATAATAACAACATCAATAATCTTTGCAGTTGATACAGTGCTTTTCATATCTTGCAGATGTCAAGAAACGCTTCACAGTGTGTGCAGTAACGTGCATTGACTGTATATTTTGTGAGTGAAATGCGGCAGCCAATTGCGCACAGCAGCATCCCGACAAACAGTGGAGGGTTGAAACGATCGAGTTTATTATAGTTGTATTTAGGAGACTGCTAACAGATCTGTGGAGTAAGGAATCTTGCCCAAGTTTCAGCCCAACGTTGAATTGAATCCAGGTCTCTCGCTTGTAATACAAGATGAATAAAAAGTTACATTATAGATCAAATCTAAATACAATTTTCAGCTGAAGAAAACTACGATCAGCAGTATCCAACAAACCGTCGTCGATTGATTGGACAATCGTTTTAATTAAGTCACATTATGTTTGTGTAAGTGATTGTGGCTGGAACAAAACAGAAGGAAAATCTGATAATCATAGTGACCAAGTTTGCAGATGAAAAAGAGATAATGATATGGTCAGATGGAGCCAAACAAGATAGGTTACAGGAGCATTTGTACAATTTTGGGAATTGGAAATTTGGAATTCGCAGATGTTGTTCGATGGGGAGAAATGTACAGTGCTTCGCAATGCACAACAAGTCCTGGAAGATAGTACTATTTGAACTGACGTTAATATATATGGAAACTGAAAGGTGTCTGATTGTCCTGTTTAACAACACATTGAAGCTTCACGAACAACAACAAATTAATAGTTTTCCATGTCAATTAATAAAGCAAACAGATTAGTCAACAGAGGAATAGCAAGTCGAGATAGTGTGCTGATGTTGCCACTGTGTAAATCATTTATGGGAAAGCACTGGGTCTACAATTCGGGTCGCTGCAGTCCAACTAAAAAGATATTAGAGAAACCAAGAAGATACAGAGGATAGCAACCCAATTGTTTCACGGAATTGAGCTACTGGACTGGGCTAACAACAGCAAATAATCATGTTGGGCGTGAAAAGTTTGAGCCGTGACACGATTGTAATCTTTAAGATTCTAAACGGTCTAGAGAGGGTAAATCCTAACAAAATTTTACAAATTTCCCAGAATAGTAATTGTAGAGACCATTCCTTGCGATTGACTGTGGGGGATAGCGGTGGTGGGGGCGGGGGGTGGCGTTGGATGGAGAAGTAAGAACGAATTTCCCAAAGCTTCACACAAGATCTACAGGAAAGAGTGATCGCTCTCTATTGTCTGATCCATTAATCACAAAAGGCAATTCGTTTATCTAATGGACAAAACAATATGAATCAAGTCCAGGAACGGATAGTAGTGGCTGACGTCGGATCGGGGGCTGGGAGGGTTGAAGTACACTACAACCATATACATGAACATCGGCCAGGAATGCGCCAGCTGGAGGGACTGAGTGATTGTCTTGAATGAGACATTAGCCATTACCCTAAGCCAAAGGATACACTGCTCGTTTAAATATTGTTTTTGTTGTACTATGATAGCAAGTGTGGAGCTCCTGTGGCTCAGTAGTAAGAGCACTTGTCTTGCAAGCTGGGGAGACCAAGCTAGGGAGAACTGTGTTCGAATCCAGAAAAGTCAGGGCGGACACTTGAGCAAGTTTCCTGACTCCACACGCCTAATAATAATCCCTCCAAAAAAATATATTAAAATTGGACATTTTGTGGGGCACTGCTTGTGGGACGCTGCTATGTGCAATTTGCTGCCGCGCATGTGTGTGTGCGCGCTGGTGTGTGTATCTGTATAGTTTTCGCCCACAAATATATACAGACAATTCACTTTACAGTAAAATTTGTAAAGCGTTTTGGGACGTCGATGAGATATCAAAAGCGCTATGTCAAACGCAAGGATTATTATTATTAAGTACGATTTAAGGTACAAATTGTTCGAGTAGATGCGCAGGAAATATTTAAAGAAAGAAAATCAACATTGAGGTGCCGGGAGTGTGCGCGTTGGGGATGATTGATGCGGGAGGGGGGGGGGGGGGGGGCGGGGTGTGCTGGCCCGTGCAAACTAGAGATTAAATAATAATAAATTGTTGGTACATATTGTTGGGATTCAAACTTGATCAGAGTTTGTTTACCGGAAGTATGAGAACCGAACGATGATCAGGGAATGAATCACTTCAGTGTTTGAGCCTGGCATAACCGGAGTGTGACAACCAGGAGTGTGGGAAATCCCAGGAATCTCACATGACGCTGGGATGCTTGGTTTGTGGCCAGGAGTGACGACTCCAGCGCACTGAGGGACATTCTCTCTCAGCAGATCCTCCAACTGCACTGAACACCGCATGTCAAAATAGGCCCTGACGCTGCTATGTCATCCGGTCTGAGCAGATGAGGAGAGATAGTCCCTGCCGTGTAATAGGGGCCTGGTGGGGTGGAGGCATCTGTCAGTGTGAAGAGAGACAGTATCGGTTGTTATAGCGAGGGACTGGGGACTGATAGTAATAACAATGATCATTGCATGTTGATATAACATGTATTACGTCCTATCAACGTCTGAAAGCGCTTCACAAAATATATTGTGAAGTGAATTCACTGTATATTTGTTGGCGAAGCGTGGCAGCCGATTGCGCACAGCAGTGACCCACAAACAATCGTGGATTCAACTGACCAATTTTACTCTTGTGTTTTTGTTTAGAGGGATTATAATTAGGCATGTGGAATATGGAAACTTGCCCACGGTTTCAACATGATTTGCCTAGTTTCGAACAAAAGTCTCACCCATGAAAGGCGAGTGCTGTAAACACTGAGCTACATGAGCTCTTCAAGGAGATAAGGAGACAAGGCGAACATGGGCAATTCCTGCAGTGCCATGTGAGTATGAGTTGGTGAGGAGAGATAACACGTGTTGTGCAATGAGGGCCCAAGGTATTGATAAGCAGATATTACCTGCTGGGGTCTGAGCGTGTGCAGAGAAGCGGCACCTGCCGTGCTAACCGTGGCAGACACGGAGCTGTGTGCACCTGCGTGTGTGCGCGCTGGTGTGTGTATGTGTATCGGTTCACAAATTGTGTTGGAATGGGTCAGTCTGAGCGTCTGATGTTTTAACTAAGAAGAAACACTTGTCACACAACCCTGATGACACATTACTTACTTCAGTACTTTTTAGTTTCTTTCTAAAAATAAACGGATTGAAAGAGTGAAGTTTCTGAACGGATGAGCAGGAAGAATTGGAGAATAAATAAATGCTCATGCAGCGACCGGTTGGGTGGTGGTGCTGGGGGGGCTGCGGAGGGCGGTTGTCTGTGTGTGGGGGGGTGGGAGGAGGAGGGCAGCAGTAGTTCGGCAGCCTGACACCCGCACACTAGGGACGTTAGTAATACTAAAACCGGCGTCTTTTGGGATAAAAATTGTTGCAGATTTTCACAAAGTGTGGCTCAACGAAAACATGAGAACTGAAAAATGATCAGAGAATGGAGTATTTACCTGAGCAGATGACGCCGACATCATAGGAGTGTGAATCGGAATAGTGACTCCAGTTCCCTGACCGACAATCCCTCAGAGCGGCCTCACTGCCTCTGCACTCAACATCATACGTCACAATGGGATCTGAGCCTTCCCCAAAGTGAGCACGTGTTGGCGCTGACAGGGCGGCCCCACAGCCCAGCTCCTTACACACCACAGCCGCGTCCAGCATATCCCAGACAGTGCCACCCACTGTGCCCCATTGACCATCGTGATAAACCTCCACTCTACCAGCACACGGGCTGCCTCCATTAGCCAATCTCAAGTAATCTGCAAAATATATCACGTTCAACATGAAAAGTCATTTTCGTTCATTTCTAGCCACGCAGAATTATAAGAAAATCACAATAAAAAATCATTACCTGTGATTTGGCTATTGCATTGGCCTGCGGCATGCACAGAGACTGTTATTTACGGTAACTGAAAAAGGTTGTTATCTGTGGCAAGCCCTTCTATCCAACACAAAGTTTGTCGAGTTTGTGACTTGCTCCAACATTCTCAAAAATAAAATAGATTGAAAGCTAGCGCAGCATGAGGAGAGTTTGGAGTGGCTTGAGTTGATGTAGAGAGAGAGCACGTGTTGTATACCGATTGCGAAGGGTGGGGTTGTGGGTTGTGTTTGGGTAAGCTACCAGGCTGAGGAGAAGCTCTGTGCAGTGACGTGTTTGAATGTGTTGAGAGACAGTACGTGCCGTGTACCGTGCAGGCATATGTGTTGGGACGAAACAGTGTTCAGACGCAGTAACTGTTGTCTACTGGTTAGGGCGGGGAACTTTAAAAGGCTGAGGACAGCAGATACATGTAACGAGATTTTTGAGGGTGAGGGTGGAGAGCAACTGCTTGTATGGCGAGGAGAGACAGTAACACCTATGAAATGTTGGCAATGACAGTATGATACATGACATCACCTGCTGCTTAATGGGGTTTTGATGGGGAGAAAAGAGACAGTAATTGCGGTGTAATGTGTGGGGTTGAGCAGGAGGTTGGGTAGTTTGTTGGTTGGAGGGTTGCGAGATGGTAAGGGGAATCAACAACAACAATAATTTCGATTTATATAGCGCCCTCCACGGACGGCTTCTCAGAGCGCTTCATATTAGCGGATCGCGGGACCGAGCCAAGGGCAGTGGCAGCATGGTGACCAAAGGATCGGTCGAAGAGAACGGTCTTCATCTGTGACCTGATACTGGCAAGAGAGGGGGCGTGGCGAAGGGAGTCAGGAAGGGAGTTCCAGAGCCTTGGGGCGTAGTGGCTAAAGGCACGACCGCCGTCTGTGGAGCGGTGTTTTCGGGGGACATGTAGGAGGCCAGACCCAGAGGAGCGAAGGCAGCGGGTGCTGGGTTGGGTAGAGAGGAGATCAGAGAAATAGGGGGGTACAGATGAGTGGAGGGATTTGAAAACAAGGGTGAGGATCTTGAAATCGATCCTCTCTGGGATAGGGAGCCAGTGAGCTCTGGCAATGACTGGATGATGTGGGAGCGAAACTTATAGCGGGTGAGTAAGTTGGCGGCAGAGTTTTAGATTAGATGGATTTTGTGGATTGTGGTGGAGGGGAGACCGGTGATTTGCGATAGTCCAGCCGAGAGGTGACAAAGACGTGGACCAAGGTTTCGTTGGCTTTCAAGGTGAGGTATTGCCGGAGACGGGCGATCCCTCGGAGGTGGTAGAAGGCAGTGCTGGTGACGGACCGGATGTGGGGGAGGAAGGATAGTTGGGGGTCGAACCTGATGCCAATCAGGACCTGCTGTGTAATACGATTCTGATTCGTTGAATAGAGACGGTTCCTGATGAGATATCCGTGTCTGATTGCGTGAAGATGCACACATCTTGCCTTTCAACAGTGATAAACAGCCGTATTGTCGGATACTCACTTGATCAGAGTTTCTGAAACTCTGCTAAACCGAAAACATGAGAACTGATCAGATAACGAAAATGATCAGAGAATGTCTAAGTTACCTGAACAGATGACGCTGGCATCATTGAAGTGTGACCTGGAATAGTGACTCCACGTCCAAGAGTGACATTCCCTCAGAGCAGATTCATTCCCTCTGCACCGAACATTACCCGTCACAATGGAACCAGAGCCATCCCCAAAGAGAGATGTCCCTGGTACCGACAGGCTAGCTCCACATCCCAACTCCTTACACACTACAGCCGCTTCCTCCATATCCCAGCCATCGTCAAACACTGTGCCCCATTGTCCATCATGGTAGATTTCCACTCTCCCAGCACACTGGCTGCTGGCATTCGCCAATCGCAGGTAATCTGGAAAGATATCACAATCAACACGAGGAGCTCATTTTGTTTGCTTTCCAGTCAAGCTGTGTAATCAGAATGATTGCATCAATCCTTAAACTTGGCCTGGTTGCTTCCTTTGCCTGCAGCATGCACAGTCAGTGCCCTTTGCCGCAACCTCTGTGAAACCCCTGAAGAAAATGATTAGCTGTGTCAAGGCGTTTTCTCCAGCACAAACCTATTCAAGAATATGACATTCTTTACTAATCCCGAAATAAAATAGATTTGAAGGTACTGCAGCCTGAGGAGAGATTCAATGTGTAATAGTGGCCTGAGCTGGTGAAGAGAGACATTGCCTACTGTTTAAATGGCAGGGGTAATGTATGAAGGGGGGTGGGGGCTGGTGTTATCTGAGATGGTGTCGAGACACAGTGACTGTTGTCTACCGATTGGGGTGGGAGTGCTTTATGAGACTGAGAGGAGGTTACACCTGCTGTGTAATGGGGTTCTGAGAGGGTGCGGATGGACAGCAACTGCTATGTCATGATATGTTATATGGTGAGTAGAGACAATAACATTTGTGAAAGGGGCCGTAGTGAGAATTTGTGGAGATGCAGTTTAAGCTGTTTAGTGGGGTTCTGATGGAAACAAGAGAGATAGTACCTACTGTTTAGTGGCTTTATTTTGGGAGAAGAGGAATAGTACCTGCTGTTTAATGGGGTTCTGGCGGGGAGAAGAGAGAAACATCCTTCTGTTTAATTGGTTTCTGATTGGGAGAAGAGAGACACTACCTGTTGTTTAATTAGGTTCTAATGGGGAGAAGAGGGACAGTTCCTGGAGTTCAATGTGGTCCAAGAAAGTTTGCAGCTAAAGGGAGTCAGAGAAACTGAGGAGAGGCATTGCATTCTGTGTAGTGGGTGTCTGTCAGAGGGACGAGTTAAATAACCTACACGGTAAATATGGTTTGAGAAACTGAGTATGAACAGCAGCCTCTCCGTAATTGACGTCTGAGAGAGTGACGAGATATAGTATCTGCAGCGAAATGGTATTTGAGAATATGATGAAAATAATTTATTTTGGGTATGAGGAGAGGCATATTGGGTTCTGTGTAATAGCATAATGAGAGGTTTGGGAGAGAAAGTATCGGCTGCGAAAAGAGATCTGAGAAATTGACGAGAGATTGCTCTGTAATGGAGGGATCAGAGCGAGATGAGAAGCAGCATCTGCTGCATAATGGAGAACTGAGAGAGGGAGGAAAGGCGGTAAATGCTGTTTAATGGTGGGACTGAGAGAAATAATCTGCTGAAAAATTGGGTCTGAAAAAAGTTGAAGATAGAGATTTTCTCCTGTGTAATATGTGTATGAGAGAGTGAGAAGATGTACTGCCTGCTGTGTGGTGGCGGTATTGAGAGTGCACAGAAATACAATAATTTAAGGTATTCGCGTTTTGAGAAATCGAGGAGAGAACGTCAGTGTTGTACGATGGTTGCCTGTGAGGGTGAGGCAAAAGAGGACCATCTGAGTGTTTAGTGTGTGAGAGGGTGACAAAATCCTCTACTTGCTGTTTGATGGGTATCTGAGTATTTGCGAAGCGACAGTACCTGATAATTATTGGTATCTAATAGTTAGGATACACAGTACCTGCTGCCCATAGGGGGTCTGAGAAAGTGAGCAGTGACATTTTATGTTGTGTCAAGATGGTCTGAGTAAGTGAGGACGGACAGTAGCTGCTCTGAAACGATGGAATGAGAGCGAGGATAGAAACAGGATCTGCTGTTTGAAGTGGTGAGGATTGACAGTATCTGCAGAGAAAATAGGCTCTGAAAAATTGAGGAGAGAGATTGCCTGCTGCGTAGTGAGTGCATGTGAGAGTGAGGAGGTAGAATGCGTGCTGTTTAACGGTGGGACAGAGATGGTGAGTAGAGACAGTATCAACTGTGAGGTGGTCTGAAGAACTGAAGGTGAGATATTGCCTGCTGTGGAATTGCCTGCTGTGTAATGAGAGTGCGAACAGAAACAATAATTACACTCCTTGTCTCTCCAGGCTGTTGCCTGCTCTTCAATAATAACACATCTGCTCCTCAGTTTTGGTTAAACCCACCTCCATTTGTTTCACATAGCTATCACCTCTTTAACCCATCAAATAACCCATTTTCTCCTTTGTTTTCTTTCTCTGTCTCCTTTGTCTTCCTTGTCCTACCTCCATCTCTCATTAACTTGTCCTTAAACTCCTCTCGCTCACAACATACACAAGTTTTGACGAAGGGTCGTGGACCCGAAACTTTGACTCACTTTCCTTTCTCCATGGATGCTGCTTGACGTGCTGAGATTTCCGAACTCACTATGTTTAATTAAAGGATCATCTGGTTTTGAAAAGTTGCGGAGATAAAATAACTGTTGCCTGATGGAAGCTGTTGAGGGTGTGGAGAGGGAAAAACTGTTGTGTGTTGCAGCTTTGTGAAGTTGGGGAGGAAGAGTAACATTTGTGTAAATGGTGCGTGTTTGACGGAGTATCGACAGCAGCTTCTCCATAATGGGGGGTCTGTGAGGGTGAGGAGAGACCATATCTGCAGCGAAATGTGGTCTTAGAAAATAATGAAAATATACTGTCTGCTGTTTAATGGGTGTCTGAGAGAGTGAAGAGGAAAACTACCTGAAGGGTACTCAGGGTTTGTGATGTTGAGGAAAGACAATAGCTACTGTGTAATTAGGGTCTGGGGTGGGAGAGGAGAGAAAACACTGAGCTAAATTTGGTAGAGCCTGCGCCGTTTGTATGTGAATGTTTCAATGATAGCAAAAACACGTGACTACAAGTCAGGATGGAGTCGGTCAGGCAGAGTGACTGATGTTTTATCTTGGGAGAAACACTGATCGCTACCCTAAGGACACACTTCATGCTTCATTACTTTTTAGTTTCGGTCTAAAAATAAACTGATTCAAACAGTGAAGTTACCGAACAGATCAGCAGGCAAAAACAGAGAATAAATAAATTCGCATCGATCGCCCGGTTGGGTAGTGAGGGGGTGGGGGGTGGTGTGAGTGGGAGGGCAGCAATAGTTGGGCATCTTGACATCCGTAAACATGGGGATACAAATAATATTAAACCGGTGTATTTGGAGATTTAAATTGTATCAGATTTCCTCAAATTGTGGCTCAACGAAAACCTGCGAACTGAAATATGATCAGAGAATTGATTATTTACCTGAGCAAATGACGGCGGCATCATAGGAGTGTGACCCGGAATAGTGACCCCAGGACACTGACTGACAATCCCTCAGAGCGGCCTCACTGCCTCTGCACTCAACATCCCACGTCACAATGGGACCTGAGCCTTCCCCAAAGTGAGCTCTTGTTGGCGCTGACAGGGCGGCTCCACAGCCCAGCTCCTTACACACCACAACCGCGTCCATCGTATCCCAGCCAGAGCCATGCACTGTGCCCCATTGACCATCGTGATAAACCTCCACTCTCCCAGCACACGGGCTGCTTCCATTAGCCAACCTCAAGTAATCTGCAAAATATATCACATACAACATGAAAAGTCAGTTTCGTTCATTTGTAGCCACGCAGAATTATAAAAATATCAGAACTAAAAATCCTTATCTTTGACTTGGCTATTGCATTGGTCTGCGGCATGCACAGAGACTGTTATTTACGGTTACTGAAAAAGTTTGTTAAGTGTGGCAAGACCTTATCTCCAACACAAAGTTTGTCGAGTTTGTGACTTGCTACAACATTCTCAAATATAAAATAAATTGAAAGCTAGTGCAGCGTGAGGAGAGTTTGGAGTGGCTTTAGTTGATGTAGAGAGACAGCACGTGTTGTATACCGGTTGCGAAGGGTGGGGTTGTGGGTTGGGGTTGGGGAACCTACGAGGCTGAGGAGAGGCTCAGTGCAGTGACGGATTTAAATGTGTTGAGAGACAGTACCTGCATATGCCTGCCGGGCAGGCATATGTGTTGGGACGAAACAGTGTTCAGACGCAGTAACTGTTGTCTACTGGTTAGGGCGGGGAACGTTAAAAGGCTGAGGACAGCAGATATATGTAACGGGGGTCTGTGAGGGTGAGGGTGGAGAACAACTGCTTGTATGGCGAGGAGAGACAGTAACACCTGTGAAATGTTGGCACTGACAGTTTGAGGCATGATGTCACCTGCTGCTTAATGGGATTTCGATGGGGAGAAAAGAGACAGTACTTGCTGTGTAATGTGTGTGGTTGAGCAGGAGGTTGGGTAGTTTGTTGGTTGGAGGGTTGGGAGATGGTAACGGGAATCAACAACAACAATAACTTCGATTTATATAGCGCCCTCCACGGATGGCTTCTCAGAGCGCTTCACATTAGCGGATCCCGGGACCGAGCCAAGGGCAGGGGCAGCATGGCGACCAAAAGCTCGGTCGAAGAGAACGGTCTTCAACTGTAACCTGATATTGGCAAGAGAGGGGTCGAGGCGAATGGAGTCAGGAAGGGAGTTCCAGAGCGTTGGGGCGTAGTGGCACGAACGCCGAGGGTGGAGCGGTGGTTTCGGGGGACATGGAGGAACCCAGACACAGTGGATCGAAGGCAGCGGGTGCTGGGTTGGGGAGAGAGGAGATCAGAGAGCTAAGGTTGTGCAGATGATTGGAGGGATTTGAAAACAAGTATGAGGATCTTGAAATCGATCCTCTGTGGGATATGGAGCCAGTGAACTCTGGCAATGATTGGATGATGTGGGAGCGAAGCTTGGAGCGGGTGAGTATTCGGTCGGCAGAGTTTTGGATTGGATGGATTTTGTGGATTGTGGTGGAGGGGAGACCGGCGAGTTGCAATAGTCCAGCCGAGGGGTGACAAATACTTCGACCAAGTTTTCGTTGGCTTTCAATGTGAGGTATTGCCGGAGACGGGCGATCCCTCGGAGATGGTAGAAGGCAGTGCTGGTGACGGACCGGATGTGGGGGAGGAAGGACAGTTGGGGGTCGAACCTGATGCCAATCAGGACCTGCTGTGTTATACGAGTCCGATTCGTTGAATAGAGACGGTTCCTGATGAGATATCCTTGTCTGAGTGGGTGAAGATGCACACATCCTGCCTTTCAACAGTGATAAACAGCCGTATTGTGGGATACTCACTTTGTCAGAATTTCTGAAACTCTGCTAAACCTAAAACAAGAGAACTGATCAGAGAACGAAAATGATCAGAGAATGTCTTAGTTACCTGAACAGATGACGCTGGCATCATTGGAGTGTGACCTGGAATATTGACTCCACGTCCAAGAGTGACATTCCCTCAGAGCAGATTCATTCCCTCTGCACCGAACATTACCCGTCACAATGGAACCAGAGCCATCCCCAAAGAGAGATGTCCCTGGTACCGACAGGGTAGCTCCACATCCCAACTCCTTACACACTACAGCCGCTTCCTCCATATCCCAGCCATCGACAAGCACTGTGCCCCATTGTCCATCATGGTAGACTTCCACTCTCCCAGCACACTGGCTGCTGCCATTCGCCAATCGCAGGTAATCTGGAAAGATATCACAATCAACACGAGGAGCTCATTTTGTTTGATTTCCAGTCAAGCTGTATAATCAGAATGATTGTATCAATCCTTAAACTTGGCCTGGTTGCTTCCTTTGCCTTCAGCATGCACAGTTACTGCCCTTTGCCGCAATCTCTTTGAAACCCGTGAAGAAGATGATTAGCTTTGTCAAGGCGTTATCTCCAGCAGCAACTTAGTCAATAATTTGACTTTCTGTACTACTCCCACAATCAAATAAATAGGAATGTACTGCGGTCTGAGGAGAGATTCAATGTGTAATAGTGGCCTGAGGTGGTGAATAGAGACATTACCTGCTGTGTAAATGACAGTGGTAATGTGTGGAGGATGGTGGGCGCTGGTGTTATCTGAGATGGTGTCGAGAAACAGTGACTGTTTTCCACCGATTGGGGTGAGAGCGCTCTACGAGACTGAGAGGAGGTTTCACCTGCTGTGTAATGGGGTTCTGAGAGTGTGCGGAAGGACAGCATCTGCTGTGTAATGATATCTTATATGGTGAGTAGAGACAATAACATTTGTGAAAGGGGCGGTAGTGAGAGTTTGTGGAGAGGCAGTTTAAGCTGTTTAGTGGGGATCTGATGGAAACAAGAGTGATAGTACCTACTCTTTTGTGGCGTTATTTGGGCGAAGATGAATAGTACCTGCTGATTAATGGTTTTCTGGCGGGGAGAAGAGAGACACTACCTGCTGTTTATTTGGTTTCTGTTCGTGAGAAGAGAGACACTACCTGTTGTTTAATTGGGTTCTGATGAGGAGAAGAGAGACAGTTCCTGGAGTTCAATTTGGTCCAAGAAATTTTGCAGCGAAAGGGAGTCACATAAACTGAGGAGAGGCATTGCATTCTACGTTGTGGGTGTCTGTCAGAGGGACGAGCTAAATAACCTACACGGTAAATATGGTTTGAGAAACTGAGTATGAACAGCAGCCTCTCCGTAATTGACGTCTGAGAGGGTGACGAGAGATAGTATCCGCAGCGAAATGGTATTTGAGAATATGATGAAAATAATTTATTTTGGGTATGAGGAGAGGCATATTGGGTTCTGTGTGATAGCATAATGAGAGGTTTGGGAGAGACAGTATCGGCTGCGAAATGTGGTCTGAGAAATTGACGAGAGATTGCTCTGTAATGGAGAACTGAGAGAGGGAGGAAAGGCGGTAAATGCTTGTGTGTTGCAGGTTTGTGAAGTTGGGGAGGAAGAGTAACATTTGTGTAAATGGTGCGTGTTTGGAAGAGTATCGACAGCAGCTTCTCCATAATGGGGGGTCTGTGAGGGTGAGGAGAGACCATATCTGCAGCGAAACGTGGTCTTAGAAAATAATGAAAATATACTGTCTACTGTTTAATGGGTGTCTGAGAGAGTGAAGAGGGAAACTACCTGAAGGGTAATCAGGGTTTGTGATGTTGAGGAAAGACAATAGCTACTGTGGAGTTCGGGTGGGGAGGAGAGACAGCACTGTGCTAAAATTGGCAGATCCGAAGCCGCGTGTATGTGAATGTTTGAAAGATAGCAAAGACACGTGACTACATATCAGGATGGAGTCGGTCAGGCTGAGCGACTCACGTTTTGTTTTAGAAGAAACACTCGCTACCCTAAGGACACAGTTCGTGCTTCAGTACGTTTTAGTTTCGTGAGAAAAAATCTGCTGATTCAACGAGTTTCTCAACGGATGAGCAGGAAAAAGGGAGAATAAACAAATCAACATTGAGCGCGTGGTGTGGGTTAGTGAGTTGCGGGGGCGGTATTGGTGGTAGCGGTTGGGGCAGACTGACGCCCCCCAACGAGCGATTTTTCGGCATAGGTTGGGATGCAAATTTTTTCAGATTTTCTCAAACTTTGGTTCAGCAAAATCATGAGGACTGAAAAATGAACAGGAAATTAATTATTTACCTGAGCAGATGACGCCGACATCGTAAGCGTGTGACATCCAGCCTTCTGAATCGTGACCCCAAGGCTCTGACTCACAATCCCTCATAGCAACCTCACTACCTCTGCACTGAACACTCCATGTCACAACGGGACCTGATCCTTCCCCAAAGTGAGCACTTGTTGTTGCTGACAGGGCGGCTCCACATCCCAGCTCCTTACACACCACAGCCGCGTCCAGCATATCCCAGCCATAGTCATCCACTGTGCCCCATTGTCCATCGTGATGAACCTCCACTCTCCCATCACACGAGCTGCTTCCATTAGCCAACCTCAGATGATCTGCAAAAATATCAGAAACTAACGTCAGCTGCTCATTTTTAAAATTTCTATACAAGAAAGATAATCACAATGATGACAATAATCCTTGTTCGTGACTTGGCTTCTGCATTTCTCAACATCATATACAGTCACTGCTCTTTACAGTAAATTACATAAAGCCAATATATAGATGGACAAGTTGTGTAGGCTGCTTCCATACTTATTATCTAATACAGGGTGAACCAAAAATGTACTTTCCCTAGTGTTCAAATTCAAATAGATGTAAAGGTGTTGAAGTGATGTGTTGCTGCAAGTCATCAGTTTACTAGTATTCCACTAGATACTACTCCGATTGCACAAATGAAGCAAGAAAACAGGTAAACCTGAGCTGCAATCGAGGTGTGGAGGATGGGACGGGAGATAAACGTGTTACACGTTGAAATGGTGTGAGCAACAGAAGAACAACAACAACTTCGATTTAAATAGCGCCATCCAAGCCGGACGGCGTCTCAGAGCGCTTTGCAACAACGGATCACTATGCAGAGTAGTGGCTGACGGCACAACAACAACAACTTGCACTTATAGAGCGCCTTTCACGTTGCGAGGACGTCCCAAGGCACTGCACAGGAGACTAGTGACCCGAGATGGGAGAGGAGTGTTCGGGAGGGTGTAAGAAACGTTGGGGAGGTCGAAGAATTAGGGGGGTAACAGAAGGCACGGTCGAAAAGAACAGTCTTCAAACCGGCCTTGAAAGAGGAAAGGGAGGAAACAAGGCGGAAGGATTGAGGGATGCAGTTCTAAAGGTTGGGAGCAGAAAAACTGAAGGCCCGGCCTCCTATGGTGGGGCGGTTCGGGCGGCGGGCTTGGAGCAAGTCAAGTCATATTAAGAGTAAAAGGTTGGTGAAGGATAGGGTGCGGCCAATTAGGGAACTAGGAGGAAATCTACTTGTGGAGGCAGAGGGCATGGCTAATGTACTGAATGAGTAATTCGCCTCTGTCTTCACAAAAGAAAAGGATACAGCCAATGGCATGGTATTGGAGGAGAGGGTAGGAGAAATGGATAGAATAATTATAACCAGAGAGGAAGTTCTAAAAAGGTTGACGTCGCTCAAGGTGGATAAGTCACCTGGTCCGGATGGGATACACCCTAGGTTACTAAGGGAGGCACGGGAGCAAATAGCAGGGACTCTGGCCACGATCTTTCAAACTTCCTTGGACATAGGGGTCGTGCCAGAGGACTGGAGGATAGCTAATGTTACTCCCTTGTATAAAAAGGGGCAGAAAGACAAGCCTGGTAACTACAGATCAGTCAGTCTAACGGGGGTAGTGGGCAAACTTCTAGAGTCCATAGTCAGGGACAAGGTAGATCTTCACTTAGAAAGATATAAGCTAATAAAGGACAGTCAACATGGATTTGTTAAAGGCAAATCTTGCCTTACAAATCTGATAGAATTTTTTGATGAGGTAACAGAATGGGTGGATAATGTTAGCGCAGTTGATGTAGTTTACATGGACTTTCAAAAGGCATTTGACAAAGATGCACATGAGATACTTATTAGGAAATTAAAGGCCCATGGCGTAAAAGGGACAGTGGCAGCGTGGATCCACAACTGGCTGCGAGACAGAAAGCAGAGAGTTGTAGTGAGCGGCTGTTTTTCGGAATGGAGGGAAGTGAGCTGTGGTATGCCATAGGGATCGGTTTTGGGACTATTGCTGTTTGTAATCTACATCAATGATCTGGACTTGGGTGTACGGAGTACAGTTTCCAACTTTGCAGATGACACTAAGTTAGGGAGAATAGTAAATAGTGAGGAGGATAGTAGCCATCTGCAAGAGGTTATAGACAAATTGTTAAAGTGGGCAGACACATGGCAGATGAAGTTTAATGCAGAGAAGTGTGAGGTGATGCATTTTGGGAGAAGAAATGAAGGGAGGCAATATAGGCTAGATAGTACAATTTTAAATGGTGTGAAGGAACACAGAGACCTGGGGATTTGTATTAGTGACTCGTTGAAGGTGGCAGGACAGGTATACAAGGCTGCTAAGAAGGCATATGGGATACTAGGCTTTATAAATAGGGGTATAGAGTACAAAAGTCAGGAAGAGCTGACTAACCTCTATAAGACTTTGGTGAGGCCTCAGCTGGAATACTGTGTTCAATTCTGGTCACCACACTACAGAAAGGATGTGAAGGCATTGGAAAGGGTACAAAGAAGATTTACTAGGATGGTGCCAGGATTGAGGGACTTCAGCTATGAGGAGAGGCTACATAGGCTAGGGTTATTCTCTCTGGAGCAGAGAAGATTGAGGGGAGACCTAATAGAGGTTTATAAGATCATGAGGGGTTTCGATGGGGCAAATAGAGAAAAACTATTTCCACTCGTGGGCGAATCTGTGACTCGTGGACACAGATTTAAAATAGTTTCAAGGCGAAGTAGAGGGGAGCTGAGTATCATTTTTTTCACTCAGCGAGTTGTTCGAATCTGGAATGCATTGCCTGAAAAGGTGGTGGAGGCTGATTCGAGAACAACTTTTAAAAGGGAATTAGATCTTTATTTAGGGAGAACAGGTCTATTAGGCTATGGAGAGCGGGCAGGGCAGTGGGATTGAATCGCTCTTTTCAAAGAGCCGGCACAGACTAGATGGGCCTAATGCCCTCCTTTTGTGCCGTAAAATTCTATGAATCTATGAATCTAAGTCCTGCTGAACGGAGGGTCCAGATGGGCTTGTAGGGGGAGGAAAATAGGGCAGAGCAAGGCCTTGTAAGGCCTTGCAATTGAGGATGAGGATCTTGTACACGATCCTTTGGGGGATGGGGAGCCAATGGAGACTGCTGTCGAGGGTGGAGCAGAGGATTCGGGCGACAAAGAGTAGGCGAGAACGAGGATATTAAAGTAAAATTAAAGATATTTTTATTTGAATAAGGGATAAGAATCGACGTTGTCCGGGTTATCGGGCGGGTGGGGGATGGGGGGTGGGGTGATATAACATCGCATTACATTCCTTTCCCAATCGAAGAGACACGCAATACGTTTTTTAAATCTTTTGCTGAGATAGAAAGCACGAATTTCCTTTAGATTCCCCACACGTGTGAGGTTAAAATTCGAGCAACACATAATAATCATAATCATAGTTTTTCTTGCAGATGAAATATTCCTTCAATTTATGATGGTAAATCACCGAAATATCTCAAGGGCCGACTGAAGTGTGGAAGAATAGTAGACGAAGAATAGACAACAGACGAAAAATGGAAAGATCTCAATGACAGACTAAAAAATAGATAAAATGTGACAGTGATCATCACATCAGCAACGCCTTAAACTGCATTCATGTCGCGCATGTCACCCAGGTCAGTATCAAGGCAGAGCTTGTTTGATGCCCTGGCTGTGGGACGGAAGAGTAGAACAAAGATACGGTGAGAAGTGAAAGTTTATCATGTGTGATCTGAAACAATATAAGGAGGTGGACGGTAGAATGAATGGGGCGTAGTGTTCTACACAAGGAGTCGCGGCTGAAAGCGAGTCTATCGATGTTGACCAGTGTGCCAGAGACAAGTAAGAAGCTTCCTTCATATCCCATTGCCCTAAGTTGCAATATCGGTGGCCGCAATTTCAGCGACGTGAGCCTGAGACTGTGGAATACTTTTCCTCAATACATAGTCTTTTACATCTCTTTTGCAGCACGCCTTTTTAGTCAAGTACCTCCTACCCCAAGATTGCCCTGAAATGGTGAAGAATTGGGTCGCTCTGGGACGCTATCCTGCATGAGGGACGATATATAAATTCAATTTGTTGTTGATGAGGCCGAAGCCAGCGATTACACAGAACTAGTAGAGATGTGGGGGTGTAAACATGATAGCTACGGGAGGGCCAGAGCACGATATGATTGGTATCTCAGCGTCAGGATTGTGAAATATTTGTTCTTCAAATGGAAACCAATGGAGCCTGACAATTACACCAGCAGCATTAATTCCATATGTGAATGCATTCTGAAAGGTATCCCAGCCTGGAGTGAGGGAAGTAAATAGATAGTGTGGACTGCTAATTAAATTTTATTAATGGTGGCTCTGTGGAGCAAATGACGAATTTAAAGCACATATAACACTCACCTAGTTTCCTAGCTTGGCCGTCGACTTTCGGGCCTAAGCGGGAAAAAAATATCAGCAATTAGATAATTTAAACATTTTCGGATGAAAGTGGTCGTTTTACTTATTCAATAGTATTCTCCCAAAATAGCACTTTAACGGATGGGTAAACACAGGCGTGTGGAATAATGAAATGTGTTTAACATGTAACTCTGCCTGGGAGTAGAATCCAGAAAGTCCAACGTGTGAGCTATTTACTGTTGTCTAATTATTGTTGTTGCTATCAATATGCCCCACATATAAGGTTTGAACCAAAATGATATTTGTGTATCCCGTCACGCATTCACATGTCCCTAACCGCTTGTGTCGCTTACACATAGTTGGACAAATTTAAGAGTGACCAACTTTATTCGATGGATTGTTGGCCAGGACAGAGAGAGAGAGACAGAGAGAGAGAGAGAGAGAGAGAGGAACTCCCCTCTCTTTCGGAATAATGCTATGGGCTGTTTGATTCTCACCTGAACAGACAGATCTGAGCTTCTGTTGAAGTTTGTTAGGAACGATAGCACTTCTGACAATGCTGGACACACCTAAAATTGCACTGAAGTACAACCTTGTACAAAATAAGCACAAAGCTTTGACTTTTCGCAAAACCGTCTTTCTCAAAGGGAGGAATCTCCTGAGAGATCCTGGCATCATATATACAAGGTAAAATCAAAAGATCACTAACATGTCTAATGCGCCATGGAGACATATGGTATTTTGATAATAATAACTATATAATGCCATTAATGTTAATAATAGTCATAATCCTGGCATTGCATATCGTGCCTTATCATGACACTGAGTCGTCTCAAAGCGCTTCTCAGAATTTAACTGTGTGGTGACGGTGTCTTTTATGGTTGAATCATGGATGCAAATCGGCTCAGAAGTGCTAACCAAACAGCCGTGGATGCAGTGATCAAACAATTATTTTTGTAAGATGGTTTAATGTCGACGAGAATGTGTGCGTCTCTTCTCTCACTCTCTCCCAACAACAACAACAACTTCGATTTATACAGCGCCCTTCACGCCGGACGGCGGCTCAGAGCGCTTTAGAATAGTGGGTCCCACACTCTCTCCATCGCCCCACTGTTGAACTGGAGCGTGTCCCCGTTCTATGTGTGTGTGGGTTGAAGGCCTTTCATTACCAAAGAGCAATGTGAGGCAGGGCTGACAGGGTGTCATGGCTGGTAGTGGAGACGACACGAGCTGCAGGTTGTGGCTGTGGCTGCAGCCCAGCCTATGTTGGGAAACGCTGGGAAGTCGAGCGAACAGGACATTGGGCACAATATAAATATCAAAGCAACTGACGAACAGAACCGTGATCCAGTCCAGAAAGTCTGCTTAATAATAATACTAAGCCTTTTGACACAGCGGCTCATCACGTCATTAAGACGTCCCAAAGCACTTCACAGAATATACTGTAAATTACAAAGTACATTGACTCAATTTTAGTAATAATAATAACTGCATTTGATTTAACGCCTGATTATATCTTCTAGACGTCTCAAAGCGCTTCACAGGATATTCTATGAGGTGAATTAACTGACGGTATATGTTTGGGTTTCTTTCTGGAATGGATCAGTTCTGTATTTTTCTCGATCAGAGGAAATCTTCTATTAATTATTCCAAATTACAAAAATGAAAAGAGAATTGTTAAATTAATTGAATAATAATTGTTAGCTAATGGTTTTATACCAAAGTCTAATTATTTTATTTTTAAAATCAAAACGGTTGTTTAGAAACATACCATTTGCACCTATTTGTGTGTCTGTTTATATTTACATTAAATGCTAGAGTTTCGAAACACAGGAAAATGTACCAATACATCTGTCCAACCAATGAAATGATTTTCAAACCAGTACTTCGGCCCTTATTTTTTTTTCAGATTTGATGGGATTGTATTAATTATTTAATTAATGGAAGAGATCTGAGACGCCATCCGGCGTGGAGGGCGCTATATACATCGAAGTTGTGTTTTTGTTTATACATTGTGTTGATGGACGAGTATCTGACATCAACCCAGTGTCAGTCGGACAGCTCTGCCACCTCTTAATGTTATGAATGGTAGGGACTTTGATACAGTGCATCACTGGTGAGGGTGTGTGGGGTGGGTATAATACAAGTCAGATTGAGTGAAATGCTGCAGTCAATAGCAGACATTCATCTGCACTCTCTCCTATGAACCTGCGGTACTGTATCTCTCGGCTGACGTCACAGGCAGGAGAGAGACACAGAGACAAACACACACACACACACAGGGCTGTGCAGGGCTGGGCAGTGGGTCTGTAGGTGATGGGTCGCATGGCACCGATTTAGTCTATGTTCATCTCAATGACCAGCCCTCGGCTCCCATTAACTTGGGAGGACGTCACAAGGCGCTGAACAGATAGTTCGGGACACAAGCAGGTGGGAAGTGTCAGGGTACGGGGGAGGAGAGTAGGAGAGGGGGAGAGTTAGGAGGGGAGCAAAAGGCACGAAATGTAAGGTCTTGAGACCGGTCTTAAAGGAGTAAAGGAAGAAAGCTAGGCGAAGAGATTGTGGGATGGAGTTCCACAGTGTGGAAGGCAGAGAGGCTGAAAGCCCGGCCACCGATGGTAAGGCGGTTCGGGCGGGGGAAATGGAGCAAGCTGCTAAACGGAAGGAACGGCCAGGCTGGTGGGGAGAGAGCAGGTGTTTAGTTTAAAAAAGATCAGAATCTAAAGCAATGGTATTGGTAAATGCTAACGAGTGCGTAAGGCTCCTTTAATAACATGTATAAAGTTTCCTATCCTTTTCAAACTAAATGCAGGTATATTTAAAAACAAACTTAAGAGTAATGATAAAAATAAGTGTAGTGCACATTTTCGGCTATATTTAACTTAACAGTTACTTGCTTCTTCGTACAAACCAATATATTTTTAAAGTTAGTTATTTTGCCGACGATTTCAAAGACTTTATCTTCAATCCGTTTATTCGTCTCTGTGAAAAGAGTGCTGAGGAAATCAATCAGTCAGTCTAATGCAGCTGCAACGGGACATTTACTGCTGTGTATAATTAAACCTTTCATCGCTTCTTTGTTTCCAATATATATATTTTTCATTTGCCGAAGATTGAAAAGCCTGACTATTGCATTTCTTTGCTACTGTCATTACTGGGTTCAATTCCAAGCGGGGCGAAACCTTGGGCCAGGTTCCTTACTGCACACGCTTAATTATAATCCTTCTAAACACAATAATAAATTGGTCACGCAGTCCACGACTGGGACGCTGCTGTGCGCAATTATCTGCCACGGTATGCCGACATTCAACTCAGTTTTCTGTGAAGTGCTTTGAGACATTTAGAAAACACGAAAAACGCTATATCAAATGAAGCAATTAGCATTTTTTATCATTACTACACGATTAATGTTATATTAGTAGATTTTACATTCAAGGTCTTATCAAATCGCTGCGTTTTTTAATTCCCCGTCTCACAGGAAACAAGTCTGTTAATATCGCTCAGAGCAGAGCAGGTGCAGAACAGAAGGCACCAGCTCAGAAACAGTTCCACTGTAACAGCACTGTGTCCTATCTGTGTCTGTCCTTCACTGTCAATTGTAGCGTCTTGGCCAGTAACAGTCCATCGAATGATTTTTGCTCAATAAAATTCAAAGTAGAATATTGATATCCAGATTGGAATATATATCAAATTTAAATTTGAATTTAAATATGAATCCAATAATATTGACTCTCCTGTCGCGACCCTGACCTGTCGACACTTGGCTCAATGAATCCAGTCTGCTTCGTGATCCCCCCACTACCCCACTGTGTCTCACTACCACCGAGCGGTGCATTTAGCCGTTCTGTCTGCGCACTCGGGAACTATATCCCGCAGTCCCCGCTACTCGCTGCTTCTTTCCCCCCAACTCGCTACCTTCCCCCATGTCCGTCTCAGTACTGTCTCATTATTGACAATTTCTCCACTCCCTGAGCTCCCTGTCCCGGCTCATGTGTGTGGCCAGCAGTGCTAAGCCAACATTCGCCTGGGGTTCCACACACACAGCTCAGTTGTATAGCCACCGGTTTTAAAAGCGTCAGGTCGCCCGGCTGGCAGGCAGGTCGCAATATCAATATAACTTGTGTTGATTTGCAGAAACAGGAGAATGAAGAGCGACAGTACCCAGCATATATAAGTACTGTTTGCTTTGTATCTTCGCTTTAAACACCAGAGATATTCAATTGAACAGTAACTCAACGTAAACTAAATGATATAAAATGTTCAGCTTTATCACCTGGAGATACAGCCTCTCACAGCAGCAGATAATTCACCTCAAACCACACAAGTTACAACTGATAAACTCTTCGTGTTTCAATTTGCACATTATGTGCACCAACAAACAAAGCAGAATATTATTTAATAGTTAATATAAAATGCTGAAACAAACATTGCAATGTTCACATGACCCACAATCTGCTCCGAAGTACAAAAAAAAAAAAAAAAAACTAGAATGATAGAGAGCCTTCCACGTCGGGAGGGGATGAAGAGTTAGGCGGGGACTCGAGCAGGGGAAGAAGGGTCGGGGTAGCGGCAGCGGGAAGGAGAGTAGGAAAGCGGGGAGGGGAGTATGGCAGCAGAAGAGCGTCGTCACAGAGGAAGTTCTTGAGGCCAGACTTGAAGGAGAAAAGTAAGAGAGGCGACGAAGCAAAGGGTTGGCGGGATGGAGTTCCAGAGTTTGGGGGAGGCAGAGAGGCTGAGAGCCCGGCCAGGAATGGTTGGGTGGTTCGGGCGGGGGATGCGGAGCACGCCAGACACAAAGCAGATATACACATTGCCTCTGATGTCACAAGCTCCTTTACCGTTTTCAATGCCTTCAATTGAATACTTTCAACAACATTTGTCACTATTTCATATAAAGTCTTTATATATCTGTACATCCATCTCAGTTTCAGACAAATCAGACTTTCCTCTTCGTGACTGATTGGGGAAAGTAATCATGTCTCTTAATTTATTGAAAATGGTGACCAACCTTTTCATGATTCAAAGGATCGATTAATCTATGTTTACTCCTAATCAAAAATTCATCAATTTGTAAACCTGGAAAACCATCAACTCTATTGATTCACAAATGATATTGAAAATAATTAATTATATTTAGTTGGGACACTAAATAAAACCTCAACACTGTGGAAAGTGATATAAATCTGAGTGATTTGGTGGAGAGGAATTCCATCTATTATATTATTAGTGTATACAATATTCGGAATTAAGTGCCATTAATCACCTACGGTTACTGTTAATAAGTACATAGAAAAATATTAAGATTGTGGTTATGATGAAGGTAGTTCAGTAAACATTAACTTACATGTGAGCGTGTGCAGGAGAAGGTAAATCACTAATGACCGCAACATCGCCCCTGGACAGTGGGAGAGTGATGTGATGGACATCAAGCCAGTGCTATCAGCCACTAAACCCCTTATTGCCCAGCCCCACACAACAGGTCCAGACCAACCAACGTCTCCGGCCATATCATTAATAGATTGTTGATATGTAGAAAATATATTTTTTGCATTTTGATAAGATTAACCAATCAGCAGCGATGTTACCCTACATGGATATATTTGATCGTGTTTTCTCTTTCATCGTGCTTCCTGACATAGTGACGGAAACGTGGCCCATGAAATCAGCCAGAGCCTGAGCCTTGCCTGTGTCTGATGCAGGATTACATGTCTTGGGGGGAACGTGAGAGTCTATTGGCTCTCAATAAGCAGCCAATCTGTGGGGCTCCTGTGACTTAGTGGTTAGAGCACTTGTCTTGCAAGCTGGGGAGAACAAGATGGGGAGTCCTGTGTTCGCATCCAGGCAGGTCAGGGTGAATCCCTCGGCAAGTTTCCTTACACCACACACCTAAACATAATCCGTCAAATAAACTACAATAATAAAATTGGTCATTTCATTCCACGACTGCTTTGGGACACTGCTGTGCGCAATTGGCTGGCGAGATTCTCCCACAAATATGCAATCAATTCACTGTAAAGTATATTCTGGGAAGCGCTTTGGTAGGTCGATCAGATGCGAAACTCGCTTTATCAAATGCAAAGATTATTATTATTATTAACCTGTTCAAGGACCCCATATCACTCTTGTTTCCTTAATGGGAGTTGGACACTGAACTTCCTCCAGATTGTTTGAAAATCGTAGTAGTTCCTTCAACTTTCTTTGCATGCAATATCAAACGTAATAATAATGCTTACATTTAAAGCCCTCCACAACCTCGACCCACCATATATCCCTGACTTCCTATCCCCTAAACAACCTGCCCACTACCTCCTTCAGCAGGGTATGGCCTGCTCCATGTCCCCCGACCCACCTGCCCATGTACTGGCGGTAAAGCCTTCAGCCACTCTGCACCCAACCTCTGAAGCTCTTAAGTCCTTCTCCTCGCCCCCGCCCTTGCCTCCTTCGTCTCGCCTCCAGACTCTACTATTCCATTGACCCATTAGCAATTCCTAATTCTCCACTTCAACTCCCTGGCCTCAGCGCGGGTCTGAAGCAGTAACTGTCCAACGCCTTGGGACTTCCTCCTGACGTGAAAGATGCAATATTAATGTAATTTTGTTGTTGTTGTTGCATCTGTAAAAACAAAACATATTATGCACGAAATCATGGGATATCTCACCTATTTGCTGTCTTTAGAACACTTGAGAAATTTACTGTTATGAATGGGAAACAGTTCCACCACTCCCCCTATCTATCAAAAGAAAATTGCTCTTGCCTCTGGAGCATCCCATATCGTCTATACATGCCATTGACGTTAGCTTCACCCTGTAATATTATGATTTTATTATGTTTGTATTCTTAGATGTCCTGAAATTTCCAAGACTCTAAGTTGCCTCGTTGAGAAATGATGGGTTACATTTCAACTGACGTCGGAGCAGCAGGCTGGATTCCTGCTTTAAATCGTGTGTATGTCTGTTAGAGAGAGAGCGGGAGAGTGAGGAATAGTGCACGGTTGGAGTAGGATGTCAGCAACGACTGAGGAGCGGTGGGAAGGTTGGGGTGTGTGTGGGAGTGGAGGGTGGGGAGAACTAGCAGCAGAAACTACAGAGCCTGATCAGACTGAGATATAAATGTATTTTAGTCGACATTGGTTGCACCACAGATATTCTGATGCTTTGCGGAACAAAATGTGTTACTGAAATAACGGCCAAATGAATACATGAGATTGATTACCAAAATCCACTGCAATTAGTAAAATATTACTAACTATGATTGCAGTACACTGAATAGAAACTGAGAAGATGTGTAACATAAACAGATCAGTCCCGTGGGTTTTCTGTGTTACAATTACAGGCCAATTAAACATGTTAGTATCAATTGCCTGTGGGAGTTAACCATCTCCCTGTGGGATGCAAACCTCAGAGGTGTGTGTGAGCTGACACCTGTGTCGTGCTCACACCCGCAGATCTGCCCCTCCAGGATTGGCTCATCTGAAGATGCGTCACAATCAATTGACCACACGTATCACCGATGACTTTGTTCTGTGCTACAGATTTCTAAGCCTCTGTAACGTCACTGTGGAGAGTAAAGAGTTAAATTCACCACAGCCTGTCAGATAAGATCTGAGCTGCTGCTTGCTTCCTGCTTTAAACTGCGTCTGTATGTGAATGAATGAGGGAGTCTGTGTGTGTGAGAGAGAGAGAGGGGGAGGAGGGCAGTGGGTTTCTGTATACGTTTGCGTGGGGGAGGGTTCTCTGTATTTTTGTGTGTGTATGTGTGTCTCTGTTTGTATGTATGTGTGTGCGTTTGTTGGTTTGGGGGGTGGGGAGTCTCTATGTATGTCTGTGAGGGGATTTGTGGTTGGTCTGTGTACTTGTGTGTGGGGAGGTGTGTCTGTGTGTGCTAGGAGTATCTGTATGTGTGTGTGTGTGTGTGTGCGATGGTTTGAGCGGGACTGGCAGTGAATAGTAACCGAGCAGATCAACAAAAGCGATAAAAACGTGTCAGTTGAGGCAGGCGGCACCACAGAGTGTCTGCTCCTTTGCTGCAGGTTTTGTAGTAAACTCAGGCCTAATCGATACTTTCCATTGATTGTCTGGTGATGTCACTGAGAGTGGTGATGTCACTGAGAGCGTTGATGTCACTGACAGTAGTGATGTCACAGCTGGTGATGATACAGTCCTAATTGGAACTTTACATTGAATATCTGGACCCACTGTTGTTACTGACAGAAATTAAGAGAAACGACACCAAAACATTGAACATCATAGAATATTGATGAAATAATGAAGAAACAACATCCGCCGAAGCGATGTTAAGCGAGGTCTACCTGTGTATGATCAAATATAGTTAATTGCCAGGCGTTTCTATGCCATACTCACAGGCCTCTCAAACACTGCACATCACATTCAACTAGTGTTCTAAGACATGAGGCATGTTCACACGTGACCTGTCTGCCCACCTGAAATATTTAATCTAAATAAGTGTAGCAATGGATTTGTTCACACAGGTTAGGCCTATTCTATAGATCAGTCTCCCATCAACAATTTACTAATTCAAGTGTTTATAATATTCACTTAATTTGGTGGAACATTATTCTCAACAGGAGTCTCGATAATTGTCCCAATTAAACTGCTATGTTTGATGGTTTATACACATTATCCTGGGATAAATTAATGATTTTATTGATCAGCAGACCACGCTCAAGGGGCCGAATGTCCTACGCCTGCTTCTAATTCTTATGTTCTTCAATTTCATAGTTAATAAAAACCAATCAATAACAATTCAGCAGCATGCTAATCAGAAAATTAGTTTTAACAGTAAGGTGGAATTTTTAAATGCTTTGCCAGGAATTGAAAGATGTACTTTGCCTTTGTTTTTCCACACATCAATGAGATCATTTCATGATCCAAATGATGGTCATTACCGGTATATTTGGTACTTTCATTCTGGAGCTTTTGGTAGCTTTTTCTCTTTCTCTCGCCTCTAATAAGATGTATGGTTAACGTCCTATACCATCTGAGCAACCTCCTTTAGAAGTAGGCCATTCTGCACCTCGAGCCTCCTCAACAAGTCATGGTTGGTCTATTCTATCTCTTCCTACCCGCCTTATCCTCATAACCCTAATCCCTTCATCCAAGATAAATCTATCATTCTCACTCTTTAACATGTTCAAGCACTGAGTATCAACAGACCTTTGGTGGTATAGAGTACTGTAAGTTTACCACCCTCTGAGGGGAAAAACTTTTTCTCTCAACTCAGTGCGAATTGGCTGAATCCTCATTTAATACTGTGACCCCTGGTTATAGTTTCTCCAACCAGGGGAAAAAAGTCTATTCCTATCTATTCATTCGTGCCGTTAAATAATCTTGTAGGTTTCTATAAGATCAACTCTCATTCTTCTATACTCAAGAGAATATAGGCCTAGATTGCTCAACCTATCCTCATAGTTCATCCTGCTCATCTAAGGTACCAACATAGTGAATCTACGCTTTACCATCTCCAAGGCGAGTACATCCTTTCTTAAATAATGAGAGCAAACTGCACACAATATTATAGGTGTTCTCTCACCAGCGCCCTAATAGTTGTATGTGTCGGGGAGTTCTGTATGTGTGTTTCTGATGGAAAGAGTGGGCCAAACAGCGAACGACAGAGACGGATAGAAGCTATACTTGTTGACACAGGCTGTGCCGCTGAGCTGATTGTTTGCTGCAGGATCTGGATGGTAATTTAAGTAAATAGCAGTCTAATTGATAAATTGAATGAAGTAGCTGGATACAATATTATTACTACAAATAAATGAAAATTACCCCCAGCACAATCCACAGCAACAAATAAAATGCATAAGAACAAATAGGTCATTCCCAAGCGTTGTTGTGCTATAATCACAGGCCTTTCAAATAATTTTGATCAATCTAAACCTCAGAGGCCAAGCTCTGATATTTGCATTGATACAAACCTCAGAAGGGTGGTGGGGCTCAGCATGCGTGTGTCGCTGTGTATGTGGGGATCTCTATGTGCATGGGTTTTTGTGTACACAAATGTAGTGGGGATGTGGGGTTTGGTCTGTGAGTTTGCGTGAGTGTTTTTGTGTGTGGGGTGGGGGCTGGGCCATCACTGTAATGTCTTTCTGGAACTCAAACACGGAGGCCAATGTGTGTGTCTCTCTATGTGTTTGTATATGCGTGTTTGTGTCTATGGGGTGGATCCGGATGGAAGTTGAAGTAAATAGCACACTAATTAATACTTTGAATCGAGCATCTGGATCCATTATTATTACTAAAAAAAAGAATGAAAATAACCCTAGCATAATGCACAGCAATAAATAAAATACATAAGAACAAATATGTCATTGCCAAGCGTTTCTACGCTATAATCATAGACCTCTCAAATACTTTTGATCAATTCACTCTGGGATTTAACCTCAGAGGACGAGGTGCTTGTATCTGAGCAGACGGGGGAGGGGGTCACAATGGGAGGAGGTCTCAGTGGGATGGGGGGATGGTGGGGGTGGTTGGCTCAGCTTGCGTGTGTCTCTTTAATTTGGGGTTCTCGTTGTGTTTGTGTGTACATGAGTGTGGTGGGGGTGGCGAGGTTGGTTTGTGTGTTTGTATGTGGGCAGGTGGCTGGACAGCCACTGTGGAATTCAAACTCAGAGGCCAAAGTGTGTGGCTCTCTATGCGTTTGCTTATGTATATATTTGCGGTGGGAAGTGGTGAGGTGGGGGTGTGGAGTTGGGGGTTGGGGATCTTTACGTGTAAGTGATGGAAAGATCGGGCCTGACCGCAAAAGATAGAGTCAGACAGTTACGATAGGTGTAACCTGTGATAGTATTTGTATGAGTTGACAGATTTGATGCTATGCTGCAGGATCTGGATGTGGAATTTGAAGAAAATACCGGGATATTTACCACGTTAGATCGAGCATCTGCATCCACTATTAATAGTAAAATATATAAGAAAAATAACCCTAGCACAACTCCAGCAATCAATAAAATGCATCAGAACCATCAGATCATTACTGAGTGTTCATGTGCTATAATCACAGACCTTTCAACCACTGTAGAGTAATTCACAGTGTGATATAATGAGAACTTGCATTTGATACAGCCCTTTTCACATCTTATCGACATCAGAAAGCACTTCACTTTTATGCATAGCAGCGTCTCTACAAACATTCGTGGATTCAAATAGACTAACTTTAATTAGCGTAAGTTTTTTTTGAGGGATTATTATTAGGCATATGCGTGGAGTAAGGAAAGTTGCCCAAGGTTTTGCCCTGATCTGCATTAATTCGAAATGCAGGTCTCACGGTCTTGTAGGGCTCTAATCACTGAGCTACAGGATCTCCACACCCAACATTGTCTGACCTGACCTGTCCTCGTCTAACACACATATTTATTAATGACTTCACTTCTGTACTATAAAATGCTAAGGCTCTAGGACGTCACTTTGGATTGTAAACAGTTACATTGGCAGCTGCTGTCAGATACTATCTGAGCTGTTGCTAGTTTCCTGCCTACTAACCGTATGTGTGGATCTCTCAGTGTGTGTTTGTGTGTGTGTGGGTGTGAGAGAGAGAGTGTCTCTGTGAGTTTGTGTGTGTGAGTGGGAGACAGAGAGAGAGTCTATGAGTTTGTGTGTATATTTCTTTTTGACAGAGAATGAGATAGAGCCTCTGTCATTTTTTGTGTTTGTGTGTGTGCATGGCACAGAGAGAAACAGTCTCTGGGATTTTGTGTGTGAACACTCGAACATAAGAATTAGGAGCAGGAGTAGGTCATTCGGTCCCTCGATCCTGATCTGCCATTGAATAAGTTAATGGCTGATCTTCGAATCTAACTGCACCTACTGCGCATTATCCCCATATCCAATATTTCCTTCATGTACAAGATGTCGATCAATCTCAGTCTTGAATATGTTCATCGACTGAGTACCTACGCTCCTTAGCAGTAGAGAATTCCATAAAAGTACCATCGTCAGAGTGAAGAACTTGGGGCTGTCCCCTAATTTGAAGACTGTGACCACTGGTTATAATTTCTCCAACCCGGGGAAACAGTCTCCCTCTATCTACACTGCCATAACCCGTAGTAATCAGATAGTTTCTTAAAATCATCTCTGATTCTTCTAGGTTCTGGAGAATATGGGCCTAGATTCCTCAAAATGTTCATATAGCTCATTCCCTTCATTCTATGTACGAACTATGGTATCTACGTTTTACACTCAAGACGAGAACATTCTTGATTAAATACGGAGACCAAAACTGCGGTCTCACCAGGGCTCTATATAGTTGCAGCAAGACTTCCCTATTCTTATATTCTAACCCATTTGAAACGAACGCCAATACAACGTTAGCATTCCTATTTGCTTGATGTAACTGCAAACTAACTTTTTATGACTGGTGCATAACGACAACTAAGTCCCTCTGATCGCTAACACTAATCTTGCCCATTATAATAAATAATCTACTCTACTGTTTTTACCACCTAGGTAGATGACTTAACACTTCCCTACATTATATTTCATGTGTCACTTAGTTGACCATTCACGTAGCCCATCTACATTATGTTGCATTTTTAAGATTTCATCCTCTGTGGCTAGTCTCCCTCCAATTTTAGCGAATTTGCATATTTTAAGTTCGATGTCCATATCTAGGTCGTTGATATAGTTTGTAGATCGCTGAGGCCCAAGCATTGTTCTTTGGGGCTGAGAAGGAGAAGGACACGTTTATTATCCCCGATCTCTGTTTTCTTCCAGTTAGCCATTCTTCAATCTATGCTGATATATTTCCCTGCATTGAATGTGCCCTTATCTGGTGGTTAATCGTTTATGCGGCACCTTATCGAATGCCTTTTGGAAATGTAAATACACGACAACTTAATATATCCACCTATATAATCTGCTTGATATGTCCTCAAAATAATCTAATAGTTTTCTTAACCATAACATCTTTTTGGTAACATTGTGTTCCTCTAAGTACCCCACTACGATATCTTTAATCAAGGATTCTAGAATTTTCCCTTCCATCGACGTCAGTCTAACTGAACTATAGTTCCCCATCTTTACTTTCCCATGCTTCATAAATAGTGGTGTTACGTTTGCAATCTTCGAATCAATGGTGACCATTCCAGAATCCCTAAAGTTTGGAATATCAGACACAGAGCCTCGACTATCTCATGAGCCACCACTTTTAAAACACTAGGATGCAAACTATCATGTCCAGGGGATTGCGTCGTATAATTGCCAACAACTTCCCAAATACCAATTCTTTGCTGATGTAAATTTCCCTAAGTTGTTCCCTATCATTAGTACATAAATTCATCTATAAACCAAGGTGCCTGTGTGTAAGAGAGAAAGATAGCGAGAAAATCTCTGTGAGTTTGTGTGGGTGAGAGAGAGAGACAGACAGCCTCTTTTGTTTTGTGTGTGTGAGAGAGACGGTCTTTGTGAGTTTGCAGAGAGATAATCATTAAGGGTTTATTCATCTGGGTAGGTGTGTGATAGAGAGAGAGAGACAGAGAGGAATACAGTGTGTGTCTGTTTGCGTTTGTGATAATAGAAAGCATCTGTGAGTTGGTGTGTGACTGTGAGAGAGGGAGAGTAGAGAGAGAGACAGTAAGTCTCTATGAGTTTGTGTATCAGTTTACGTGCATTAGAAAGTGTACACGACTGACAGCAAAGCCAACGGAGATAGATCAAGAAGAGAGTTACATCTTGCAGTAGTTGACACAGGCTACGCCAGTGTTTCTGCTGCTTTGTCAAAGAATCCATTTGTGGAACTTCAAGCAAATAAAAGCCTGATTAATTTTCTAGATCGAGTATCTGGCTTTTCTATTAATACTATGAAAATCTAACATGATGCTTTTGTGATGTCACCTGGGCCACGGTCACATTTGATGTTTCTGCCCAACTGAACCATCTCATCTGAATAAGCGAAACGGATATAAGATGTCAACTATTAGACCAGTGGCACGGTAACACATTAACAATTCATTGGGTCACACGGACTAGTGTTATTGTACTGATCAGAGGAGAATTAACAAAATGAATAATTAATTGTTTATAATATTTAGACAAATTTACTTGAACACTGCTCTTACATGATTCTCTGTATTTCTTAAAATTAAAATGGATCTGAAATTTTACGTCATTTCTACACTTTATCCTGGGATGAATGATTGTTTAACGCAAACCATCAAATAAATATTCAGCTGTAATTCAACTAACCACATTAATCTTAACGCTAATTTGACCATTATAAAATTCATTGTCAGGAATCATTACAAATCGCTTCCATGTGTCCACAAAGGCAATTATATCAATTTGTCCTTCACCCGAATGTTTTTTTATGTTGACTCTTTCATTCTAGAGCATTTGGAAACTCTCTCTCTCTCTCCCTCTCCCTCTCTCTCGCCTCTGATTCCGAATATGTTTGCTTGAATACCAAACAGAATTTTGGAATTGTCTTACTGCCAGACTGGCTGATTGGCATACGATGCTGTATATCTGTAAACTCTATATTTTAAAATTGGCTCCATGATAGTTTTGAGGTTTCTGGACGTTCTCGTCAATCAAATGTGCAAAAAAAATGGAAACTCCATTTGGCTACCAAACTGGTCTGAAGTAGTTGATTTTCTAAATGAACAGGGAGGCAGCGCCTTAGTTTAGAGTTCCTTTCCAAGGATGGCAGCCACAATACTGGAGAATCGACGACGAGTAAACATGCAGAACATCCTAAATTTGGACGTCAAGCCACAATATTCTGAATCAGAGGCGAGAGTGCCAACTTCTGAGATACATGAATGGGATTTACAACGATATCACGCATAATGGTCAAACTAAATCATGTAAACTTTTAAACATGAAGTAAGAATGGTTTGATCAGCCACTGGTCGGCAGAGAAAGCTTAATAATTGTGATTAACTGCTTGCTTTGCTTATTTGGATGAGGTAGTTCTGGTGGTCAGACATGTGGATTGAAACCAGGACTCAAATGACAGCTCATTGCACTCTTCGTTTAAATGGGTCACAGTAGTTTGATGCTACAATTAGTAACAGTACTGTAATAAGAGCAAAAAGCCCATATGTGTCATCTGTTTGTTGCAATTAATTTTACTTCTTGCTAGTAAATCTACTGGTGTAATGGGTCATAATTCTCACTTCAGTAATAGTGGATGTAGAAGCTCGATGTCATCAGTAAATTAGGTCAGTGATTATTTCAATGAGACAGGTTGCAAAATGTTTTTTCTATTTTTTTGATCAGCCTCTTCAGCTTTCAGTCAATTCCACTCCCCACCCCGTAACTCTCTCTCCCTCACGCACACACACACACACACAAACACAAAACTCTCTCTTTCTCACACTCATACAGATACACACACATACACACAAACATACAGTCACGGTTTGAAGCTACAACGAGCAGGAAGCACAGATGTCATCAGAGATCAGTTGCAAATTTAACTCTTTAATCCCTAAAGAGTTATCACAGAGCCAAATGAATTTATAAGGCAGCAGAAATAATTTTAATCAAAGCAACTTGAAACACAAAACATTAACCTGCCTTTTGCCATATCATGTAAGTTAGTTCTCTTCAGACATTCATACTGTTCCCTCCAGAAACCTCAGATTGTTCCTACTTTAACCAACCCGCCTGAAATGAAACAGCGGAGTGTATCTTCTTGGGGAACTCATTTGCTGTCCTCCTGTGAACCTCCCCAACCTCTCTGTTCAGTGGGTCCAACCGGCTCCATGTTCCCTACGCGACACGCGTTACCATCGGTGGACGGGCTTTCACGCTCTGTGACCCCACACTCTGGATCTCAATCCCACAGTCCCTTCCCCACACTCCATCCATCGCCTCCTTCAACGCCAGTATCAAGAATCTCCGGTTCGACCGTGCCTTCTGCTGCCCTGCCAGCTCTCTTCCTCCCGTCCTAAGACTCGCCTGCCCCTCTTCCTACCTTGACGCACTCGCTTGCTCGGTTCCTTCCTAGCTATTCAGCGTCCTTGGGACGTGCTCCCAGCGTGAAATGTCCTCTACCAATTCAATTTTATTGTTGATGTTGTCATTCAGACTCAGTGACCCTGGGCCGATAGGCCTCAATCTGTGTTGTGATGTTCTAGAATTAGATGTCCTACAGTGACTGATCTACAGATAAGTTGAAATTATACGTTGGTAAGGACACTAAAAACGCGTTCACTTAAATAAATCAATAATGTCACCCCACAAGCTTCACTGAAATAAAATTATGCCAGTTCTTTCACTCCTTGACAATAGTTCAAACCATTCATACCCATGATTATCCAATTCAATCCCTTCTGCACACTTGCTGTCACACTGACATCCCTACTAAAATGCGGACGAAAACTGTACAATAAGGTACAATTTAAATCTGAATAACAATTGGTGCAACTTAACCTTCAGTTGTCTTGTTTTGCAATAATTTAACCGTAGATGCCAAATAAAGCATTGATTTGTAGAGCAAAGAGAGTAAAGGCAACCTCACGGGAGAGATCGGATTGTTACTGAAATCGTCTGGGTCATTCACAGGGATCAAAAAAGCTTAATCTTTTGCTATATACTTCAACACCAACAACAATAACTTGGATTTATACATTGCCCACCACCCCAAATGGCTTCTATACTGATATGATTAGCGGCAATACTTCGACTATGGTAAGGAATATCGGCACAAAATCTTCCACCACCATCTCCACGCCTGGGAGTAAGAATGCACCACTCTCAAGCACAAGTCTGACACTGGTACTGGAAGCTGTTGACTACAGATGATTAATTGCTGGCAGCATGAAGAGTGGTGCCTATTTCCCCTTTAGCTTCCCAGCAACCAGTGTCTAATCACAGTCCCTGTCAAACAAAGACAGCAACAGCGCCGACTACTACCAATAACAGGAAGCAACCGAATTTCTGGTCAACGGTGAAGTCAACCAATGAGATAGAGAGTATCAGGTGTATACTATCCCAAAACACAAACAGATTACGTGACTAAGTCTCGTGTACCCAACCTTTTATTCAGTTTCCTTTCTTCATGGATACTGTCTGACCTGCTGAGTATTCCCAGCAACTTCTGTTTTTGCTTCAGATTTCCAGCATCTGTAGTATTTTGTGTTTGGTTTGATGTACAGTAACCAAACTCATTTGGTTCAAGTGTGGTAACTGTTCTTTTCAGTTACTCCTTAGTTTGCGCTCTTCCCAGCAAAATCTCCTTCTGACATTGACTTGAGAAGATAGCACCGTGACAGGACTACTCCTCAACGCATTCTGGAAGATGATCTCCCACCATGTAACTAGGAATGCTGATTGCCGTATGGGATAGATATTGCTGCATTTCAAATCCGAGGAGATTCAGCTGCTCTCGCAAAAAAAAAACGAGTTCGCAGAAAACAGAGATTGGGCCTCATCTTCACAGCAACCTAATAAACAGAGTGCGGGCCTGTTTAACCAGGCTTATCGGTGTTGTGTACTAAGCAGAAATTGGAACAAAAGGGTTCAAGCTGGCCTCCAATATTTATAAAGACACCAAATTAAATAAAGGACATTGACACCAGCGTCACATGCCAAAGGAACTACTCTTTACGATTCTAATGATGATTTCTTCATCCGATATATCATATGAACTGCTTGAAAACATATAAATCCCTGCATTTGAGGTAGCACGTTTCTCATCATCTGGACACCTAAAAGCCTTTTATAAAATATCCAAGTGAAATAACTGCATCCCTATCAGAAAAATACGACTGGCAATCGCAAGCATCAGTGTCCTGCAAATAGCCGTGGATTACAATCACGAACGTATTATTGTTTTTCTCCTGTGATTAATGTCAGGCATCTCAAATAAGTAAACTTTTACAAGCTATTGCCCTGCCTGGAAATAAACCGAAGTCTCTTATATGCCAGGTGACTGGTCTAACTACAGAGCTACAAGCCACTACACTAATTATGGACAAATGAATACTAAAGCTATTTTGATTGGATGTAGGGACGTTTGAGAAGAATTTTCCAAACTATTAGCGTTTTATCATGAACATTTCAATTAGTAACATCAATTGGTAATCAAAGGGATTTTATTTGCTTGTTAATGCGTTTATCGACAGACGATAATAATAATCCTTCGATATGATGTAGCGCTTTTGACCTCTTCTAGATGTCTAAAAGGGCTTCACAGATGCGCTGTAAAGTGAATTAACTGTATGTTTGTGGCGAAACGCAGAAGCCAATTTTGCACCGCAGTATCCCACAAACAAGGTGTATTGAATAAGTAAGAAATAGGCTATGACAAGATTATGACAGTTTCCTTTGCAGCAGAACTGCACCGTCAATATTTGTCCTTTATAGATTATAACTGAATGCCTGACTTGGTTGCAAGGACTCGTTACACCACCAATGGTTTGAACCGGTATTGCAGGCTGCTGACTGTTTTTCTTGGTTCAAACAAATAGATGATGTTATAAGTGCCAATACAGCCGATTTCTCACCAGCGACATGTGCCTTCGCTCATCAAACAGGCAGAAAGGAAGCAAGAAGCACAATATAGGACAGAAACCAAAGGATCATCCAAAATCATAACATCAGCCAGTTGTAAAGCAGGCGAATTCAAAAATAAGCATGACATGCAGTACAATGTTCCAAGAAACCTGTTCGAAGAAACTGTGCACTACTTGAATTTACACTAATGTGGATGATGGGGAGCCAATGGAGACTGGTGGGGACGGGGAGACGTGGTCACAGAGTATGGAACGGTAGAGAGCACAGGCCGCAGTTTTCTGAATTACCTGCAGTCTGCGGAGGAAGGAATTCGGAATAGTTAAATGATCATTCCTGAGGGTTTCTGTGTTATAATTACAGGCATATCAAACACGTAATGATAACCTAAGTGTGCTATTTTAAACTAAGTTTCCATCCCACATGTCTGGCCTCCAGAACTACCTCATCTTCACATGTCTAACAACCAATCGATCACGCATATTATCAATGACTTTCTCCTGTGGTATCGATTTCTAAGACTCTATTTTGTCACTTTTGAGAGCAAATGGTTACTGTAGGTGACGATTGCTATCAGATAACATCTGAGCTGCAGTCAGTTTACTACTTTTAACTCTGTGTGTGTGTGTTTCTGTCTGTCTCTCTGTGTCTGTGCTTTTGTGTGTGCTTGCGTGTGTGGGGGGGGAGGTGGATGGGAGAACGTGGTGGGGCAGTCTCTGTCTGTTTGTGTGGCTGACGGTGGTATTGGTGTGTTTGTTTGTGTGTCGCAATGGATTTATGTGTATGGTTCTCTAAGTGTCTTGTCTCTGTATACTTGATCACTCTTTTGTGTGTGTATGGGGTTGGGGTGTCTCTGTGCTGGTGTGTGTGGGGAGGGGGTTGGGTTTGTCTGTTTTTGTGCGTTATTGTGTGTGGGGGTGGGGCGCGGCCTTGGGTCAATTTGGGATCTCTGTGAATATCAAGCTCGGAGGCAAATGTGTGTGGCTCTGTAGGTGTGTGTGTGTTTGTGGCGTTTAAGGGGGGGTTCTCTATGTGGTTGTGTGTATGTTTGGAAGGGGGGATCGCTATACATGTGTGTATGCGTAATGCAAATAGCAGTACTGAGAGTGAAAGCCGCAGAGACAAATCATTAAGAGAGATAGAATTTGTGTCAGTTGACACAGGCTGTTTTACAGATGTTATGGTTTGCTGAAGGATGTGAAAATTGGAGCAAATATTGGCCCAACCATTATATTAGATCGAGGATCGGGCTCCAATATAATTTCAAAAATATATATGAAACATAACGCCAGCAATCACAATTCACCGCAATCAATACAATACAATTGGAGCTCCTGTGGCTTAGTGGTGAGTGTACTTGTCTTGCACGCTGGGGAGACCAAGCTGGGGAGACCTGTGTTCGAATCCAGGCGGGTCATGGCGAAACCTTGGGTAAGTTTCCTTACTCCTCACGCCTAATAATAATCCCTCAAAAAAAAAACAATAATAAAATTGGTCATTTCAATCCACAACTGTTTGTGGGACACTGCTGTGCGCAATTGGCTGCCGCGATTCGCCCACAAATATACAATCAATTCACTTTACAGTATATTCTGTGAAGCGCTTTGAGACGTCGATAAAATGTGAAAAGCGCTATATCAAACGCAAGGATTATTATTATTAATACAGAAGAAGAAACCGATCATTGCTGAGTGTTTCTATGCTTTACTCACAGGCCTCTCAAATACTGTTGATTTATTCATTCTGGTATATGAACTTCAGAGTCCAATGTGCTGAATGACATCTATAATAATACTAATATTACAAATAATAACTGTAACAATAACTATAATAATCACTGCATTTGATACAGCGCTTTACACACCACCTCAACGTCTCTTCACAGATTACGCTGTAAAGGGAATTGACTGTATATTTGTGGGAGAGCGAAATGTGGCAGCGAATTTCGCACAGCAATATCACCGTAAACAGTCGTGGATTCAAATGACTAACTCTATTGTTGCCTTTTTCTTGGAGGAATTATTATTAGGCGTGTGCGTGTGTGTGGAGTAAGGAAACTTGCCCAAGGTTTTGCCCCCTTCGGCATGGATTCGAGCACATGTCTGACGCGCTTGTAGGGCGAGTGCTCTAACCACTGAGCTACAGGAGCTCGACACCCGACATTGTCTGCTCTGACCTGTCCCAGTCCAACAGTCATGTGATCACACATATTTATCAATGACTTCACTTCTGTGCAAAAAAATTCTAAGGCTCTGTGACGTCACTTTGGATTGTAAAAGGTTACATTGGCGGCTGCTGTCTGATACCATCTGAGCTGCTGCTAGTTTCCTGCTTTAAACCGTATCTGTGTTTGTGTGTATTTGTGATACAGTCTGTTTGTTTGTGTGACAGAGAGATGGACAGAGAGTGTCTGTAGGTTTGCGTGTGTATGTATGGATGTTTGTGTGAGAGAGAGCGATATAGAGAGAGTCACTGCGAGTTTGTCTGCGTGTGATAGAGAGATAGTCGCTGTGGGTTTGTGTGTGAGAGTTGCTGTGAGTTTGTGTGTGTGTATGTGTGAGGGAGCGAGAGATAGTATATATGAGTTTGTGTGAGTGTGTGACAGAGATAAAGCGCCTGTCAGTTTGTGTGGTTGTGTGTTTGGTAAAGTGTTGTGGACTGACAGAAAAATATACAGAGACAGAACAACAAGACAAACAAAACTTGCATTAATTTAAACTGGTTGCACAGCAAGATTTCTTTGAGAAAGAATCCTGATGTGGAACTTGAAGCAAATAATGGCCTAAAAATACTTCGGATCGAGTATCTGCATCCAACCATATAACTACAAAAAAAATTATATGATGCCAGCATAATTAACAGCAGAGCATTGAAATAGGTAACAACAAACCCATTATTACAGATCGATTCTGTGCATTAATGACAGGCCTATTAAACATTCCGCTCAATTGAACGTGTAATCTCAAGCTAGGAGGCCAATGTGCTGACATTTGAGTCATGTTCACACCTAAAGTGTTTGCCCACCTGAGCTCCCGCATCTGAGTAAACGTAACAAGGGTAACAATCATTTGCTCACAAATTAGGCCGATTCTACAGGACAGACAGCACTAACTCATTACCAATTCAAATGTTTCTAATAGTTACTTGATTTCATTGAATATTGTTCTCACACGAGTCTTAGTAATTGTTACAATTAAAATGCCACTTTGATTGTTAGTCAATTTATCCCGTGTTTAATTAATATTTAACATGAACCAAACAAGTATTCAACAGAAATGCCAAACACTGTATCAGTATTAAGGTTAATGTAACCATTGTAAATGCATTGGCAGGTATTGAAAAAATATATTTCGCTTCCATGTGCTCATATAGACAGTGAGATCAATTCATACTACAAGCGAATGTCCTTATATGTTGACACTTTAACTATGAACTATTTGGTAGCTCTCTCTCCCTCTCTCGGTCTCTCACTCACCCCGCCTCTCTCTCGCCGCCGATTCCGAATATTCCGAGTGGAGCTCCTGTGGCTCAGTTGTTAGAGCAATTTTCTTGCTAGCTGGAGAGACCAAGCTGGGGAAACCTGTGTTCGAATCCAGGCAGGTCAGGGTGAAACCTTTGCAAGTTTCCTTACTCCACACGCCTAATAATAATCCCTTCAAAAAAACCACAATAATCAAATTGGTCATTTGAATCCACGACTGTGTGTGGGACACTGCTGAGCGCAATTGGCTGCCGCAATTCGCCCACAAATATATACAGTCAATTCACTTTACACTGTATTCTGTGAAGCACTTTGGGACGTTGATAAGACGTGGAAAGCGCAAAATGCAAGGATTATCATTATATATTATAATATATGTTGATGAATCCCAAACAGAATTGTGGAATTGTCTTACTGCCAGACTGGCTGATTGGCATCCAATGGTGTATATCTGGGACTGGAAACTGATATTGCCCTGACTGCAACCCAACTGCAGTGTTGCAGCACAGTTACTTTGACAGAACTTGTCATTTTTGAAGAAACATTTAACTGAAGGCCTGTGCTATTGGCTCTTGATACTATTAATAACGATAACATTAATTTTACTAACATTGCTGCTACTGGTACGCTCTGAGACGTAATAGTAAGCGCTGAGATGCCGTCCGGTGTGCAGCGCACTATATAAATCGACGTTGTTGTTGTTTTTGTAGTACTACTTAGCACCACTACTGCTATAACTATTAATAGTACTGCTACTACCATTACAACTATTAATTCTAGTAGAAACACGTTGATTTAAGAGGATTTCTGTAAAAGGACAACAGACTTGTCGACCACATTTATATGTTCATTGGATTGATATCTCATTTTTCCATCAGATGAGCAGAGTTTTATTATTTGCGGATGAAATCGGTGATGTTCCAACCAACTCAGTGAACGTTGTTGGCAGGCAGAAAACAACCAACATAATCCACTGCAAGTATTCCCTTTAATGTCTTTTTTCACAAAATACTCCAATCCAACATTGCAGATAATGGAAATAAAATTACGGGAGAAATTAGTTGAAGAGAAATTGCAGTTTCTCATATTATGTTGTAGTATGCCTCAAGACACTCCTCTTCGAGGATGAATCGTCACCTACTAATCCCGCTTCCATCCCATTATTTGGATCAGGTATTTTTGATGGACACATATGTGGCATTAGATCACAAATCATCTTTCAGCACACTGGGTTGTGAGTGTGAATGGGCCACAGTGATTTGACCTTGCAGTGACTAACATGCCTCCAATTACAGCACCAAAACTCTTGTGCATCATTTGTTTGTTGTTCTTCGTTTTATTTGGTGCTGCTAAATATACTTGTGTCATGGGTCGTAACATATCGGATGTGTAAAAGCCCATGGCACTATAAGAATAATACAATTAGTCATTTCAATCCACGACTGTTTGTGGGACACTGCTATATGCAATTGGATGCCGCATTTGGCCCACAACTATAGTCAATTGAGTTCACAGTGTATTCTGAGAAGCCCCTTGAGACGTCGATAAGATGTGAAGAAGCGCTTTATCCAGTGCATGGATTATTTTTATTATTATATTCATAGCAGGAATAGTGAATTGAAATGCTCGAGGGAATCAATTATTTAGCCAGGTGTTTATTTCAATGACACAGGGTCAACAAGCAGCAATAGATCATTTTATCTATTTCTGTGATCTGCCTCTTTAGATCACAGTCAGTCAACCTCTCCCCACGCAACCCCCCCCCCCCAATCCTCACCCCCACCTCTCTCTTTTTCACACACACTCTCACACACACAAACACACAAACTCCCACTCTCAGTCACACACACACGCACAAACTCATACACTCAGAGTTTGAAACTTGAACGAGCAGGAAGCGCAGATGTTATCAGATGTCAGTTCCAAATGTAACTCGTTGCTCCCTAAAGAGATATCGCAGAGCCGAAAGAATTTATAGCACAGCAGAATGCCTTTCGTTCACTGCGTCTTTAAAAACAAAACCGAACTAGACTAATTAACCTGCATTTCACCGAAGCATTGTTTGTTCATTCTCTTCAGATGTTTATATTTTTCTCTCTAGAAACCTCACATTGTTCCTACTTTGACCAATAGGCCTCAATAAATATTGCGATATTCTACGATTCTATATTTTCCATTTACTAAATCACACACCAGTTCAAACCACATGTTGGTCAAAACACTAACAATCAACTTCACGTAACTATGTCAAAAATGTCACCCAACAAGCTTCAAGTAATAATTAATTTAAGTTATTTCACTCTTTGATATCATCTCAAACTACGCAACCCCATTAGTAGCCAATTAACCGTTCACTGCACAATCACTGTGACACTGACTTCCCTATGCGGAACAAACTGTACAACATACTGCAATTAACATCTCAATAAGAGTTGATGCAACTTAATCTTATATTGTCGAGTTTTGCATGATTTGCCTGAAAATGCTTAATACCGCAGTGCAAAGAAGAAAAGGCGGCACGTGGGGATGAATCAGATTGCTGGTAAAATCGCCTGGGTCATTCACAACGATCTTTTACTGTACACTTATACGATTAGAGGCAATATCTCGATTGTGGTAAAGGACATCGACACAAAAACACCCACCACATCTCTACCCCTAGTCATCAAAATGAACAACTCTCAAGTTGTTCATTTTGATGACAAGTCTGAAAGAGTTTTTGGATGAAAAATTTATGGGTACATGCAGAGTAGTGTCCAATTTCACAAAAAGCTGCCCACTAAACAGTGACTACTTGTATATCCGTGGTTTGTAGACATAGAGAGAAACAACGGAGACAACTAAATATAACAGGAATAAACCTAATTCCTGGTTAACTGTGATGTCAAAGAATGAAATGGAGAGACACAAGGCATGGACAGTAAAACATTTTTATTAGGTTCAAGTGTTATTATCAGTTAATCCTTAGCTTGTGTCCTTCCAGAAAAATCTGTTTCTGATATTCACTTGAGCAGATAGCATCATGAAAGGTCTTCCACTCAACGCATTCTGGAAGATGATTTCCCATCATGTAACCAGGTCTCAGAACCGCTGATGGCTGTGTGGGGTCGATATTGCAGCATTTGAAGTCTGAGGAGATTCAATTGCTTTTATAAAGAGGAACGAGATCTCAGAATACAGAGACGTGACTGAAATGAATCTAGGACTGTAGTATAGACGTGTTTTATAGAGACCTGGCCAAGCATATCAATGTTGTGTACAGAAGCAGAAATTGAAATGAAGGGGTTAATGTTGGGATAAAATTATCATAATGGCATCAAGCTAAATAAAGGACATTGATACCAGAGTAACATGCCAGAATAAATGTATTTATTTATGTTTCTAATGATGATTTCTTCAAGTGATATATCATATGAGCAGCTTGTAATAATCCCTTCGTTTGATATAGCTCTTTAATCATCATCTATACACTTCTAGCTCTGCAGAGAATATTCAAAAAGCTAATTATCTGTATCTTGATGGACCAAATATGTCAGCTAATTGCATACAACAATGTGCTATATTGTTGAAAGCTGGGATACCAGTATGCCACACTTCCTATCCGAGGAGAACCATCTGCTCTCACACAAAAGGAGATGTCTGGATAGAGAGAACAGGCCTCCTTTACAGTGGTCTTGTCTGTTATATGGAGATCAGGATAGTGATTCACAGACCAGGCAGGTTATACAGAGAAAGGCCATGTTATGTAAAGACAAGGCCTTTTTGATACTGATCAGACGTGACATACAGAGCCCAAGCCCATTATACAGAGTGAAGGCCTGTTAAACCAGTGTGATCAATGTAGTGCACTGAGCATTAAAAGGACTGAAGTGGCTTATACTGAGATGCGATATTTATGAAGGCATCAAGTTAAGTGAAGGAAACTGAAGAGTCACATGCCAGAGTGAATTTATTGATTTATCTATCTAACGAGCACGTTTCCGTTTGATACATCATATGAATTTTAAAAATCCTTCCTTCCCATTTGATATAGCGCTTTTCTCATTAGCTTGACATGTCCAAGGCCCTTATAGAATACGCTGCAAACTGAAATAACTGAATCTGTATGGGAAACTTGTGGCAGCCAATTGCACACAGTAGCGTCCTTCAACTATGGATAGCGGTGGATTCCAATCACCAATTGATTACGATTTTTGTCCTTGGATTATTTTCAGGCATGTCAAGTACGGAAACTTGTGTAATGATTCCACCTGCTGGGACATAAACCCAGGACACTTATCTGAAAGGTGAGTGATTCATGTGTTGAGGGATTGACAACACTAATTATCTATGCATTTTAAATAGAGCCTTTCAGGTCTTATAGATGTCTCAAATCTCTAACACAATATAATGCAAAGTGAATTGATTATTTAGTTTTGGGTGAAACGCGGAAGCCAATTGTGCACAACAATGCCTCTCAAATAATGTGGATTGAATAAGTGAGAAATAAGCTATGACAGGAATATGACATTTTCCTTTGCAGCAGTGCAGAACCTCAATGCTAGTCCCTGTCAGTTTATAACTAAACGGCTAACTTGTTTGCAAGTATTATTTGCTCCACCAGTGGATTGAACAGGTATTGCAGGCTGGTGACTGACTTCCTTTGTTCAAACAAATAAATTATTTTAAAAGTGCCAAGGCAGCCAGCTTTCTAATCAACGCCAAGTGTCTTCGCTCATCATGCAGCCACAAAGGAATGAAAAACACAATACATTATAGTAAAAAAACCAACTGATAACGCAGAGCCGTTGCCTAAGCAGCTGGGTTAAACTTTATTGACAGGAGACCAGAATTAATAAATTGCTGAGAACAAACAGGTATCCAATTTCCCATGTCCACCCAGCAGTAACTCCTACCTCTCTCTGTCTCATCGAGAAATAGCAGGTTCTGGTAACTATGACAGGAATAAGCCTAATTCCTGGTAAATTGAAACGTTATATATTGAGTTGGAGTGAAGTCAGCCATGTAATGTAACCAAACTCATTAAGATCAAGTGTGGTACATGTTCTAATCAGTTACTCCTTAGTTTTTTGTTTCTTCTAGAATAATCTCCTTTTGATATTCACTTGGGTACACAGCACCACCAAAGGACATGACCTCAACGCATTCTAGTGGACGATGTCACACCTGATAACTAGGCCTTCGGATCACTGATGGCTCAGATCACTATTGTTGTACTTCCTATCTGAGGAGGGTGAACTGCTCCTGCACACAAGACTCAGATCCGAAAAATAACGACCGGGCCAGTTGTACAGCGACTCTGGCTGTTATATAGGTTTCAGGACGGTAGTATAGAGATCAGTCCTGTTATGCCAGCTAAAGTGCGTGTTTTATAGAAACCAGGCTTGTTTTACAGTTACCAAACCTTACATACGGCGAAGAGGCCTTTGATACAGTGTCCAGGTCTATTAAACAAGGCCTTTCAAAGTTGTTTACTGAGCAGTAATTGGAATGAACGGGCGAATGCTCGCGTGCAATCTTTATAAACATATCAATATCTAATAAAGGAGACATGGATACCAGAGTCACATGTGACTTTGTGTTTTGTTTCTAAGGATAATTTCTTGATATATCATATGAAGTGATTGCTTGCTAATAGTCCACGGATTTGCTATAGCGCTTTTTGCATCATCTGGACGATGCAAAGCACTTCAAAGAGTATGGTGCAAAGCGCATAATCTGGATATTTGTGGGCACAATATGGCAACCAATTGCACAAACGATGTCCCACAAACAGATGTGGATTGAAGTCAGCAATTTATTATTGTCTTTTTCGCGGGTTGATTATCAGGAATGTCGAGAAAGAAACATGTGCAACGTTTCCTCCTGTCTGGAAATGAACCCAGATCTATCACTTGTCTAATCGCTGAGCCATCAGAATTCAAATTATGGAAAATTATCGACAAGCTATTCGGACAGTATACACCTCTATTCTCAATGCTCACATTGTGGTTAGCACAAGCGGTGATCATCTTTACTGTTGATGGGTTCAAGTGGGAATTGCGATAAACAAAAATATCATTTTAAACGTATCACGTGTCAAGGGAATGTGAGTCCAAAATTCAATTAAATTAGATAAATATCAAAATAATTTAAATCATAGTGTCGTGTACGATTGTAAATCAAAGGGATTTGATTTAGTTGTTAATGCGTTCAGTGAGAGATAATATTGATGGAATAAGTGAGCAATATGCTCTGTCAATCATTTGACATTTTCCTTCTCTGCACTACTACAACGTCAAAGCGTGTCACCGTTGGGTTATTTTTAAAAATGCTGACATATCTACAGGCAGTCATTGCTCCAAATAGTGGTTGGAAGAGTTATCGTAGGCTATTGACTGATTTGCTTACATGATGCAAATAAAGGATTTTTAAAAGCGCCAAGTGGCAGTTTTCTCATCAACTGACATGCGCGTTGTTTCATCAAACAGTCAGAAAGAAATGAAGACACACAATCCGATATAGCAAACAAACCAAATGATAACTCGGAATCCTCATATCAGCCTGTTCCCAAGCAATGCAGGATGTAATTTAATTACCAGGATATACTATAAATGCAAGATAAGAACAATTGCTTCTCAAAATATTAAACACATATTGAAAATTAAGCGTGATATTAATTAACTACAACTTGTGTTGTCCATGTCCCATATAGCTGCCCACCCATCCGTATCACTAAACCCAGTCTGTATCAACCCGAGAGGGAAACATCAGTGTCTGGTAAATTTAACATCAACATGCCTAATTCCTGGTCAAATGTTAAGCTAAACAATGAGATGGAGACAAGCCAGGCATGTGGAATAACTAAGCTGATGAAGGTGAAGTGCAGTAACTGTTATTATCAGTTACACATTAAGCTGTGTACCTGCTAGAACGGTGTGTTCCTGACAACCCGGCAGGTCAGTGTAAAATCTTGGTCTAGATTCCTTTCTCGACATGCCTAATAATAATCGCTAAAAATAAATAAATCAATAAACACGAATAAAAATTGGTCATTTTCAATCCACGTCTGTTTGTGGGGACACTGCTTTGCGCAATTGGCTGCACGTTTCACTCATAAATATACAGTCAATTCACTTTACAGGAGATTTTGTGTAGCACTTTGTGAGATCGATAAGATATGATGATCCACTATATCAAGTCAAGGATTATTATTATTACTACATTCACTTGAGGAGGTGGCGCCACAAGGAGGAGGTGGCCCATCCACTTATTCTGGAAAATAATCCGCCATCAGGTAAGTAGCACTTCGGCCTCTGACTGTTGGTCTTGGTGTTGCAGCGTTTCCTCTCTGATGAGATTCATCTGCTCTCACACAGAGGAAGTAGATCCCAGAATTGCAGTGACCAGTAATGTTAGACGGAGATTATTCTCTCACTTGAAAACTATGCCTGTTACACTGAGACCACGCGTGTTTTACAGACACAAGGGCTGTCTGGGCCTCCTATAAGGAGATCAGCTAAACCAGCCTACAATGCTGTGAAATGAGCAAAAGTTAAGTTGAAACTGTTCATGCTAGGAACGAAGCTTTATCAATAAATCACATTCAATAAAGGAGACATTGAAACCAGAGTTATTCTGAGTTTTTATGTTCCAGGTGAACCTTTTTTGATACGTTACTTTAATTTGTTGTTAACAAACATCCTTGCATTTGATATAGAGCTTCTCTTGTCTTCTAGACTTCTCATACAGCTTCACTCAATACGTTGTAAAGCAAAATGACTATGCAATTGCACCGGCATCAGTGATTTGCCACCAGTTTCAATCCGGGCTACTCCTAATGCAGCTGTCATTTGTTCACCCGACTTGCTAGGTGTGGTCCTGACTGCGTAATTTCGAATTATAGATTAAGAGTGGGGAGTACCCTGGTTAGGAAAAGCAAAACAAACTGATCACTTCACCTACCAGTGTGTGTGACCCAGCTGCGGATAATTGCCTGCCGCGTTTCATCCAAAATAGATACAGTCAGTTCACTTTCCAGACTGTTTTCGTGTTGGCGACTGTAGGCGTGGTGAGATTTTATATCAAACACAAGTATTATTATTCATCTTTTGTGAATGTAAACCACTGAACGGAAGTTTCCCGCCCCATATCGATATAGACAAATTCTGGGTATTGTATCACCTCTAAGCATTTGCTGCTGACAGAGTTGAGTGTGTGAGGAAGGAGGGAGACAATCTGTAAGGATTGAGTCACATAGTATAGATCCATAATTGTGACCGGGTGATCATCTATTTTGACGAGAGCACGTGATACATTGCTATAGTGGGCCTGTAATCTCAACCTCAAATTGCATTCCTATAGTTTTTAAACATAGGGTGATGTCAATAAGAGTACAACATAAAATATTTATATCGGGGATAATCGTTCACATGATAATTAGTGACTTGAGCATCAAGATAAATGCTGAAAATACCTGTCTGCTCCCACACTGTGGAAATCCATTCCGCAGCCTCTCTGCCTTGATTCCTCCCTTCCCTCCTTCAAGGCCGGTCTCAAGACCTTCCCCTTCAAAAGCGCATTCGGCTGCCACACTCACTCTTCCTCTCTGTTACTCTCCTTCCCCTTAATCTGACACCCCCTACTCCACTCCCCCGCTCGGGTCCAGATTTGACTTTTCAGCACTTTGGGACGTCCCCCCAACATGAATGGCGCTATGTAATTCCAATTGTGTTTCTGTTGTTGTTTCTGTCTCCCAGCCACCTCTGGATTCATGCCGCCGCTGTCCCTTGAACGCCACTTTCCTGTATCCTCTTGATAAGCCTTTCATGTGGCACTTTGTCAAACGCCTTTTGAAAAGTTATATAAACAACTTCGACTGCACTACCCTCATCGACCCATTCCTTTGCCTCATTAAAAAAATTCTATTAGATTCGTCGGGCAAGACTTGCCTTCATGAAATCCGTGCTAGCTGTAATTATTATCCTATATTTTTCTAAGTGAAGATCTATCTTGTCCCTAATTATTGTCTCTAGAATATTTCCCACTACTAATGTGAGACTGACTGTCCTGTATTTCCCAGGTGTGTCCTCCTTCCTCTTTTTGCACAGATGATTAAAATTAGCAACCGCCCGGTACTCTATGTCCAAGGAAGATAGAAAGATTGTGGCAAGAGCCCCTGCTATTTGCTCCCGTACTTCCCTGAGTAACATAGGATGCACCCCACCCAGATCGTGAGATTATCTACCTTAATAATAATGGTAATAATAATAATCCTTGCATTTGATATATCGTTTCTCATTTGTACTAAACACTGTCTCAAATTGCCTCACAGAATATACAATCAAGTGAATTAACTGGATAGTTGTGGGTGAAACGCGGCAGCGTCCCCAAGTCCTGGATTGAAATCACCAATTGTATAGTTTGTTTTGAGGAGCTGTTTTATCATCCACTGCAAAACGATAACCAGTTATGAAATATATGACATTAAGAGACAGAAACATTTTTCAACATAAATTATTTATTACTCTGAAAGGTTGACTTATTTCAAATATATATTGAGATATCGCAACAGGGAAGCACATGGTGTACCTTTTACGGAGTATGTGTTAAATTTCAATTTGAGGTTCAGTTCAACCTTCTATGTCAGGACTTTGCAATATAGAATTAACGGAGTCCTGTAGCTCAGTGGTTAGAGCATTCGTCTTATAAGCGCGAGACCTGTGTTCGAATCCCGGCAGATCAGGGCGAAATGGTGGGCAAGTTTCCTTACTCCATACACACGGCGTATAATAATCCGTGCAAAATCTCCCAACAAAAAATTAGTCGTTTCAATCCATGACTTTTTGTGCAGACGCTGCTGTGCGCAAATGGCTGCCGCGGTTTGCCCACAAATATGCAGACTTCTCACCTTACAGTACTTTCTGTGAAGTCTCTATCAAATACACGGATAATTATCATTATTTTTAGAATAACAAACTTGCATTTATAAAGCACCTCAATGTAGTGTATTGCACCACAGCGCCTGATGGTGCTTAAATCTTGACATTGAGATTGGGAGAAAAGGGAAGTAATCATCGTCTCACTTGCCAACTTGAAGACCCATCTCAAAATCTTTCTCCTCAAGACCCAACCCCTCCATACTTACCATTTAACCCCCCACCTGCTCTGAACCCAAGCTCGTATGAAACTCCCGAAATGACTGCCGCCATGTGACGTCCTTCCGACGTGGGAGTCACTGTGTAAACGTTATTTATTGTTATTGTTCATTCACTGGTACTAATAAAAGCGGAGTCTATGGCCAGTTATCAAAACATAAGACTTAGGAGCAGGAGTAGGCCATTCGGATGCTCAAGCCTGCCCCGCCACTCAGTAAGTTTATAGCAGATCTTCTAATTTAATATAACCAACCCACCCTATCCCCATATCCCCTAATCCATTCTCCATAAGAAATCTATCAGTATCAGTCTCAGTCTTGAATATGTTCAAAGACTGAGCATCTACAGCTTTTTAGGGTAGAGAAATCCATAAATTCACAGATGTTTCTAAGCGAAGAAGTTTTTCCTCCACTCCGTGCGAAAAGGCTGACCCCTCATCTAAAGCCATTGATCCCAATTTTTAGTTCATCCAACCAGTGGAAACAGTCTCCCACTGTCTGCTCCATCAAGCCCCTTAACAGGCTTATACGTTTTGAACTATCATTTCTCATGTCGTTTGTAAACTGACCCTGATTGCGATTTCGTGTTTTAAAGCACATATATCATAAATTACTCTGAACTTGAGGTGAGCCTTGAAGGAGGCCAGAGAGGGGGCGAGGCACAGGGACTGCGGAATGTAGTTGCAGAGGTTGGGGGCAGGCAGTCAGAGAGTGAGTAGAATGTAGTGTTTCGAAGATTTTGCCGAAAAGCTCACTCTAGAATTTTACATTCATTCTTATGGTGGAAAATGCATTCAATTAACGTCGCTTCACTGAAAGTTCTACTTTCCGAAAACCAACGTGAATCGGGGTCTGCCTGAATATTACCAAGAAAAACTTGAATTTACATATTTTGTGGGCAGAACACAGCAACTAGTTACACAAAGCAGTGCCCCATAAACAGTCACCGAATGAAGTGATTCATATGTTAGAAGTTATTGGTAGTCTAGTATCATTTAGAAATTAATACCACCGGAATAATTGGTTTTCGATTAATCAAACAATCGGGTTCTGACATACTGGTGGATAAACACATGTGTGTGGCATAATGGCATCCACTCAAACTTTCCCCCTGCTGTTAATTGAACCCAGGTTATGAGACAAATGACGATAACAGACATAAAAGTGTTGCAGCAGAAGTCAATTATTATACGATGTGGAGTCAGAAAAGTTTACTCATTTCATATGTAGAGAGACAGATTGCCAGGAAATCACAGAATGTATATTACTGTGTAAAACAGTACGTGTACAATGTTAATTCGAGGTTTAGATCAGCTTTCCTGGTCAACACTTTGCTTTATATTAGCAACAACAGATTGCATTTAAATTGCGCCGCCCACGCAAGACAGCGTTCTGGAGCGCTTGGTGCTGGTTGAAATTTGACGCTGAGATGATCGTAATAATCCTTCCATTTCATGTAGCGCTCTTTACGTCTTCTAGGCTGTGTCTAAAAGCGCTTCACAGGATATACTGTGAAGTGAATTGCTTGTATATTTCGTGGGAGAAAGGCGGCAGCCAATCGCACACAATCGAGTCCCACAAACAGTCGTGGATTAAAATGACCAATTTTTATTATTGTAGTTTTTTCGGAGGGATTATTATTGGGCACTTGTGTGGCATACGGAAACTTACCCAAGGTTTCGCCCTGATCTAGGTGGATTCGAACACAGTCCTCGTGATTGTAAGACGAGTGGTCGTACCACTGAGCCACAATACATATTAAATGTGAGGTTTCTTATCAACACATGGCAATAATTCAAGGTGCGTCCAGTGCACTGGGAAGTCTTCATGGCTTGACATTTTGTTGTTGTTGTTGTTGGACAATTAGAGATGGAAAATGCAGTTGAAAATATATTTTATTAAGTTTCGATTTGATTAAGTTACAACTTTATGGTGAGGGAGGAGAAGGTAAGTTCGAGAAGCACAGTGAGGGGTGGTTCATCTCCTCAGTCATTGTTCCTCATCTGGGACTAATCACGAATACTGTTCACAGGTTACTATTCCACCATGTGTTTATCGCTTTCCAAATCTACTGGTCTTCAAGGGATATTTACACATCTGTGGAAACACCACTCCAATGAACGAGTAGTAAATGTTTGGAACATGCTCCCTAGGTAATAATAATACTAGTAACTTTCGTTGTGATTTTCGTGTCTTCCCGATGTCGAAAAGCGCTACACAGAATATACTGCTAGGTGAGTTAGCTGTATATTTGAGCGCGAAACGCAGTAGCCAATTGTGCACAGCAGTGTCGCCGTTGTGGATAGAAAAGAGTAGTTTACTATTAGTTTGATGGAATAATATTTGCGGTATGGAGTAAGAAAAGTTATCAAAGGTTTCACCCTGACTTGCCTGGATTAGAACCCAAGTCTCTTCCTGTAAGGCGAGTGCTCTAAACATTGAGCTGCAGAACTCCACTTTGATATTAGTAGCAATGCCAAGATGTGCGATTTGGGTTGACTCCCATTACATACACTCAACGCAGACTCCCACGAGCCTTGGCTCATGTCAACCTGCGCCTAATACTATCCGGGATTAGATAAGCGGGATGCGTCCCTCCAGGGACAGAGAGAAACAGAGAGAGAGAGTGTACACAATCCATCCCAACAATCTAACTCGGGGATTTCCATGTGTAGGTTGAATGCATTGATTTAGTTTCGGTTGGGGGAATCTTAAAGATGGCCCTGGCTTTGATAACATATCAGACAAGCGGCTGAGCAAAACACATCTCAGTACCTTTCATTTGCAACCACGCAGGTATGTACGTCGCAGTGAATTCTTTTCGCTGCTAGTGAATTCTTTCCAGGGCTTGTTAGGTTGACACGAGCGCACACGGATACCGTTGGAGTTGTACACTTTACCTGGGCAGTTGGGAGAAAAGCAAGTGGAAGGCAACACAATAACGACAGTAGTATCCACGTGTGGATGTTTTACACTGCTTTGAAGTCGACACTCACGTGTCTCAAAAATACTTGATAGGATTCAAAGGCCCTCACAGAACATGATGTAAATTGACAGCAAAATTGTGCGAGTGCACTAACCGCTAAGCTAGGTAAAGAGAGATGTGTTAGCGGATTAAGGTAACAATAATAAATCATAACACTCACCGAATAGGACATAGTCTTCATTGAGGTAATTAGGCCGAGGCTTAAAACTACAGAGAGAAGAAGTGGCCGTATCATAGATGTTTTGAACTTTCGGCACCAGTGTAGACCCCCTGAACGTCTGCTCAGAAAACAATGATGATTGTAATAACAACAGCATACCGGCCACATACACATACCGAACTCTTTTCACCATCACACCATTCCTGCCAGACACCATTAAATACATATCACACTAAATTGCGTCCCCATCCATCACCCCACTCCTTGCCAGGCTGCACTAGCTCCCTATCACACAGCAAACGTTCTCCTCCCCGCACATCCACCCACCCTGAACCCCCCCCCCCCCCCCACCACCACCACAGCCGCCGCAGCCCTCGCCAGGCTCCACTGGCTCCCCATCACACATTGGGTTATCTACACCATCACCCCACTCATCATTCTGTTGTCCTCATTTCCAAGGCCATTCACAGCCTTGCCCACACCTATCTGACTGGTGTCTCCCTTTCAGTCTGCCCAACCACTTCATTCTGCGAGCTCTGGCTGCTCCATGTCCCCCACCCGAATCGCCCCAACATCGATGGCCGCGCTTTCAGCCTCTCCTCCCCCACAATCTGGATCACGTTCAAGCATGTTCTTCTACTATATAAGATCACGGCTGATCTCAAATCTATTGCGAATTCCCCAGGCGTAACCAGCAACCCTGAACATCCTTTATTTTGAGGAGTATTTTGAGGCAGGTTTGAGCAAGGCATGGAAGGGAGCTAAGCGAAGTCGGATGGAGGGCGGCGAACAAAGGCTGATTGTGGAGTGGACCTTTGACTGTCCAAAGACTTTGGAGGCTTCCCTGATATGAAAGAATCAGGGAAATGGAGCTCCTATAGCTCAGTGGTTACAGCATTTATTTTGCAAGAGTGAGACCAGACTGGTTAGGACGAAACCTTAGTAAAGTTACCTTACAGTATATTCTGTGAAGTCGATAAGATGTTAAGCGCCGCTGGATCGAATACAAGCGTTTTTATTTTTACTATTATTAATCGATAGCTTTCGCCGGAACACAGTGCAATAATTTTAATAATCGATGCTTCTGATATAACGCCAAATGATGTCTTCTTACTTCTCAAAGTGCTTCACAGTATTTACTGTCAAGTGAGTTGGCAATACATATTAAGTATGCAGGTAACATACCTCAATTTGTCTGACTTTATATTGAGCCAAATTTGTGAAACTGTACTCGTCCGTTGAACCTACGTTTCCACTTGTTATTCTGGCCTTTATGACTGAACAAAGTTAAGAGAAAAGGCGGTGAGTTAAACTAGAAGGTATTTCCCCAATGTGTACAATCTCAGCCTCCCATCCCACTTCAAGACATCAACCATAACTGACACAGTACCGTTCCCATTCTGTCCCCTAAATGTAATAACTACTAATAATAGTTTGGTCAGTCTATCCCCGACTGTTTGTGGAGCAGTGCAGTGCCCAATTGGCTGTCATGTTTCAAACACAGATGTATATTTATATAATCAATTCACTTGACAGAACTTTCTATGAATCACTTTGAGGTGTCTCGAAGTCGCAACAAAGCACTAAGTCAAATTAGGGGCAAGTCGGCAAAAGTGGAGGTTCATGGCAGCATAGAACGTGTTTTGGGGTGACTTCTGGTATCTAACCAGTTAACTTCACGTATTTCGCCATTGAGTACAGTGTCCAGCAAGCCTTCTCACTGCTTGTGCAGCTTGCCAGGCAGTCACGGTTTTGACTACACGGTTAACCGGAGATCAGCCGGAGTTTCCATTCTACTCGGACCTGCCGATGAGCTGGGTTACTCTCTGCTGTGGAGTCCCGTAGCTCAGTAGTTAAGAGTACTCGCCTTACAAGCGTGAGACCTGTTTTAGTATCCAGCTAGATCGCAGCGAAACCTTGGGCAAGTTTCCTTGCTCAACACAGGTGAGGACACTCAACTGGAAAAGGGCTAATTTCAATGAGTTGAGGTGGGATCTAGCCAAGGTGGATTGGAAAGAAAAAATGGCAGGTAAGACAACTAACGAGCAGTGGGCAGCGTTCAAAGAGGAGATAGTTCATGCACAGTTCAAAAGCATCCCCACAAAGGTGAAATGTAAGGCATCCAAACCTCCCTGGATGACTAAGGAAATCGGGGCCAAAATAAAACAAAAAAAAGAGGCTTATGATAAGTGTCAGGCTCAAAATTCAGAAGGGAACAAAGCAGAATATAGGAAGTGTAGGATATAACTAAAAAAGGAAGTTAGAGGGGCAAAGAGACTGCATGAAAAACAATTAGCGAGTAAGATTAAGGGGAACCCTAAGGTTTTTTACCAACAAATTAAGAGTAAAAGGTTGGTCAAGGATAGGGTGGGGCCGATTAGGGACCTAGGAGGAAATCTCATTGTGGAGGCAGAGGGCATGGCTGATGTACTGAATGAGTAGTTCGCCTCTGTCTTCACAAAAGAATATGATACAGCCAATGCCATGGTATTAGAGGAGAGGGTAGGAGAAATGGATAGACTAATTATAACCAGAGAGGAAGTTCTAAAAAGGTTGACGTCGCTCAAGGTGGATAAGTCACCTGGTCCGGATGGGATGCACCCTAGGTTGCTAAGTGAGGCACGGGAGCAAATAGCAGGGACTCTGGCCACGATCTTTCAATCTTCCTTGGACACAGGGGTCATGCCAGAGGACTGCAGGATAGCTAATGTTACTCCCTCGTATAAAAAGGGGCAGAAGGACAAGCCTGGTAACTACAGACCAGTCAGTCTAACGTCGGTAGTGGGCAAACTTCTAGAGTCCATAATCAGGTACAACGTAGATCTTCACTTAGAAAGATATAGGCTAATAAAGGACAGTCAACATGGATTTGTTAAAGGCAAATCTTGCCTTACAAATCTGACAGAATTTTTTGATGAGGTAACGGAATGGGTGGATAATGCTACCATTATGTAGTTTATGTAGTTTACATGCACTTTCAAAAGGCATTTGACAAAGTGCCACATGAGAGACTTATTACGAACTTAAAGGCCCATGGCGTAAAAGGGACAGTGGCAGCGTGGATGCACAACTGGCTGCGAGACAGAAAGCAGAGAGTTGTAGTGAGCGGCTGTTTTTCAGATTGGAGGGAAGTGAGCAGTGGTGTGCCACAGGGATCAGTTTTGGGACCATTGCTGTTTGTAATCTACATCAATGATCTGGACTTAGGTGTACGGAGTATATTTTCCAAGTTTGCAGATGACACTAAGTTAGGGAGAATAGTAAACAGTGAGGAGGTTAGTAGCCATCTGCAAGAGGATATGGACAAATTGGTAAAGTGGGCAGACACATGGCAGATGAAGGTTAATGCAGAGAAGTGTGAGGTGATGCATTTTGGAAGAAGAAATGAAGGGAGGCAATTTAAGCTAGATAGTACAATTTTAAATGGTGTAAAGGAACAGAGAGACCTGGGGATTTGTGTTAGTGACTCGTTGAAGGTGGCAGGACAGGTAGACAAGGCTGTTAAGAAGGCATATGGGATACTAGGCTTGATAAATAGGGGTATAGAGTACAAAAGTCAGGAAGTGCTGACTAACTTCTATAGGAATTTGGTGAGGCCTCAGCTGGAATACTGTGTTCAATTCTGGTCACCACACTACAGAAAGGATGTGAAGGCATTGGAAAGGGTACAACGAAGATTTACTAGGATGGTGCCAGGATTGAGGGACTTCAGCTATGAGGAGAGGCTAGATAGGCTAGGGTTATTCTCTCTGGAGCAGAGAAGATTGAGGGGAGACCTAATAGAGGTTTGTAAGATCATGAGGGGTTTCGACAGGGCAAATAGAGACAAACTCGTGGGTGAATCTGTGACTCGTGGTCACAGATTTAAAATAGTTTCAAGGCGAAGTAGAGGGGAGCTGAGGAGAAATTTTTTCACTCAGCGAGTTGTTCGAATCTGGAATGCATTGCCTGAAAAGGTGGTGGAGGCTGATTCGATAACAACTTTTAAAAGGGAATTCGATCTTTATTTAGGGAGAAGAGGTCTTTTAGGCTATGTGGAGCGGGCAGGACAGTGGGATTGAATCGCTCTTTTCAAAGAGCCGGCACAGACGAGATGGGCCGAATGGCCTCCTTTTGTGCCGTCAAATTCTATGATTCTATGATTCTATGAACACAGACGCCTAATAATAAACCGTCACCAAAAATCATAATTATAAAAATTGGCCATTTCATTTCATGATTTACTGTTGATCGCTGCTGTGCACAATTAGCTTCCACGTTTTTCCCCCCCAAATATACAGTCAATTCGCTTTACAGTATGATCTGTGAAGCGCTTTTGAAAGTCGATAAACCTTAAGAGCGCTAACTCAAATGGAAGGGTCATTATTATTATACTAAACTTCATACCCTGACCTGCCAAACCTGTATCCAACTCGGTATTGAAAATTCGATCCAACATCCACTGCCGTTTCAAAGAGTGAGTTCCGAATTTCTATAGCATTTTGTGATTTGATTCGTAATGGCTCAGCTCAAATTTTAAGATAATATGCAATAGTATCGCCAACACGGCAGTTATTCACTTCATGGTTTATTCTGTTGCTGTCTTTCAGACGTGTTGAAGACAGGATAAGTCGGCAAATCAGATGCAAGTATTAATATGAATATATATTTCTATTGTTCTGGATTCCTCCCACCAGAGGTAAAGCATTCTCTGTATCTCTACCATTGAACTTCATTATTAATTTTGAAACCTCAATTAGATTACACCTCAACTTACAAAACGCGAGGGAATACAGTCTAAGGTTAATGTTGATTTCGCCTCACTAGCAAGTTGTGTGTGACTGTGTGTGTGTGCTTATGTGTTTGTGTGCGTGTGTGTGCGTGCGTGTGTTTGTGCGTATCTGCTTGTCAATACCTGCTTTTCGGGTTCCAGGGAGTAAGGGAATTTGTCCACATAATGTCACCCAACAAACCTATGATTAAATTGCGTTGGAAAATCTCCAGCGCCAATCTATCCTTTTTTACCCACGTCAGCAGAACAAAAGGATATCTGGAGGTCGGGTAGCCAACAACTGCAGCCGTGAGAGATTCTGCCAACAGACAACAAGGCAACGAGAAATCCAAGCACCTTGACGCTCATTGTTGTTTTTTGAAGGGTAATCAAGTTGATACAAGGAGAAATTAAGAGATTTCTGTAGATGTAGAGCATAAAGATTTGATAATTGTTAGAAAATGCTCTTACCACTTTGAAAGTCTTTAGTGTGTCTCTGTCCACCACACTTCCCCCCTCCCCATCCCCCACCCCATTTAGCAGTTCATCCACCAGTCACTTCATCAGGCTCTCTACCATGTCTCATTAAAGATCATTCTCAAGATCCTCCTTTCAATCCCGCATTCAAAAACAGACGCACACATAGACAGACACGCACACACAGATACACACACGCACGCACAGACACATGTAGACAGACACACACATACAGATACACATAGACACACACACACACACATACACACACAGAAAAGACAGAAGGACATCAGAATTTGCTAGACTAAAGAAGACAAAGAACAAACCAATTCACCATCGACCATCATGGCGGTTGCTTCACTTGCCGTTTCCCAACTTACATACTATATAAACAATAATATCCCCAGATGTTAATTTCCAACTTAAATTGATCAAATGTATTAGTAAAGGAATCAGCAGTTTCTGCTTCCACCAGCTGTCTGGCTACCGCTGGGGCCGGTTCCACACATTTACTTCTCACTCACTACAGTGAGAGTTTGTGTATTGGAATCACAGTTCGTATCCTCTGGTTCTACTTGACTTATCCAGTGTGAACTTGCCAAGTTTACCTAATGTTTCCTCGTCGTCCTACCTCTTCATAGACCCAGCAGGTCTATGCCTGTGTCTTAGTTCAAACAAAAAACTCTCTACCCCTCTTTCCTAAGATGAAAAATCTTGCCTTCTCATTAGTACTCGCACTCTCTCTAGCTTTCTCTCTCTCACACGCACTTTCACCCTTTGTCCATCTCTCGCACTCTCTCATCCGGTTGGTGGATCACTCAGTAAACTAGACAGTTAAGTATTTGTACCCACACGCTCTATCTCTCTTTCTCGGTGTGTGTTCATCTCGAATCCACGTATATATAACCTGAGATTTTAGTCCCTCCCACAACCAGAATCTGTCTCCTGCCCTGTCCCACGTTGATTAGTCAGGATTCTACAGCTCACAGCTTTGCAATGATAATAAAAATAAACATTGCTTTTTATATAGCACGTGTTCACGCCTCAAAGCGCTTTTCAGACTACAGAGTTCAGCAGCTTGGGACATCCTCCGACGTGAAAGGTGCTCTATCAATGTCAGTTTGTTGCTGATGTTGTTGCTTAACCACTGGACTCAGGACCAAGTAGCACCACAAGTAGTACATTCACTGTGTAAAGGTTGGTCGCACACTCTCCCCACTGAGTGCGAAGTTTCCGAGTTTATACCCTACATCGGGAGTGGAGCTTTAACTCATCAACCAACGTTGTTTGTGTGGGTAATAATATTAATTATTCTTGCATTTAATATCTCATTTGTCATGTCTTCTGGACGGTATCTCCAATCGCCTCCCAGAATATGCTGTAAAGTGAATTGATTGTATATTTGTGGGAGAACGAGATGCGGCAGCCTATTGCACACACCAGCATCCCACAAAACAGTCGTGGTTTGAACTGAACAATTGTAATATTTTGATGACAGTTCATGAACCACAAAACCACAACCAGTTATGAGACACATGACAATACCAGCCGGAAACTTGTTCCAACAAAAATCATTTATTACACAGAAAGCTTCACTTATTTCAAATATGTTGAGATAGAGTTAACAGAGAAGCACATGTTGTATCTTTTAAAGTGTACATTGTCAATTTCAATTTGAAGCTTTTGTCAGCTTTCCAGGTCAGGACTTTGTAACATAATAATAGTGGAGCTCCTGTAGCTCAGTGGTTAGAGCACTCGCCTTAGAACCGCGAGACCTTCGACTGCAGGCGGGTCAGGTTGAAACCTTGGACAGGTTTCCTTACTCCGCATTCACGTCCAGTAATAGTCCCTCCAAAAAACCCAAAACTACCGCAACAAGAACAAAATTACATTGATCGAGCCGTCGGGAGAACACACAGTAACAACATTGGTTAGTTTCAATCCACGAAAGTTAGTGGGATACTGCAGTATGCAATTGGCTGCCGAGTATCGCCCTGAAATATACAGTCAATTCACTTTACAGTATATTCTGTGAAGCGCTTTGAGTCGTCGGAATGATGTGCAAAGCGCTGCGTCAAATCAAGTTTATTATTATTAGTGCAGAATTAGAAGTATTTTTCACTCATGCAAACTCGCTTCGCATGTTTCTGCGGCGTTTGGGTCAATTTATATATTTAGTTGAATTAATATTTAACATGAACCATTTCAAAACCAAAATCATAACCATTTTGTGAGCACTACCATTATTATCATCACACCATGAGGGTTTGCTGGGAGAAAGTAGGCCGAGGTACATCTAATTCGACTTCACCAACCTGGTACTCGCTAGATATGGGTGTTCCAAATTTTCGACTCCAAGTATAATATGTTTTTTTTTAGCAGAATCTTCCGAAAGCTTTTCTTGCAACAAATTACAGTATGTATTCCCAAAGACTTGGTAGAAAGCCTATTCCACAATATTGCTACACACTAAATTTAGTAGTGTATAAATTTTTCAACAAAATGCAGCATTCTCAAATTGATGTGAACTTTTTTCATCTACTATACTTTATTATTAATCTTTATTCTTCATTACATATCTCTTTTATGAAATTTTGGATTTCGTCCACATTTTGCTGTGTCTAGTCAGTTCCTTGTCAATGTACCTTTGTGATATTGTTGTCAACTTTGCCATGCTGGTATCTCCAGTCTGTCCTTAATGTAGAGGATTACAATACGAAACAGTATGCACATTAAATTTGTTGCACGCGTTTAGGATGGAGTTTGCTTTGAATCATTGAATGATCCAATGTTATATCCATTAAATCCTCTCATGAATTGATTCTAGAATGTGTTTTTCATTAACACATTACAGACTACATTACAGACTGCCCGTATTTAATCACAAAGGAAATTCCTATTAACTGTCATGTTGAGGTCAAACACACACATCGATTATCAAATAACCACGTAGTGATTCTCCTCATTGGAAGAACAGAGGTGTGGGGTGTACAGCAATGATTTATGTAGTACTCTCCATGCCAGACAGCGTCTCAGAGCGCTTCCCAATAATCGATCCTGAGGGCGAGCCAGCGGCAGGGAGAGAACGGTGACCAAAGGCGCGTTCGAAGAGAAAGTTCTAAAGCTGATGAATGTAAATGGGAAGGGAGGGCGAGAGGGGGATGTGAGTGAGAAAGTGAGTTCCAGAGCCTCGGGGCAATGTGGCTACCTCCGATGTTGGAGCGGGGGGTTCGGGGAACAAGCAGGAGGCCAGACCTGGTGCAGCGAAGGCAACTGGTGCTGATTTGAAGGCAGAGGAGGTCGGTAAGCTGAATTGGCTCTGATTGTCCTTTTATGGCAGAATGTCACACCAGCCAAACCGCTTGCCGTATTGCGGGTGTACGCTGCTATTGTTCAATGTTAATGATTGGACAGACATCCTGTTTCGTTGGTACGGTTCGGAAGGGGAAAGCAGCCACAAAAAAGGTTCGGGTTAATTATCAAACTCTTAAGCCTGCTGATGGTGTAAAGCGTTTGTCAGCCACTCCATTCACTCACAACGCTTTTCAGACTTGTCTAAGAATACATTATTCCTAGATATATCAACCGCTATGCGAAACATCTTCTATTCCTACGTGCAAATCAGTCATTTTAAATACAAGGTCAATTCACTTTACATTATATTCCAAGAATCGCTTTTAGACTTCTAGAAGAGGTGAAGTACGCTATTTCAAATGCAAGGTTCAATATTATTCATGGTTCTCTCCAAACATAACCAATCTTAAATAGGCAAGACCTGTGTGTTACGATTGACGTACTCATTCTCAAGCTTGGTCCTTCTAGTTCTCCTCTTTCTGGTCATCTTCATTACACAACCGAATGTTGTGTAATGCACTTTCTCTCAACATCTTTCGCTTTACCTTCGCTTCGACATCAAACAGCCTCAAGTTCAGACACAAATGACATCCAAACCGCCTGTGACCAGGACTCCCTCTGCCTCCTCGTCCTCCTTGACCTGTCTGCTGCGTTCGACACAGTCGATCACACCATCCTCCTTCAACATCTTTCCTCCCACCTCAACCTTAAAGGTACAGTCCTTGACAGGTTCCACTGTTATTTGACACACCGTTTACACTTTGTTTCTTCCAACGGTTTTTCTTCAAACCCCCGCACAGTTTCTCACGGAGTCCCTCAGGGCTCTGTCCTCGGCCCTCTCCTTTTCACCTTTTACACGCTCCCTCTGGGCGACGTCATCCGCAAACATGGGGTAAATTTCCACGTGTATGCGGACGAAACCCATTTGTACCTTTCTGCCTCATCCCTCAACCCCCAGACCATCGATGTTCTGACATCATGTCTGTCCGACATCGAGTCCTGGACGAGGGACAACTTTTTGCAATTGAACGTGAGTAAGACCGAGGCACTCCTGATTGGCTCAAGCCAGCGCCTCCGCACATCGGGCGCTGCCAGCCTCAACATCCAAGGCTGCACTCTCCACCTCACAAAGCCAATCAGGAACCTCGGCATCATGTTCGATCAAAATGTTTCCTTCCCCACTTCCGCGCATTCACTGGAACCGCTTATTTCCACCTGTACAATATTTCCAGGCTCCGCAATTATCTTAACCCCCGAGCTGCCGAAAGATTCGTGCACGCATACATCACCTCTCGGATGGACTATGGAAACTCTCTCCTCGTCGGCCTCCCCAGTTCCTCCATTCACAGGCTGCAGGTCATCCAAAACTCTGCAGCCCGTTTATTATCCCGCACCCGCCTCCGCGACCATATAACCCCCACCCTCGCCCGTCTCCACTGGCTCCCCATCCTCCACAGGATCGAGTTCAAGATCCTCGTCCTCACCTACAAGTCCTTACACGGCCTTGCCCCGCCCTATTTAAACAATTTACTTTCCCTCTACAAGCCCACTCGGACCCTCGGTTCAACAGGACTTGGCCTGCTCCAAGCCCCACGCCCGAACCGCCCCACCATCGGAGGCCGGGCCTTCAGTTTCTCCGCTCCCACCGTATGGAATGCCATTCCTCAATCCCTCCGTTTCCTTTCTTCCTTTTCCTCTTTCAAGGCCGGTTTGAAGACTGTCCTCTTCGACCGTGCCTTTTGTTCCACCCCGAATTCTTCTACCTCCCCTTCGTGTTGCACCCCTTCCCAAACACTCCCCTCTCAGCTGGGGTCACACGCCTCCTGTGCAGCGCCTTGGGACGTCCTCTTGACGTGAAAGGCGCTCTATAAATGTAATTTGTTGTTGTTGTTGTTTTAACCCAAGATATTTTGTAGGGGACAATGCTGTGCGCAATTGGCTGCCCCGTTTCACCCACCCACCCATACAGTGAATTCACTTTACAGTATATTCTGTCAAGCGCTTTGAGTTGCTATGATGAAGAGAAAAGACCGATATCAAATTCAAGCATTATTACTATTATTACCTAGAGTAAATAAAGACTATGAATGTTATTGGAATCGTGGTTCAATTTCTGAAGAGATCCATCATGTGCTTAACATAAAATTAAAGAACAGCATTCACCAGATTATTTAATACATATTTTAAACGAGAAACAATTACAAGTCTATCAAGAATGAAATCGGTTGGGTTGTCTGACTGGATGAGCCCTTCCAAATAATTCCTTTACAGTTCCAATGGGCCAGTTGTCCTAATTCAGTGATACAAACTCATATGATTCTCTGCCAACTGCAGCTTTGGCGCTGTTATTTTCTGACCCATTGTGACAACGGACCAAGTTCTACTCTGGTCATTCTCGTCTCCTCAAAAGCAGCAAGTTTACTGTGCAAGTTACGCTTTAATTGTACAAGATATGTGTGCCAACACGTCCACGTTGTGATTTTGAGCACCAAGGGAAGCTGGAGAAGGTATTCGTTCCGATCTTTGGTATCTACAAAACATTTGCAATGTGCGTATGTTGTTGAAATTGTTGTTAAAATTATAATAATCGCTCCAAATAAATAAATAAATATTTTTTTTGGGTAATTTTAATCAATTACTGTTTCTTTGACAATGCTGTGCACATTTTGCTGCGCGTTTCGCCCACATAAAGTCAATTGACTTTAGAGTATGTTCAGCGAAGCGATTTCAGACGTTGATTACATATGCAAAGCGCTAACAACACCAACAACAACCACAATAAATTGCACTTATAGAGCGCCTTTCACGTCGGGAGGACGTCCCAAGGCGCTCCACAGGGGGCGTGCGACCCGAGCTGGAAGGGAAGTGAACGGGAGGGGATAAGAAACGTACGGGAGGTCGAAGAATTATGGGGGGAACAGAAGGGACGGTCGAAAAGGAAAGTCTTTAAACCGGCCTTGAAAGAGGAAAGGGAGGAAACAACGCGGAGGGATTGGGGAATGGAGTTCCAAAGGGTGGGAGCAGAGAAACTGAAGGCCCGGCATCCGATTGGAGGCAGGTTCGGGCGGGGGGGCTTGGAGCAGGGCAAGACCTGCTGAACGGAGGTTCCGGGTGGGCTTATAGGGGGAGAGTAAGTCGGAAAGATAGGGCGGGGCAAGGCCGTGTAAGGCCTTGAAGGTGAGGACGAGGATCTTGAACTCGCTCCTTTAGGGGATGGGGAGCCAATGAAGACGGGCGACGGTGGGGGTTATGTGGTCGCAGAGGCGGGTGCGGGATAGTACACGGGTGGCAGAGTTTTGGATGATCTGCAGCCTGTGAATGGAGGAGCTTGGGAGGCTAAATCAAATGCAATGAATAATATATTATTATATATCACTATTATTAAATACAAAAGAGAAATGGAGGCACCGAGTTATGGCTTCACAATACACTGCCGCTTAGCTCAGCAAACTGGACTGGGAGTCTGTTCAACAGTGGGCAAACAATAAAATCATGGGATTCCTGGGAAGTGAGATGGAACTTCGTCCTTGAGTATATATATACAGACGTCGATAGGACGTGGAAAGCGCTATATAAATCTAAGTATTATTATTATATGTTATATCAAGATTGGTTGTAGATCGCTAGTGGAACTGTGAATGTTCCCAGCTGGAGACCGATGCTCGGGCAGCTGATGAAAATTCTAACCTGGAATCTCGTTTATGGTTCAACATTTGTCTTTCCAGATATTGGCAAAGTATCTAAATTCATTTTAAATGAATCAATATTTTGTCATCCTCCCTCAGGGAACCTTGTGAACAGCTTTACTGTTTGATAACTGGACGAGTAGTTCTGTTGATTCAAAACACAGTAATCAATATTGCACAAAGCAAAGTTTCAGAATCAACATGAAGTGAGTGTTTAGTTGTATCTGAGGGACTGTTGGCGAGGACACAGCGGAGAAACTCCCTGCAATAGTTGGTTTGTGTCAATGGGATGCTTTATCATCCACCCGAACAGGCAGCCAGAACATCAGTGTAACAGCAACCTAGAAAATGGGAATACATTTAATCCACAATTTATTTACTCCTTCGTGGCTCTCTCATCTCTGATGTCCTTAGATTAATAATTGGAATGAAACATTCATGAAATGTGCGAGAACGAATGATGGTGGCGGGTTGTCTCTGACGGAAAAGAACATTGGGTAGTTTCTTGGCATCCAAGATGATCTGGAATTCGAAGATACTTTGATTGAGTCAACAGCGTTTGTGTCTCGTTGACCATGAGCAGGTATACTAATCACATATTTGGATGCAAGAATTTTCCTCCATTCTCTCCCTAGTCAGCTGTGTCTGGACTGTTTCATGACTCCCAAGCCCTGGCCAACAATCAAATGCTTTGATGTATTTCATCATATCTGCGCCCTCCGTTAAACTTCTTCCTGGAGTACAGTGTGATGTTTGGTTCCATCAGCTTCTTCACGTCCACTTGAAGATACCCCTTTTTCAGCTGGAAGGCCCCGTCCATAAGACCGGCATCTGGGGCCCCTTGGACCTCAACCTACCAAACAACCCCCAACATCAGAGCAAATCGTCGAAAGTTTGCTGCCGTCTGAAATCCTCCACGCCAGACGGCCTTACAGAACGATTGAAAATAGCGGATCCAGGGGCCGAAACGGGGAGGGTGGTGGTGGTGGGGAGGGCTGATCGTAGAAGCGTTCGAAAAGAAAGATCTTCAAGAGAAATCAGAATTGGGGGTGAGGTGAAGATTTTGAGGGAAGAAGTTGCAGAACGTCGCGTCGTACTGGCTGAAAGCATCGCTACCGATGATGGAGCAGAGGATTCATTTAACAAGCCAGAGATCAGATGCAGCAGAGAGGGGGCAATAGGCCCCATTGTGAGCAAAGAGAAGGTTAGAGACATAGGGGGTTTAGAGGAGGGGAGCGTTTTAAACACAAGAGTGAGGATCGTGAAGTCGAACTGCTGAATGCAGGCAGCCAAAGAAGTCTGGCAATGATTGGGATGGTTGTGGAGCGAAGTTGGGTTCTGTTGAGAATGTGGGAGGCAGAGTTCTGTATGAGCTGTAGTTTTTGAATGGTGGTGCAGGGTCGACCCGTGAAGAGTGTGTTTGAGTATTTCAGCCGAGAGGTGACAAAGACATTGACCAAGGTTTCAGCATCTTTAGGGATGAGATGTTGGTGGATGTTCGGGGAGAGGACAGATGATGGTACTGCAGGATTCCGAGTTGCCACATTGTCTCCCTTATATGTAGAGAGAGTCAACTCACTTTACAGTATATTCTGTGAAACGCTCTGAGATGACGACAAAATGTGCAAAGTGCTATATTAAATGTAAGGGTTATGATTATTACCCATAGAGGTTGATGATACCAGCGCCTGGCATTTGGAGGTTCCGTTGAAATTCATTTGATTCAACTCTTCCGTAATAGTACTTTTGATTTACTCCCTAGCCTCTTTCAAATTATGTTTCTTCACGGAACTCTTCGACATTTCATTCTGCCACACGCTACAATCCCTATTCTCCCTTAAACTCCATTCATTCAGATTTGAATATCATCCAATGGTCCAAATCAATCAACTGCCCGCACCACTGTTCATGCACTCATCAAAAACGGACGTTGCAAACGCACTTTATTTTTATATTACCAGAACAACACTTCTGTCATTTACACCCGCCCACTGTATTTCTGTGCAGTCGCTGTTAATGTTGTGAGCTCTGTGCCCATAAATAATAAGTGTTTTTAGTGCATTAAACACCAGAAATGACCCCCAACTCTAGCAGGATATCGAGGCCATGGAGAGGGTGCAGAGGAGAATTATTAGGACGACACCAGAATTCAGTGAATACATGTGTTTAAGAAAATTAGAACATAAGCGTTAGGAGCAGGAGTAGGCCATTCGGCCCTTCGAGCCTGCCTTGCTATTCAATAAGATCATGGCTGATCTTCTCACCTAACTCTGATTACCTTCCCTTTCCCCCTATCCCTCTATTTTTCAAAAATCTATCAGTCTCAGCCTTGAAAATGTTCAAGGACTCAGCATCTACAGCCTTCTGGGCTAGTGAGTTCCATTCAATTCACTATTTATTATTCACATTAGTAGTGAAATCCATACATTCGCTACCCTCTGAGTGAAGAAATGTTTCCTCAACTCTGTTCTAAAAGGCTGACCCTTAATTTTAAGACAACGACCCCTGGTTATAGGTTCTCCTGCCAGGGGAAGCAGTCCCTCAATGTCTACTTTAAGATTTAAGAAGCTTATATGTTTCATTAAGATCCCCCTAATTCTTCTGTACTCTAGAGAAAACAGCTCTAATTTATTCAACCTATCCTTGTTTGCCTTGTTTGCTTTAATAAGTCTCACTTCATTAGTTTGTTGTTATTGGGATCTGACATCACAATTTGTATCAACAATATTTTTATGAAGAAAGTCCTTTGCACCATGTGATCTCATGGATCCAGTACATCCCCTCCATCCTTCTCATCGCAAAGTATCAATCTGCTATTTAAATGCATCTGGGAGACATTGTCTCTATCTTTTTTTCTACTAACCTGTTTAACTCTCTCGAGCTCTGCAGATACCAGATTTTCTCACTCCTTTTATCTCTCTCTCTCTCTTTTTCCAACCAAAGACTCATAGTTTCGCTGAAGACTTACAGTCATTAAATAGTACGGCATCACAATATTACATTATGATGTCTAGAATACGTAAAAAGTGCTATAGCAAATGCACGGATTATTATTTCTGTCTGTACAATTAACTCTCTGTTGCGATTTTTCACTGTCTGTCTCTCCCCTTATCTGTCTCTCCATCTCTCTCTCGCTTTTATCTCCACAGACCACAGATGCGACCAGCACTGCTTCCAATGTCTTTTGCAGAACTCGTTGCAACAATTGTCTCACCCTTTACCTCTCTCAATCTCTGCCACAGAAAAAACCTGCCAGTTTGAAGCTGATTCTCACGAACTGCAGTGAGTTATTTTGATGCAGTGTGAGCTGCCCTGACAGGAACCTGTGGGTAGAGCTGGACACACATTAATGTGGGTGCTATTGACAGGAAAAAATTACTTTGCTGAATTTAGATGAGTTTTTGCTGTAGTTACAATCCCTGAGATCAATAATCAATCCTAACTCCAAACTTAATGGTTAGTCGCTGAATGTCTGTTTGCGCGACATCACTGTTTACAAATTTGCCTAGAAGACATGAAAAGCATTACATCAAAATCAATTATTATTACTACGTGTGTTTGCCTACAAACAAAGATTTCCTATAATTTACAAGTTTTATCATAGGTCAATTATAAGAAAATATGGATGTGGGAACTACAGATATTCAATCTGATCTGTTAATCCATTTTTTCATTTACACAAAGATTATTTATTTAGATACTTCCTTTTTTACTTCTCCAGACCTCCAGGACTCTCAATGCTAATAGCAGCACAGCCCAGACTGGCTCATTGGCAGGGATTGGAAAGACAGCCCTGTCATCGAGGGCAGGGAATGCAAAGCTCTATATAAGCAGCGAGAAAGCTTGCCAGAGAGCGACATCATTGGCAAGCCTTGTAGTTTAGCTGGACAGACTCTAAAAGTTACCACAAACCACAGTCTGAATTCAGTAACAAAAAATAGCTCTGAAGTCGGAAATAAGTGGAAATGCAGGCAATGACTTCAGAGTTTGTATACTTGTTGTTCTAGTTTGGTTAGCTTCTGAAGATTAACGTCTCATAACCGTTAACAAACATACAAAAAATATTTGATAATGTGGACGATAATAGGCTGTGAATCCAAAGATCAGGACATTAACAATGAAAGCTGCGATGTTCAGTACAGCCTCTGAAATGCTTTAACAATTTCTAAAGGGGTCAATGCTGTGGCAAACTCAAGGAAGATTTGAAAAATCACTTATGTGATCATTTCTGGAGTTTAGGAGGATATATTTCTCACAGCGTGTGAGGAGACATTAGAATGATATGGTTGATGTGAATATATGCCAGTATATTTAAAAGGGAACATGATGTGTTGAAAAGGGAGTAGATGGATGTAGGAGGGTGGAATAAAATGGAAGGAGGGAGAGCGATAAACAAATTGTGACAACTGGCCTGTTTCACTGGATTATTCTATGCGTTTTCTTTTATTCGGTGAACCAATACACAGTTAACCTACATATGAGAAATCATCTGTGCCTGTGTTCTGTACAGTTTTTAAATATAAAAGTCTACAGCTCTGGTGTACAGAAATCAGGTGAGAGTTTGTGACAAATGGGAGCTTTGCTATAATTGAAAATGCAGTCAAAGAAATGAAAGTTTTTTCTTTTTTTCTCTAGAAATACTTTCAGCTGATTATAGGCATTCCATTGTTAGAATACACATTTGTTCTCCAAAAGCGTATCTAACCTATATCTCCCTATTCGGAATAATTATGAGCCCAGCTAAAGGCTGTGGTATATCACCTGCAACAATTCCTGAATTAAATATATGTTTGCGAAATTATACAAAATATTGAAACTATTCTGCTGTATCAATCCAGGCCTCTGTGTTGCTTTGAGGAATAAACGTTTAACTTAAGAGTTCGCCAAACCTGATTTTCAGATCATTTAAATCAAATTAAATTAAGTCAGCTTTTCAGATCAATTTAAATCAAATAAAGTCAGTCTCCAGTCTGCAATACCTTGGGGGACCACAGCGGGAGCAGACATTTCTGCCTTTCAAGCTACACGTTTAGTAGAATATACTGCAATATGTAGTGCAGTTGGCTGGTGCTTTCATAGTAATGTGTAATAATAATGACATCAACAAGAACAATATCAACAACAGCGTTACATTGGCAGCATGGCTTTTGTTAACCGGCAGAAGATTAAACTTGCGGAATCTGCTTGATGTGAAATCTGTTCGTCAATCAATTCTCAATAAACCCAGGAGAAATGTGAGGCTAAACTTTGCCAGGACATTGTCTGAGACACATTCTCCACTTGATGTCCAGAGGGCAAGTGAGATGCTGAACTACCTGGGAATCCCTCTGATTTCAGTAGGTTTTGAAGTATAGCTTCAGGCCATCACTGCCGAGTTTACACGGTTTGGAAACGCCTGGTTTGATCAGGAAGGAGCAGCCTGGCTTCTGTTCTGTCAACAATTTGTGGGACAGGTTGTGGATCTGTCTAATAATAACATAATCGTACAATAATAACTGAACTGTAATAATACCATTAACAACGATAATAATTTAATACTCAAACTGATACAGCAAATACATACAATAATAATGTATGATATAATGTAGTGCAAACATAATAATGTTTGCCTTTGCTATAGGCTTTTCACATCTCCTAAACATCTCAATGAGCTTCACAGAATACACTATAAAGTGAATTGACTGGACATTTGTGGGCAAAACGCGGCAGCCAATTGTGCACAGCAATGACACAACAATCATGGATTAAAGAGACCAATTTATTACAACAATAATACAAACAAACTAATAATAACACGAATAAAACATCAATTTGATATATGTGTTTGTGGCGGACTCTGTGTGTGAGTGTGTGGCGCGGGTGTGTGTAGGGGGGGGCGTGGCTGTGTGTGTTTGGGAAGAGGGTCTGTGTGTGGGGAGGAGGCTGTGTGTCAGGGGAGGGGGGCTGTCTGTGTGAGGGGGGCCTTATATGTGGGAGGGGTTGTGTTTGCGTGGGAGCTCTTTGTGTGAGGGGGGCTGTGTGTCGGGGGGGGCTGAGTGTGTGAATGGAGGGGGGGTTGTGTGTGAGTGGGGCTGTATGTGTGGGGTAGGGGGCTGTGTGTGGGGGGGAGCTCTGTGCTTGTGAGGGGGGGGAACTGTGTGTGGGAGGGGGTCTATGTGTGTGGGGTGGGTGGTTGTGTGGGGGGGGCGGCTGTGTGTGTGACTGGGAGGATTGTGTGTGAGTGGGGCTATGTTTGGGGGGAGAGAATGGCTGTGTTTGTGGAGCTGGGGATGGGGGCGGTGTGTGGGGCTGTGGGGGGTTTGGGGAGGGCTTTGTGTGGGGAAGTGGGGCTGTGCATGTGTGGGGTGATTGTGTGTGGGGGAGGCTGTGTGTATTTGTGGGGGGGCTGTGTGTTTGGGGCTGTGTGTGAGGGAAGGCTATGTGGTTGCGAGGGGGGAGGGTGGGACTGTGTGTGGGATGCACGCCTGTGTGTGAGGCGTGTATTTTGTGTGGGAGGGGCTGGGTGTGTGCGAGCTGTGTGTGGGGGTGTTGTGTGTGTTTGTGGGGGCTGTGTGTGTGGGGCTGTGTGTGGGGTGGGTAGTTGTGGGGGGGCTGTGTGTGGGGGTGGGCTGTGTGTTTAAGGGATGGTTGTTGTGTTTCACGGGGGCTGTTTGTGTGCGTGACTGTATTTGGGGCTGTGTGGTGGTCTGCTGTTTGTGTGGGAGGGGACAGTTGTGTATGTTTGTTGGGCGCTGTGTGTTTGGGGCTGTGTGTTTGTGGGGGGGGCTGTGTCTGTCTGGGCACTGTGTGTGAGGGTGGGTTTTGTGGGGTGGGATTGTGTGTGGGGTGGGGGGGCTGTGTGTGTTTGTGGGGTCTGTGTGTGGGGGGGACCTGTTTGTGCGGGGGGGTTGTGTGTGATTAGGGCTGTGTGTGTGAGGGGGGGTAGTGTGTGGTTCTGGAGGGCTGTGTGTGTGCATGGGGGGATTGTGTGTGTGAGTGGGGCTGTATGTGAGTACGGGGCTGTGTATGCAGGGCTGTGTGTGTGGGGTGGGGGCTGTATGTGGCGGGCGTAAGGAATGTGTGTAGTTGTGGTGGGCTGTGTGAGTGAGGGGGTTGTATGTGAGTGGGGCTCTGTGTGGGGTGCGGGGGCTGTATGTGGGGACTGTGTATTGGGGTGGTTGTGTGTGGTGGAGGTTGGGTGCTGTATGTGTAGGCGCTGTGTGAGTTGGGTGTGTGTGTGAGTGAGGGTGTGTGCTTATATGTGGGTGGGGGGAGCTGTGTGTGAGGGGAGCTGTGTGTGAGGGGGCTGTGTGGCTGTGGGTGTGTGTGGTCTGGGGGACTGTTTGTGTGTGGGTGGGGGGTTGTTTGTGGGTGGGGGGATGGTGTTTGTTTGTGGATATGGGGGCTGTTCATGTGCGTGCATCCGTGAATGTGTCTGTGTGTGTGTGTGTGTGTGTGTGTGTGTAGGGTGGGGGGGACTGTGTGTGCAGATGGGCTGTGTGTGTGTGTTGGGTGTTTGCCCAGGGTGGGAAGGAAAATACAGTGTGTAGTTGTGTGTGTGATAGAGGCCTGTGTGTGTGAGAGACAGAGAGAGAGACACAGAGGGCTGTCAGTGTGTGTGTCTCCCACACTGTGAATGTGTGTGAGTGGGAGGATGTGTGACAGAGGCCTGTGAGTGTATGAGTCTCTCTCTCTTTACGTGTTTGTCTCAGAGACACAGAGGCCTGTGTGTATTTATCTCTGTGTGAGTGTATCACAGGCTGTGGAGATTTGAAGACAAAGAAAATCGTTCTAATTTTCCTCACTGTGATAGCTAGCTGCACACACAGTTGCTGGTTGACAGTGCAGCGCAACGTTTACCGTATGTGTCGACAACCAGCCATTTCGACGCCTTCCCAATTAATAGGCGCTAAACACACAACATTTCTTGTTACTGTTGAGGGAGCATCATTCTGTATCTATTTCTTACCAGGGAATATGAACGGACTATGAAGCTGGAGCTTTTCTCTGCCTTCAAAATACACTTTCGTCTATTGCTAACCAAATAATTTAACAATTAGTATGAAAGGAAATGTCACCGCTCTCTTAATCTCCTCTCTGGATTGAGTCTGGGTAACAGCGTAAATGCATGTGTTAGTACAGGAGCTTAGAAGCTGCAGCATGAAGCCAGTTTCCTGAATAATGTACCAAGGGTCGTTGTAGCCTGAGAAGCTAGATGACTCTGAAATTCTCCAGTATACGAAAAATAAAACATACGTCATCCATAACAATATAAAATTGCCAGATATCGCTAAGAGTAAAATAATGGCTTTCTTTCGGCTCTTCATCTCTGGATCACTGTCTCTTTCACCTCGATTTCGGTCCCCATCACTGTGACCCCGCAATCTCCTGCGGGCTCGACTGGCCAACAGAATGTTCCTGACAGTCAGGGCGTTGAGCAGCAAAATCACAACGAATGGGAGAATCGGGATTAATATAGTGTCGAGGAGGTCATACGATGTCCATAGGATAAACGAGTAATAGCTTGCTTATTTTCACATCCCCACGGTATACTGTTAATTATGTACACTGGTTCAGTGACAAAATACCAGGGAATTCTATCCCCAATGAAGAACACACTAAGCCCCGCTATCACTGCAGCGGCTGTTTTCTCGGTGCAATAATTAATTTTCAATTGTTGGCAGCAGATGGCGACATATTGATCAAAGGTGAAAGCCACAGTTAGCCAGACAGAGATTGCCGACGCTGCAGCACACAGTACCTCTAGCAGCCGGCAAACATGAGTGATGGACATGAATGTCAATGGGAAGTAATGCTTAACAATGCGATAGAAAATCACCGCGAAAATCACTACCATCAGATCAGTCACTGACATGGCCACCAGATAGTGAGAGACATATTTGGAGAGACCGCACCTCCCACGGGACAGGATCACAATGGCCGCGAGGTTAGAGAGAGAGAGAGGAAAATGACCAGGTATAATAATCCATTTCTACAGTTGAATTTTTGCTGATAAACTATATATTTTGTGCTGGACTTTCCGTTGGGGAACATTCGCTTCTCTCACATGAAGTCAGATTCAAAGTGAGATGGAGAAAAATCTGGCTCGTTGCCCATCACCATGTAGCACAATCACAAACACATACAGAGACAGACAGTGGTGCACAGCCAGAGGGAAATGTACTGACATGCTGAGAGGGCAAAGGAGCAACAAACAGAAGCGACACACAGGACGATGTAGAGAAAAACAGATTCATTCAGAGAGGCACAAATACAATTGTTTTGTAATCGGCAGACAGAACTATACCCGTTCAGAGAGAGACAGTCACAGACACAGAGGGAATGGAAGATGCAGAGGTACAACTGCACGGAGAGTTGTGCATAGACACACTGAGAGAGGCACAGAAATACAACGAGACAGATAGATGGTTCTCAAGCAGACAGATAGAGGTTTCCTCACAGACAGAGGGAGAGAATCACTGATTCAAAGAGTAATCAGCAGAGACAGATAAACAGATATATAAGCACACAGGCAGAGAGAGAGACATACCATCCAAATATACACACACACACATACAGACAGAGAGAGTTAAAATTAAACACAAAGTGGGAAAGACGCACAGATAAATATTTGAAATAATGAGAGAAGTATCTCCATACATAGACATGCACACATTCAAGCAGAGAATGAAACAGAGAGACGGTGGGGTGGGGAGGGGGGTGGGGGGATAACTCACAGACAGTAGAACAGCCACATGTAGAGAGGCAGAGAAAGACATAAGTCCACAGAAGTACAGAAAGAGACATCGAGATATACGGCTTGTGGGGTCAGCCTTGTGCAAGACACATGCACAAAATTTTCAAATGCACAGCAGCAAACAAACACAACTAGCACTCCCATGCATCTAAATTACACATGTAAATCCCAGAGAGAGATTGTTGGTAAATAGCGCAGAGAAAAACTTTCTTTACCTATGTCTATTGATCTGTTTGTCCATTTGTGGCTCTCTCTCTCTCTCACTGCATCTCTCCCTCTCCCTGTCCCTGTCTGTGTGAAATTTGCTTTGTTTGCTTATTCTTATAGATGGTGATGGGATTCCCTAAGTCCTCAACCCCCCGTCTGACCAAATTAAATCTATGTAAACAGAGGTGTGTGGAGTAAATAAACTTGCCTGAGCTTCCGCATTACTTCATAATCAATCCCGGTTCTCTGGCTTGACAGTCCACTACACTACTTCAAATAGAAAATAGTAAGAGATAGATACGCAGCGTGAGAGAGGAGAATACAGATATCGAAAAGATACTGCACAACATACACGGAGAAACAGATTGATATAAATGGAGAGAGAAAGCGAGAGAAAGGTACACACACATATAGATAAATAGGTACTCACGTATAGATCGAGAGAGATAGACACAGATCAAGAGATTAAGAGACAGTGAGGCATACACAGGGACACACGGTGATGTGCAATGAGTGACAAACACTGATTTTATCATTGAGTGGGATAAAACACTAAGGGAGAGTGAAACTCGGAGTTTGGAACAGTACAGGAAAGCCAGAAAAAAGCCAGTTAGCCAGACTGAGATTGGCGGTGCTCTAGGACACAGTACGTCTATCAACCGGCAAACAGGAGTGATGAACACGAATGAAAATGGGATTAATAATCAACAATGAGACAGAAAATCACTGAGAGAATGACCACCATCACATCAGCCACTAAATGGCCATACGATATTGAGAGATATACATGGAGAGAACGCACCTCCCTCGGGAAAGAATCAAAATGGCCACAAGGTTCGCTGCAGAGATAAAGAGAGAGGCAGAGAGAGGCAGAGTGACAGAGAGAGGGGGAGGCAGAGAGAGAGAGAGAGAGAAAGGGTGTGTGAAATATATACCAATTATATTGATTCATTCCTACAGTTGACTTGATGCCACTAAGCTTGCAACTGAGATTCGATTCCAGGGAGGGCTCAGTACAGCATTCGGCAACTTTGATTTATCCACGAGCCTCATAATAATCACACAGAAACAAAACAATAATACATTGGTCATTTAAATCAACGACCGACTGTGCAACGGGCTGCCGGGTTGGCTCACAAATGTACAGTCAAATGAATTTACAGTTTAATCTGAGAAGCACTTTGAGACATTTAGAGGACACTAAAAGTGCTTTATCAAGTGCACTAATTATTACTAACAATAAAGCGAAATTTGGAAATTCTGCTGGATTAACAATACATCTCTTACATCAGTTCCCAAAATGAGATGGCGATGAAGCTATTGCTGCCTCGCTGGCCATCACAAATCGGCCTGGAGATACATAAACCCAGACATAGAGAGAGGGACAGGGAGCTGCAGGTACACATAACAACAAGAAGAAGATAGTTTGCGTACTACACTCCAAAAGCCGTATCCGAGGGCATCCCCAAAACGAATCCCGGGGCCGTGTCCTGGGAAGGGAAGTAAAGAGACCGAAAGTGAGGTCGACGAGAAACATCTTTGGCCGAGACCAAGAAATAGGAAGAGGAAGAGAGGGAACAGACAGTGAGTGATACAAACAGATACACTCGCATAGACAGAGCAAGGGATTTTCGCAGAATGGCTGAGATAGAAAGAGAGAAAGGTACACAAAGACAGGTACACAAGACGTTGATAGATGCTATCACAGTCAGAGAGAGAGAAACAGCTAAAACACACATATACAAATAGAGAGACGGGCACAGACAGAAATAGATATACATCGATATATATATAGAAATATACAGACACATAGAGCGAATTGCATACAGATAGAGAAATGGAGGGATACTCTGCGACACAGAGCGAAATGCAGGTACAAAAAACAGACAAACTCAACAAGAGGGAGCGAGAGAGGAAGATGCATAGACACGCATTACAATAGGGATATGCACTCAGAGAGAAACAGTTACACAGGGTACAGAGAGGTTAGACACCGATCAAGACGAAGATATAGAGAAAGATAGAGAACGATACAAACACAGAGATAATAATAAATCTTGCATTTGATATACCGCTTTTCATGTTTCCCAAAAGTTTGAAATTACTTCAGAGAATGGACTGAATATAAGTGAATTCACTGTCTACATGTGAGCGAAATGGAGCAAATCAGTGTCACGCAAACTAAGGTGGATTGAAATAAATAATTTCTTTAGGGATTATTATTAGACGCGTAGATTAAGGAACTATTCGACCTAACCTGCCAGTAATTGAACACACTGGAAATTCGAGTGTTCTAACCACTGAGCTACGGTACATGGAGATATATAGGCAATGGGGAAATACAAGGAATTGCAGAGACAGCGACAGACACACAGAGGCAAAGTTTATGATACTGTTTATGATAAGCAGATCAGGAACGACAAACACACACACTCGATTAAGGAGGTAACTTTATATATCTACAGAGACAGAGAGACACACAAACAGTCAGAGAGAGAGAATTACAGATAGCAGAGGAAGTAAGTGCGCGATACACGCAGACATAAATATATATACATGGAAACAGAGTGACAGGTAAACACACAATGAGAGAAAGACACACATAGATACAGAGAGAAATACATACAAACACAGAGAGTCACACTTACAATGAGAAAGCAATACACACTTTCCTCAGCGCTGTAAACGCAAAACACACCATTAGACATATAGAAAGTTGTACTCGGTGCTAGAGAACACGCGACATACAGAGAGAGAAACACAAATAGACAGAGATGTACTCTTAGACAGAGTTGTTATTTTATCAAACCTGTTCTGCAACAAAAGGGCATCGACCTGACCACTGTGTGTATTTTATCTCTTTCTATAGTGCTACACCACGTACAATATATAAAGAGGCAGCAGAACGGTTTTAATATGTTCGTATTCTAAATACCGCTCTTACAACAATATACTTAATCCTCACACACTTTATTTGATTGATAGTGCCAGTAACTATCCATACATAGGGATAGAACCCACAGATACCTGATTCAGAGAGACAGTGGGAAACTGAGTCGAGCTGCAACCCTTACTGCATATTAATGTAGAAATTTAATTTGGTAAAACACTTGCCGGGAACACCAAACGCAGCGAGAATCGGGTCGTAAATATCTTCTATGCTAACGATAATCGAAGTTGTCATCTTCAAATAGGAAAGTGTTACGTCTTCTCTCAGCAGATACAATAGGTGACGGCCAAAGGATGATGCTGGAAAGTCTCAAACGGATTCTTATATAAATCAGTAGGGAGCGCTTAGTTGAGCAATTTTACTACGGTGTCGTCGACGTACTTGAGTCGTGTGGAAAACAATTACACTCCCTGTGTTCTGTAATTTACCTCAAGGATTTAATTTTTGAGGCAGCTCATTGTTTTCATCAATGTGGAATCGCATGCCTGTCATGTCTCATGCCTGTGAAGTCCCTGTAGCTCAGTGGTTAGAGCACTCCCATGCAAGCTTGAGATCTGCATGGAATCCAGGCAGGACAGGATTGAAACCTTGGGCAAGTTTCTTTGCTCCGCATGGCTAAAAATAATCCCTCCCAAAAAAACACAATAACAACAATTGTTCTTGTCATCCCACGAATGTTTGTGAGGGACGCTGCTGTACGCAATTGGCTGCTGCGTTTTGCCCACAAATATACAATCCAATCACTTTACAGTATATTCTGTGAAGCGCTTTGAGACGTTGATAAAATGCGAAACGCGCTATAACAAATGCAATGATTATTACTATTATCTCCAGATAACAATTTAATTCCCCAATGTGTAAATTAAGGCAACATCACTTCACAGCGTCAAACTTCCAGGTTAACTAACTACAGAGACTGTGGACAGGGGCATGGGAAGAAGCAAGCCGTTGTGACCACGGGGTCCGTCCTGAGTTTACTGTTGAAATGTAATCAGCTAAAGATGATCTGTTTCTCGCAGACAATAATAATCCCTTCATTTCCAAAAAGGCTTACTTACATTCCACACATCTGCACACGAATTGCGTGATCAGCCAGAAAGCTTTTGATCTAGCTGAGAGGTACCACTCCCGCCTCTTAATTAGTAGGTTGTGGATTTAACATAAACAAAAGAAACAACGTAGATTTTTATTTTGCTCTCCACGGCTGCACAGTGTCTCATAGCATTTCACAATAAAGGAAGCCAGGGAGGCGAGCCGGGGGCAGGGGGAGAAAGTTCACCAAATGCGCGCTCGAAGAGAACGGTTTAAAACATGGAAATGGGTAGAGAGGCGGAGAAGCGAAGTGAGTGGAGAAATGAGAGAGAGAAAGGGAGGGAGGGGGAACAGATTTAGGGAGGGAGATACGGGACGAGGCGAAGGGAGTGAGGGAGAGTGATAAAGGATACAGAGGGAGGGAGAAAGGGGACAGTGTGGGGGGGGGTAGGGGGTGGCGCGAATGAAGTGAGGAGAGAGCGAGAGGGAGGGAGCGAGGCTAATGGAGTGGAAGCGATAGAGAGGGAAAGACAGAGGAAGGGAGGGAGAGGGAGGAAGAGCGGGCGAGGCGAAGGGAGTGGGGGAGAGGGAGAGAAAGCAAACGGACAGAGGGAGGCAGAGAGCGAACAGAGAGTTGGAGTAAATGGAAATGAGGGAGTGAGGCAGAGAGGGAGGGGAGGGAAACGGGGCAGAATCAGGGAGTGAGGGAATGGGAGGGAGAGAGTGGGTTAGAGTGTGGGCGAGGCGCGGCTTGTGAAGCTCTCTGAGACGCTTTCCAGCGTGGAGGGCACTATATAACTCGACGACAATGTTATTGTGGGGTAGGAGAGACCGTCGAACCTGATGCAAAGTTTGCATACGCGTTTGGAGATATTTAGAGTAAAGGAGGTGAGAGACATGTGATTGAAGACATTGACGTGAGCCAAAGAGTATGGCTTCCATCCTGTCGACATTCAGCTGCAGGAAATGTATTATTATTGCGAGACACTTGGGCAATGTGCAGCTCGCTCTCCCTTCCTCTGTCCTCTCCAGGCTCCTGGCTTCTCGCTGCAGGCCGCTTACCGCAATGTATGCCCTTCCCCCTCTCCATCCTTCTGCAATCTCTCGCCCCCACAGCAGGCTGTGCATGTCCCGCCAAAATGTTGCCTCACGTCTTAGCAAGAGCACTATGGCTGTTTTTGAGATCTGCATGGAATCCAGGCAGGACAGGATTGAAACCTTAGGCAAGTTTCGATAAACAGTGCAAAATACGTTTGTTTGCAAACGAATCTGCTCTCTTTTAAAACAAGACTGTGTATTTGCGTCTACATCTTTGGGAGAGCTATTATGTGTATTCGCGTCAGACTGCTTGCATGAACGAATACAAACGGTCTGACAAGCAGTGTGTGTGAGAAGGAGAACGCAATTGTGTTTCTCAGAGAGAAATAGGGCTTGAAACTGGATGTGTGCGAGACAGTGCAGGAAAGCATTTTAGAGAAACGGTGTAAAATTCCCTTTGTCTGCAAATCACAGGTGTTCACTCTCTCGCTCCCCGCAGAGACACGCCCCGTTTAATTAATCCCATCGAGTAGTGTGTGCAAGAGAGAGAGAGAGACGTAAGGCACTGTGTGTGTGAGAGATAGACTGTGTGTGAGAGAGAGAGAAGGCATTATGTGTGTGAGAGAAAGATGCGCTTTCTGAGTTCGATATCCTGAGTATGTGTGAGAGAGGGCACTGTGCGATTGACACAGAGACTTGTAATTTGAGAATACGTGTGTTAGAGTGAAGGCGCTTTATATTTGAGAGACACTGTGTATCTGTGAGAGAGAAAGTACTGATTGTGAGAGTGTGTTTGCTTATGTGAGTCTTTGCATGTAATCCCTCTTGCTCAGTGTTTAGATCACACACCTTGCAAACCAGATTGTTGTGTATAATTTCAGGACAAACTTTGCCTCGTTTCTTTACTCCACAATGTAATAATCAACCTAAAAAAACTAATATATATATATATATATTATTTTTTTGGGTTGATTATTTTATATATATATACATTGGTCGCTTCAAACAGTGACACTTTGTGGGACACTGCTGTGCACAGTTACATGCTGCTTTTCCACAACGAATATTCAGTCAATTAACTGTGCAGTATATACTGTGAAGCGCTTTATTTTTCAAGAATTCCCTGCTTGTTTGGGAAAGAGAAAGTGTGCGTGTGTTTGTGAATGAAACACACACTGATTATGGGTGAAACATAGAAATACTCAGTTTGAGTGAGCAAGGTGCACGACATCCACAAAACAAGATTACTTTTATAGAGGCTTGCACGTCGGGAGGCCGTCCCAAAGCGCTAATAAGGAGACTGCGTGACAGAGAGCGAAGGGACACTGTTTGAAAGAGAGAGAAAAGGAGCGTTTGTGACAGAGAGCGTGGGAAGGACTAAGTTTTCTTGTGAGGTGTATCCTGAGCGTGATAGACTACATATGTGTTTGTTTGACACAGAATTTGTGAAGACGTGTTTGCGAAACTTTTCACGGAAGAGAATCATTTTGTTTGTGTCTGAGAGAGAGAAGGAGGGAGAGAAATAAACCGTTTACTGGTGATAATCTGAAAATATATATTCAATTGTTTGAAATATAATATGCTACTCACTCACTCACTTGATGGAGGGACGCGCCCCCTTTACCTAATACCACAGAGAATTCTGTTTCAGAGAAACAGAAGTCACCGTATGTGGTTGTGTGTGTGTGACTGTGTGTCAGACAGGTAGACTCTAAGAGAGAGCTGGAATGCAAGTGTGTGAGTCAGACAGACACACTGTCAGTGGGTGCGAGACTGTCTACGTGTGTGTGTGTGCGTGGAAGGGAAGGCTTTGTATGAGTGACAGACAAACTGCTCAAGAGATTAGATGCATTGAACGTGAAAATGAGCATGGGTGAGAATATCTCTGTGTTCAGAGAGAGAGTGTGGTGTCACAGAGCGATAAGGCAGTGTATGGAACAAAAATAGAATTTGCTGTGAAAACTCAGCAAGTCAGGCAACATTCATGGAGAAAGTCAAGTGAGTTAATGTTGTGAGTCCACAACCTATCGTCAGTTATTTGTGTGTGTGTGTGCGTGTGTGAGAGAGAGAGAGAGAGAGAGAGAGAATGAGAGATCATATTGTGACACAGTGATATTATCTGTCTGTCCCCACACAGGTAATGTCTATGTGTGAGAAACATACTATATGATGCACGTGCTTATGAGAGAAGGCATTGTATCAGTGAGACACTGTGTGTGTCAGACACTGAGAGAAATCAGTGAATGTTTGTGAGACTTATGTACGAAAGACAGAAACTCTGTGTGGGAGTGTATGTGAGAAACTAAATACGCGATTTATAGGCAATTTCAAACTTCCTTTGTCTGGAAGGACCGGTGGATCTGGTTTGCATACTCCCACCAGGTTTTGCATCACCCACGCTGTATTAGGCATCCATTTGGGTGAAACAAAGCATTAGGTACTACGTCTCCCAGAAAAAAACAGAGAGTGCCATGCAGTGTGTGTTTGTGTGTTACTGTATGTGAGAATTATACTGGGTGTGTTACATGTGAAGACAGTGTTTGTGAGTGTGAGGGAAAGACAGCTCAGTGTGTGAGTGTATGTGTGTGTGTATGTTCTGGGATGTACGAGACAGATAGGGCACCGTGAATGTGTGTGTATGGAAGGGGTGGGGTGGGGTTTGATATGGGTGTGTTAGAGAGCTAAGGCGGCACCTGTGGGTATCAGAGTCAAGCAAGGCAGGATGTGTGTGTGTGGATGGGGGTGCTGGTAACTAATGTAGACAAGCTAACTGTATGATTTAGAGACAATCTGTTTACGTGAATGAGAGACGAGCTATTTGTGTGATAGAGGGAGCGATATATTGTGATACTAAATGTGTGCAGGTGCGAATCTATGTGTGTATCATATATACTATATGGATGTGTTTGAGAGATACCCTATTTGTGTGAGTCTATATGAAGGTGGATGTGACTGAGGTATGAACGAGATCGAAAGAACGGGAAGGGATAACATTTGTATTTGCAATTACAAGAGAAAATTAAAATTACATTACGCAATCTCAGCGTGTGAAGCTCGGGTTTATCAGAAACAAGGCCTGAGGTAATGCAACCCGAAGAGACAAACAGGGCATCATATGTATGAAAGAGACAGTATCATGTTGCATGTTTGCGGATGACACAACGTTAGTAAAAATAGTATATAGCGAGGAGGATAGTAGTCATCTGCAATAAGATATAGACCGAATGGTAAAAAGAAAGGCAGAGACGTTGTAAAATTGAGTTTAAGTTAGAGAAATGTGAGACGGTGCATTTGTGGAGGAGAAATGAGGGGAGGCAGCATAGGCTAGATAGCACAATATATGGATTGTGAAGTAATATAGAGACTTCTTGGTTTGTGTGAATGATACGACAAGGCAGTCAAAAAAAGAAAACGGGATACTAGGCTTTATACAAATGGTCTTTATATACAAAATTGGGAAGTACAAATTTGGGAAATTCTGACTAAACTCCAGAATACTTTCGTTAGAGCTCAGCTAGATTACTGTGTACAATTCTGGTCACCACACTTTAGGAAGAATGCTAATTGAAAAGAGAAAGGGAGGAGATGTACTGGGATGGTACCAAAAATGAAGGAGTTGAGCTATAAGGAAAGGCTATAGAGGCTAGGTTTATTCTCATTGGAACAGAGAAGGTTGCGATGAGTCCTAATAGCGGTTGTGAAGTTCATGAAGGGACTCAATAGAATAGATAGGGAAAAACTGTTTCCACTGGTGAGCATATCAGTGCAACGTGGTCAGAGATTTAAAATAGTTTCGAAACTAATCTGAGGGGAGGTGAGGAGAAATGTTCTCACCCAGCGAGTTGTTGGAAGCTGGAATGCATTGCCTGAAAGGGTGGTGGAAGCCGATTCGAGAACAACCTATAAAAGCGAGGTAGACATCTATTTGGGGAGGGCGGGTTTGCGAGGTGATGTGTAGATAGCTGGGAGTGGGGCTAAATTGCACTTGTGAGAGAGCCGTGTCAATGGGCCGGATGGCCTCCTTTTTATGCCGTAAGATTCTATGGGAGCCACTGTACCTTGAGAGTGAGATTTTATTTGCGTGTGAAAGTGAAAGAGACGATTGTTACGAATCCATGCAGAGCAGGGCTAAACATTGGTCAAGTTTCCTCCATTCTTTACATGGCTAATAATCATCCTTCCCGCCAAAAAACTACGACAATTTGTTCACATCAATCAACGACTGTTTGTGGGGACACATTTGTGATCAGGCTGCTGCCCGGGGAGAAGGGGCTGAAGAGGAAGGAGCCGCGAGGATCAGAGAGCATCTGCATTGCTCTTCTGAGGGCGAGAGGTTGGCACGAGGTGGGAAAAGCTGCAGAGCTGAACACCAACTACTTGTTGTTGAGCTGGGCAGAACAAGGTGGAGCTCTGTTCTCCTCCCTTCCACGTGTATCGCACATTCTCTGGGCTGGAACACTGCTCTAGGGGGGATCATGGCGATCAATGCAGTGATCTGCTCTTCAACTCCCCCGTGGAAGTTTGGATGAGGCTATTGAGAAGTGGTGGGGCTGGGCGGGGTAGGTGGAGAGGGGTGTATTGTGGAGTTGAGGGTTGGGGGACGGAGAGAAAGATAAAAGTATGTCAATGCGTTAATGCAAAGTGGGGTTGAGCCAGACAGAAACAAACGTGAATCAGAGGGAGGCAACACTGAAAGAAATCCAGAGAGAGTGAGAGTGATAGAGAGGGGGAGAGAGAGTTATGGAGATGGAGATAGAGAGAGAGACAGAGAGCGAGAGAGAGAGAGCGAAAAAGATAGCGAGAGAGATAGAGAGAGAGAGAGAGAAAATGAGAGAGAGAGAAAACGAGAGAGAGAGGTGGAAAGAAAGGGAGAGAGAGAGAGTGATAGATAGAGAGGGAGTGACAGACAGAAAGTGCAACAATTAAAGGGGAGAAAGGTAAATAGCTGGACGACGGCTGACAGACAGATAAAGAGGCTTTGTTGTCAGCTGGATATATGATATGCATGAGAACACGTCACCAAGCTTCACAATTTCCATGTGAATGAAAATTCATGAGACAGATTTAAAGGCGGAGAGTCAAACAGAGGGGCAGGTTGAGAATGACGGAAAAAGAGATTATAAGTAAAGGAATCGGACACATATTGAGAATCACCAAGATAATCACAATGAGAGAAAGATTCGTAGTTTTTTTACAGTAACCTCAAGATTACTGGAACTTAGTTAAACAGTCACTCCACAGTGGATGAGTTATGAGGATAGGTTGACCAATCTAAGCCTATATTCTCGAGAATGTGGAAGAATCAGAGGTGATTTTATATGTAAAAAAAACCTTTTCAGGGGTCACGACAGAATAGACAGTGGGGGATTTTCTCCGCCGGGTTGAGTAGCTCTAACCAGGGGTCACGGTTTTAAAACTATGCGTCAGACCTTTCACAATGAGCTGCGAAAAAAACTTTTGCACTCAGTGCAGTGAATTTATGGAGTTCTCTAACCCAAAATGCTGTAGATGAACAGTCCTTGAACATATTCCAGACTGAGATTCATAGATTTCTTATTGATAAAGGGTTAAAGGGACGTGGGGTAAGGCGGGTAGGTGGAGTTAAAATAGATCAGCGATGATTTTATTGAATTGCGGGGGGGGAGGCTCGAGGGACTGAAAGGCCTACTCCTGCACCTAACTACTAATTTCTTACGTTCTTAATTTAGGGATGTAAGCCCTTAAACCAAAACACTAATAGTGGATTTTGATTTTCGCGGCACTCACTTTGACTAATATGCAAATTGTCACATTTTGGAAGTTCTTAATATTACATTCAAATTACAATCGATTGAATAACTCGCTGGAAACCAAAATGAACACAAAGTTATTAAAGAGAAACAGAAATGGATGGGAACACTCTGCAGTTTACGGCAGCATTTATCAAGAATTGAAAAGTGAGTGAATGTTTCGGGTCCGCGACAATTTGTCACAACAAATGTATTAATTTTATGCATCTAAATTAAAGTGTTAATTTCTTTAATGCAAGAAGATTCTTGTATTAAGATTCTTGTATTATCTATCCTCCAGAAGACTGGAGGATAGCTAATGTTACTCCCTTGTATAAAAAGGGGCAGAAGGACAAGCCTGGTAACGACAGGCCAGTCAGTCTAACGTCGGTAGTGGGCAAACTTCTAGAGTCCATAATCAGGGACAAGGTAGATCTTCACTTAGAAAGATATAGGCTAATAAAGGACAGTCAACATGGATTTGTTAAAGGCAAATCTTGCCTTACAAATCTGATAGAATTTTTTGATGAGGTAACAGAATGGTTGGACAATGGTAGCGCAGTTGATGTAGTTTACATGGACTTTCAAAAGGCATTTGACAAAGTGCCACATGAGAGACTTATTAAGAAATTAAAGGCCCATGGCGTAAAAGGGACAGTGGCAGCGTGGATCCACAACTGGCTGCGTGACAGAAAGCAGAGAGTTGTAGTGAGCAGCTGTTTTTCAGAATGGAGGGAAGTGAGCAGCAGTGTGCCACAGGGATCAGTTTTGGGACCATTGCTGTTTGTAATCTACATCCATGATCTGGACTTGGGTGTACGGAGTACAGTTTCCAAGTTTGCAGATGACACTAAGTTAGGGAGAATAGTAAATAGTGAGGAGGATAGTAGCCATCTGCAAGAGGATATAGACAAATTGGTAAAGCGGGCAGACACATGGCAGATGAAGTTTAATGCAGAGAAGTGTGAGGTGATGCATTTTGGGAGAAGAAATGAAGGGAAGCAATATAGGCTAGATAGTAAAATTTTAAATGGTGTGAACGAAGAGAGAGACCTGGGGATTTGTGTTAGTGACTCGTTGAAGGTGGCAGGACAGGTACACACGGCTGTTAAGAAGGCATATGGGATACTAGGCTTTATAAATAGGGGTATAGAGTACCAAAGTCAGGAGCTGCTGACTAACCTCTATAAGACTTTGGTGAGGCCTCAGCTGGAATACTGTGTTCAATTCTAGTCAGCACACTACAGAAAGGATGTGAGGACATTGGATAGGGTACAAAGAAGATTTGCTAGGATGGTGCCAGGATTCAGGGACTTCAGCTATGAGGATAGGCTAGATAAGCTAGGGTTATTCTCTCTGGAGCTGAGAAGATTGAGGGGAGACCTAATAGTGGTTTATAAAACCATGAGGGGTTTCGACAGGGCAAACAGAGAAAAACTATTTCCACACGTGGGCGAAACTGTGACTCGTGGTCACAGATTTAAAATAGTTTCAAGGCGAAGTAGAGGGGAGCTGAGGAGAATTTTTTTCACTCAGCGAGTTGTTCGAATCTGCAATGCATTGCCTGAAAAGCTGGTGGGGGCTGATTCGACAACAACTTTTAAAAGGGAATTAGATCTTTCTTTAGGGAGAACAGGTTTATTAGGCTATGGGGAGCGGGCAGGACAGTGGGATTAAATCGCTCTTTTCAAAGAGCCGGCACAGACTAAATGGGCCGAATGGCCTCCTCTTGTGCCGTAAAATTCTATGAATCTATGAATAAAGAAGATTTACTAGGATGGTGCCAGGATTGAGGGACGTAAGCTATGAGGAGAGGCTAGATAAACTAGGGTTATTCTCTCTGCAGCAGAGAAGATTGAAGGGAGACCTAATAGAGGTTTATAAAATCATGAGGGGTTTCGACAGGGCAAATAGAGAAAAACTATTTCCACTCGTGGGCGAATCTGTGACTCGTGGTCACAGATTTTAAATAGTTTCAAGGCGAAGTAGAGGGGAGCTGAGGAGAAAGTTTTTTCAATCAGCGAGTTGGTCGAATCTGGAATGCATTTGCTGAAAAGCTGGTGGAGGCTGATTCGATAACAACTTTTAAAAGGGAATTAGATGTTTATTTAGGGAGAACAGGTCTATTAGGCTATGCGGAGCGGGCAGGGCAGTGGGATTTTATTCGCTCTTTTCAAAGAGCCGGCACAGACTAGATGGGCCGAATGGCCTCCTTTTGTGCCGTAAAATTCAATGAATCTATGAATCTATTCCCAAGAAAATCAGTTACGGGACAGGTGATAGATCGGGGATACAGAGCAGAGATCAATACAGAAATAAATGACAGGCAACAGAAAAATAAGTGAGTGAGACTTCGTATATTTAGATTTCACTGAACTTAAACTTTCTTAAACATATATACTGCGTTTTGCCTTGACAGCTGCTGGCTCTGCCTGTGTGTTTGTGTGTGTGTGTACATAGTTGTGTGTTTATGTGTGTTTTTTATGTGTTTATGTGTATATATGCGTGTGCATGAGTGCGTGTTTGTGTGCTAGTGTGTGTGTTTGTGCGCATGTGTGTGTGCGTTTGTGTGTGAATCTGTGTGTGCTTGTATGTGGGTGTGCATGTGTGTGTGTTGGTGATCAACGGTGCAGTACAGCTGACGTTCAACAGCCACATGCATCCCTTGAAACCATTTCTAATTTCACTGTTTTAGCCATTGGATGCATCTCTCGTCCCGTCGCTCTCTCCATTGCTGATGTGCAAATTCGTGAATGGATGTACGCATTGTTTCAGAAGGCATGTGAAGCCGGAATCGTTTCGTCAGGTAAAGTACATCGCTATTATTCCTTAAACTAAACAGCAAGAGTTATGGGGGAAAAAAAGCAAAGTAAATATGTATATTGCAGGGCACTGGAGCTCTGGTTCAAGGGAAATTTATTTCACAGTGTTATCATGACAGTATGTATTCTCTGGATTTAATGACCACTCTTGCAAAATAAACACATAAATATACATGTATCTATTGCATCTATATACATGTACGAACACAAGAATTAGGAGCCATTCAAGTAGAAGTAGGCCATTGAGGCCCTCGAGACTGCACCACGATTCAATAAGTTAATGGCTGATCTATTCTAGTTCTTACTATCCGCCTTATCCCCATATCCCTTAATCCCTTCATCCATAAGAAATCTGTCAATCTCAGTCTTGAACACTTTCAAACTCTGAGCATCTGCATTCCTTTGGGGTTGGTGAATTCCATAAATTCCCTACACACTGAATGAAGGAATTTATTGTATAATGTGTTTTATCGTTTTACAACTTTTATGATTATTTCTCATTGAAGAGGAAGCAAGTAGTAGAGTTACAACAATTTAAAAAGTATAACCTATGTATGTTTCTATTGTTCAATGCTTTTATTAGGGATGTGCGAACATATAGTTTGTGCGGCTTATGAGTATGTTGCTGACAGAAAATGTCACAGCATGATTGAGAGATTCAGACTGACATAAACGTGTTGCTATGTTTAGAGACAGAGAGAGTGAGCAATTCAGGAAAAACAAACAGAGGTACACTCACAGGGAGATTGAAACACAGAGAGGAATGTTTAGAGAAGGACAGAGAGAGAGAGAAAGGGAATGTGTTCTCTTCAGAGATAGAGAGAGAGGAGGGGGTGGGAAGGGGGTGGTGGTGCGGGGGGGGGGGGGGGGGGGGGCGGTGGTAGAAGTCATACAGGTGCGTGCAGTGAGAGGAAGCGAAAGATCGAAAGACAGAGAGTATGGAGGCCGACGCAGTGGGATATTTATGAAGACAGAGAAAGAGAGCGAGATAGAGAGCGAGAGAAAATCCTGGGGGTGGGCGCAAGTGAAAGTAAAGCAGGTGGAAAGTGAGAGGTACCTAAAGTGATAACAATACTGAGAGACCTAGAATGAGTGAGAACGAGTAAAAGTTATACATTGACATGTATAGACAGAGATGCTGTTAATACAAACCTTTGCATCAGATGTGATCATTGTTGAATTCCGCGATATCTGAGGTGGTATCAAGAAGCAAAGTAATCAGGAGACAGTTTTAAGTCTCCTTATCTTCGTTTCTGTGTGGCAGATACAGACACGGCGACAGTGGGTGTAAAACCATGTGTGTACCTCAGTCCCTGAACATAATGTCTGAGCCACACGCAAACCGACCACCTCACACACAAACCTGCTCACCAAACACACAAATGTACTCACGCCAAAAGAACCTACTCTGACACACAGAATCCTACGCAAGCCTCGTCACACAGACATACACAAACCTGCCGCCTCACACACAAATCTAGTCACACACCATTCCATACAAACCTAGCACTCCGCTGACTAAAACCTCGCCCTCACAGGCAAACCTACCCCTCCCCACCCAAAGAAATATCCGTCCCACACGCACACACAAACCTACCTCCCCCACCCCACCTAAACAGATACACAAACTTTTCCTCTCCACACACACAATCCATTCAAATCACAGGTTAAAACTTACCCACCCCCCCGCCAGACACACTTACACAAAGCTAGTTCCCTCATACATATATGATAATCCCCGCCACACGCACACACAACAAACCTCCCGTGCACACACACTTACACTGCCCAACACTCAACAACCCTATCCCCCCGAACTCAGAACCAAGATCACTGCTCCACACAAATCTACAAACCCACTTACACAATCCTACCCTCCCACCTCCTACACCCCCACCTCCCGCTTAAACAAAAACCTACACCCAACCACACATAAAGCAATAGAACGTTTATATAATTTGGATTAATGCAGAACTAGGAATGTATTGCTCTGTTGTATTTTATCCTCCAGGGATCTGGGCAAGCAAGAGAACAGGTTTTGATGCCCTGCAGGACGACAAGTTGTGCAAGTTATCTTACTCCACACACGTGCCTCTGTTTACCTGCAGTAATTAGAAACTGACTTGTTAATCGATTAGCAGATCACTTTTCGGGGGTTAATAATGTGTCCAGCTGTAATATATAAAATGTGTTATACAGTCTACGATGGAATGAGGGAGACTGAGAGCGACACCGAGAGACTGACAGAGAGCATAAAGACTGAGAGAGCAAGACAGATTCTCTCTCTGCCTCTCTACTCATACACACAGACACACACACAGCGAGGGAGGGAGGGGGAGGGAGGGGCGGGGAGGGAGGGAAGGAGGGAAGGGTGAGAGGGAGGGAAAAATTGGGACGAACTCTGTGCACAGGAACATTTTAGTTTTACTAATCCATATCAGAATAGGCATGTTTGAATAGGATGCCACAACATGCTTGTTGGCGTTCATTTCAAAAACGTTAGAATATAAGAGTAGGGAAGTCTTGCTGGAATTTTAGAGGGCTTTCCTGAGAACCTACGTTGACTATTGTCTGCAGTTGTGGTCTCTTTATGTAAGAAAAAAAAATCCTCAGCTCAGTGCACAGCAGATTCACAAGGTTGGTTCCTGGGATGAGCTACGAAGATAGTCCCACGCCCATGCCCAAACACAAGCAAACCTACAGCCCTACAAATAAAACACCGACACCTTCACATACTCAATCCTAACCAAACCACAAACATACCTAGCACGTTACACACATACTGAATCACCCACACACCCAAAGAATCAAGTGGCTTAAAAGGAGGCCATTCGGCCCATCGTGTCAGCACCGGCTCTTTAAAAAGAGCAACTCAATCCCACTCCTCTCCCCAATAACCTCGCAAACGAGTCCTCCCCCAAAAATGTCTTCCTCTCTTTTCATGTTGATTTTGATTCAGCTTCCACCATCTTTTCAGGCCATGCATTACAGAATCGAACAACTCGCTGAGTGAAAAATAATTATCCTTATCTCCCCTCTGCTTCTTTTTGGAACTGTTTGAAATCTATGAGCACGAGTCATTGACACATCACCAGTGGAAACACGTTTTCCTTATTCACGCTGTCGAATCTCCTCCTGAACTTTAACAGCTCTTTTAGGTCTCTCGCAACATTCCCTGTTCCAATGAGAATAAACGTAGTTTCTCTAGCCTTTCCTCATAGCTGAAGTACTTAATTCCTGGTACCATCCTATCAAATCTCCTCTGCAGCATTTCCAATGCCAAAACATCCATCCTAAAGTGTGCTGACCAGAATTGGACAATGAATTCTAGCTGAGGTCTAACGAAATATATACAGAGGTTAGTCAGAAATTCTAACCTATCACACCCTCAGACAAAACTAACAGCACACAACAACAAACCGACTCCCCACAACAACCTTAGTTAAATCTACGGCAGACTCCCCTACACACAAAGATAAACTCAACCCACACAATCTTACCCAACTCACCTCTTCCACAAACACAAATATACTTAGCCTGACACACACAGATCTACCACATGAAACACATTCTCATATCTATACCACACACACACAAACGTTCCGCTCGCACACTCCATACAAATCTAACCCCCAAGAAGCACAAACCTATCCCACACACACACGCATAGAAACCCACCCTCCAAAAGCACGCAAAATTCACCGCCCAATACACAAACAAACCTACACCCCACACATACACAAACCTATTTGATCACACACACAAACACCACCACACTCCCAATACCTACCCCTACCACCGCACACAAAAATATACCCCCTGCACAGATTCCTACACCACCCATCACAAACAGAAACATACACCTTCCCCACACACAACAATCTGCCCACAACAGACAAACAATTCTAGACCCACAAACACAAACCTATCACGCACCCACACACAAACGTAACCCAACACAAACAAACCTACAACCCCGCAAACACAAACATACCCCAACACCCTTCCCCCACTTCCAAGCCTACACCTCTCCCCAACAGGCAAACATATCACCTGCCACTCCCACATACACAAACCTACGACTCCCCCACACACAGGCAAATCTACACCGCTTCCACACGCGTACAAACCTACTCCGACACACACATATGTAACACCAACCCTCGACCCCACACACACAAACGTACAACTCCTCCATACAAAGGCAAATCTACACTGCTTCCACACATATACAAACCTATCCCAGCACACACCTATGTAACAACCCCTCCACACACACACACATACAAACCTATCCCCACCAGGCACGCACATAAAGCGACATCTCACAGTCACAAACCTACGCGCCAACACAACTCTACCCACAACGAAACCACACACAAACCTACTGACCCACACACAAACAAACCTGCACCACACAAAAGCTTCCCACCCACACATGCAAACCTATCCCCTACAAACACACCAACTTTACCCCTTCCATGCACACGAATCTAGCCCCCAGCCACTCACAAATCTACCCCCGTCACGCAAAAACCTACCCCTCCAAAAACAAAGCCAGCACCCTACACATAAAACTACCACCCACGCACAAACCAATACACCACAAAGAAACTATCACCCACACATGAACTTAACCCACACACAGAAACCTACCACCGTAAACACACGCAAACCTACACCCCCACCCGCAAACACGCAAAACTTTCCCCCACACACAAACCTACCCACCTCCCACCTGCGCACACAAAAATCTATATCCCACATACAAACCTACACTTCCCCCTATCCGCACACACAAACCTATCGCCCACCCACAAAACTACCCCCAACTTCCGCATACACACAAACCTACCCCCACCATCCTCAAACACACAAACCTACCTCCCCATCTGCATACACACAAACCTACCCCCCATCCGTACACACAAACCTACCATCCTTGCATACAAACCTACCGCGCAAACATACAGGAACTATCATCCACCACCCCCACAGACAAACCTACCCACCATGCTTACACACATTTACTCCACCCAAAAAAACACAAAACTACCCCCCCACAAACAAAACTACACTATCCCACACACACAAACCTACCCTCCCACACACATACACCTACACCCCCACACACAAAACTACCCCTACCACATAAAAAACTACGCCCCTCCCGCACACAAACTTGCCAACCACACACAAAACTACCCATACCACACACACAAACCTGTGCCTCACACAACCACACAAATCTAACCCCACATACACACAAACCGTCCCCTGCCAAACACGAACCGCCCCCACCACATACATAGAACACTCTACCAACACACATAAAATAATACACTCAGACACACTCAAACCTATCCCATGCAAACACACCAACCTACACCCTCCCACACATACAAACCTAACACTTCCCTGCACACAAACCTACCACAACCACCCAACCCACTCACACAAAGCCAGCCCCCCATCACGCACATAAACCTACCACAACCCCACCCCACACACACAAACATACTACAAGCCCCCTACCCACACACAAATCTACCACAATCCCACATCAATCACAAACCTACCACAAATCCCCCGCACTCACGCACAAACCTACCACCGTAAACACACGCAAACCTACACACACAACCGCACACACACAAACCTATCCCCACGACAAAAACCTATTCCCCATCTGCTCACACACAAACCTACCCACCCCCCACCACACACAAACCTATCACCCACCCACAAATCAACCCCCATCACCAGCATACGCACAAACCTAACCCCCATCCGCGCGCACAAACCTACCATCCCAGCACACAAACGTACGTACCCACACACACAAACCTACCCCCACACATACACAGAACTTCCATTCCCCAACCCCACAGACACACGTTCGCACCATGCGAGCACAATATTACACCAAGCATAAATACACAAACATACGCCCCCACACACAAAACTACCCTCTCCTACACACAAATGAACCTCCTCCCACCCACACAAACGTAAATCAACACACAAACCTACCGCTTCCACACACAAACATCCGCCCCCTGTCACACACACAAACCTACGCCCCCACACAAACCTATCAACCGTATATAAATCTACCACCCAAAAAACACAAACCTATCACCCACAAAAACCTAACCCCACATAGACACAAACCGTCCCCGCGAAACACAAACTGCCCCCACCGCATACATACAAACCTATATCACCATACACAAAACAATACACACACACAAACCAACCCCCTACAAAAAAAACAACCTACCCCCTCCCATGTACACACAAACCTACCCCTTCCCCACACACAAACGTAACACAACCCATCCCCCCACACCGCCCGACAATGCACACATATCTACCACAACCCCCACGCCACACACACAAATGTACCACAACCCCCACCCACACAAACATAATACAACCTCCTACCACACACATACAAACCGAATACAACACCCACACCACCACACACACAAACCTACCATGTCCCCGCACATAAACCTACCACAAACCCCACCACACACAAACCTACCACAACCCCACCCCACAACATTTCCACAACTCCCCCCCACCACACACACAATCCTAGCGCCCCCAACGAGCACAAACCTACCACAAACCCCCACATTCACAAACACAATGCTACCGCCGTACTCATATAAAGTAATAGAAATCGATATAATTGTGTTTAATGCACAATTGAAAATGTTTTGCTCGGTTGTAATCTGTTCTCCAGGGATCTGGGAAAGCAAAAGATCAGTTTTATTCCCGGCAGCGTGAGAAGTTGTGCAAGTTCTCTTACTCCACACACGTGCCTCTGTTTACATGCAGTAATAATATTAATAATAATACTTGCATTTGATGTAGCGCTGTTCAAAATTTATCGACGTCTCAAAGCGCTTCACAGAAGTTACTGTAAAGTGAATTGACTGTATATCTGTGCGCGCATAGCAGCAGCGAATTGCGCCAAGCAGTGTCCCTCGCAAACTGTCGTGGATTGAAATGGCCAACATTGTTTATTAGCGCATATAATTTTTTGGATGCATTATTATCAGGCGTATGTGTGTGTAGTAACGAAACTTGCCCACGGTTTCCCCTGACATGGCTGGATTCGAACACAGATCTCATGCTTGGCAGGCGAGCGCTCTAACAAATGATAACCACTGATAACCACCAATCCATTTATAGAGCGACTTTCATGTCGCGAAGAAGTCACAATGAGGTGAACATCTAGTCCGTGTCCCGTGCAGGGGGTGGATGTGTGTGTGTGGGGTGGGGGGGGAGGGAGGGGGCAGCGGTGGGGGAAAGCGTGGGAGGAGAATGGGGTAAATCTGGAAGGGCAGAGACACGGTCGAGGATTAATTTCTTGAGACCGGCCTTGAAGGAAGAAAGGGAGGAAGCGAGGGAAAAGGGATTGCGGGATGGAGTTCCAGAGTGTGGGGCAGAGAGACTGGAAGCCCGGATAGCGATGGTAGAGCCGATTGTGTGGGGACATTGGAGAAGGCCAGAGCACGCTAACAGAGTGACGGGCTGACTGACAGGGAGACAGCAGGTCAGAGAGACAGGCGGAGGCAAGGCCGTGCATTACCTTGATTGAATAGCAAAAATGGATTTGCTGAAATTTTATCTAACCCGCAAAGCATATTATGAAAACTTTATGGAGGGAGTGAGGGGGAAATAATTCTGTGCACAGAAAAATCTTAGTTTTACTAATGATCAGAAGAATACAGGTGTTTGTGTTTTGTGCAAAAGGCATGTTGGCGTTAATTACAAAAGTGTTGGAATATAAGTGGTGGGACGTGTTCCTGCAACTGAAGAAGCCTTTCCTGAGACCGCACCTAGAACATTGTGTGCAGGATTGGCCTCCTTGTTTAAGAAAGGAAATGCTCGCTTTAAAGGGGTTGCACCACGAGGTCGGATCATGGGATAAGGGGGTTCAGCTGTGACGATATGTTGAGCAATGCAGACCTATATTCTCTAGAATATCGAAGAATTATAGGGAATCGTATCGTAGCCTGTAAGAAAATTAAGGGGCACGACAGTGTAGGCAGTGGCAGAATGTTTCCGCTGGTTGGAGAAATGATAACCACAGTTTTCAAATTAGGGATCAGCCCTTTCGCTGTGTGTTGACAAAATGCTTCTTCACTCAGAGGGTAGTTAATTTATGGAATTCTCCATTAATATTAATAATAATAATGCTTGGAATCGATCATTTCATAATTCCACATGTAACTCTAGGGTTCCATCCATGAGATCTACACAAGTGTAGTTTTGTTGTTGTTACACGTTTGTATATCACCAATTAAATCAAACTGTGAATTAAGTAATTAATTAATTCCCCAGTATGTAGGTTCAGAATCATTTTACAGACTGTAAGGAAAGAGTTAATATTATATTTCGATGTGGGTAGGCGTAATAATTAAGTAAGTCCCCTTTGGAATCATTCCCTAGGTTTGTTCCTGGGATGAACTAGTTCAGCTACGAAGACAGGTTGATTAAACTAGGCCTGCATTCTCTTCAATATGGCAGAATCAGAAGTTATCTTATAGAGTCATGTAAGGTTATTAAGTGGCATGCCAGAATCGATAGTGGGAGACTGTGTCTCCTGGTTGGCGAACCTATAATCTGGGGTCAAATACTTAAAACTATTGGTCAGCGTTTTCGCACTGAGTTAACAAAATCATTTTTCACTCAGAGGTTGGTTATTTTATGAATTATCTACTTCCAAAACTATGGGTGCGCAGTCCTTGAACCCATTGAATCCTGGGATTGATAGATTTATTATCGGTCAAGGGATAAAAGGATATGGGAATAAGGCGGGACATGTGGAGTTATATTCTTCCTCTGCTCCTGTTTCTTATGTTCTTGTATATTTACCCAGTAACTCCACGCGTTCCCGCAGCACAGCACAGCGCAGTCTGCGAAGCGCTCGGAGACGCGTAGAAGTTACCAAATGCAATAAATTATGCAAGGATTCTTATCATTAATCCACGCCTTCCGTCTCCCCCCATTTCTCCTCAGTTCAGTTTTGAGACAGTAACTGGCCATCGCATTGGGACGTTCTCCTGACATGAAAGGCGCTATACAAGTGTAATTTTATTATTGTTGTGGTTGTCTCATCTCATGCCTTCGAACAGTATCAGTAGTGATTGACACGATACACTGTAAAGTGAACTAACTCCATATTTTGTGGACGACATGCAGATAGAAAGTTGTTGTCGTGATGGTTTATTGAATATCGCTAACTCCACATGCAGCTCAAGTGTTCAATGTCTATGCTTTATACGTTTGCACATCATCAAGTAAATTAAAACTGTGAATCATGTATTTAGTTAGTTTCGCAGTTTGTTGGTTACGAACCATTTTTGAAGACTGAGTTCAAGTGATCGCTTTATGTGGGGTGGGTTGTGTGAAGAAGAGAGTGATGAAAGGTAACTTGTTTCATTCCTGGAATGGGGAAAATGACAATATTATTGACAATAATAATGCTTAGAATCGATCATGTCATAATTCCACGTGTAACTCAAGGCTTCGATCTATGAACTCTATGCGAGTGTAATATTGTTGTTGTGATACGTTTGTACATCACTAAGCAAATTAAACTGTGAACTCACTAATTGATTAGTTACCCAGTGAGTTGATTCAGAATTATTTTACAAACTATAAGCAAATAATTAATTTTATACCTCGACATGGAGAGGGTTGTGTGAGGAACAGTGACCTGAAATGCACTATGGCTTATCCTTCGAAAGGGTAAATTGTTAACAACATGATTAATATTAATAAATAGAATCGATACAGCGCCGTACCACTTCCTCAAAGTGTCTCAAAGCGCATCAAAGAACATATTGTAACACGAATGGACGATGGAAAGTGTCGGTGAAACGCGGCAGCAAATTGTGCACACATTCACTAACTCAAACCTGTATTCCCGTCTTATTTTCCGCACTCCCACCATCATTTGTGCTCCACTGCCAGGAAAATGTGGCTGACAGTTATAAAGTTGGCCAGCAAAATCAGACTGAATGGGAGCCTCCGGAGTGTCATTATATCGAACAGTTCAAATGATTCATATGCGTAAGAAATTAGGTGACTTGTGTTATATCGACACCTTATTGTATATTGTACAAACCCCCCCAAAACAGCGAATGTATTACACGCACAAAATCACAATCAAACCAGAGCAAGCGTTAGATTCATAGATTCATAGAATTTTAAGGCACAAAAGGAGGCCATTCGGCCCATCTAGTCTGTGCCGGCTCTTTGAAAAGAGCGATTCAATCCCACTGCCCTGCCCGCTCCATATAGCCTAATAGACCTGTTCTCCCTAAATCAAGATCGAATTCCCTTTTAAAAGTTGTTATCGAATCAGCCTCCACCACCTTTTCAGGCAATGCACTGCAGATTCGAACAACTCGCTGAGTGAACAAAATTCTCCTCAGCTCCCCTCTACTTCGCCTTGAAACTATTTTAAATCTGTGACCACGAGTCACAGATTCGCCCACGAGTGGAAATAGTTTTTCTCTATTTGCACTGTCGAAACCCCTCATGATCTTATAAACCTCTATTAGGTCTCCCCTCAATCTTCTCTGCTCCAGAGAGAATAACCCTAGCCTATCTAGCCTCTCCTCATAGCTGAAGTCCCTCAATCCTGGCACCATCCTGGTAAATCTTCTTTGTACCCTTTCCAATGTCCTCACATCCTTTCTGTAGTGTGGTGACCAGAATTGAACACAGTATTCAAGCTCAGCCCTCACCAAAGTCTTATAGAGGTTCGTCAGCACTTCCTGACTTTTGTACTCTATACCCCTATTTATAAAGCCTAGTATCCCATATGCCTTCTTAACAGCCTTGTCTACCTGCCCTGCCACCTTCAACAAGTCACTAACACAAATCCCCGGGTCTCTCTGTTCCTTCACACCATTTAAAATTGTACTATCTAGCCTATATTGCCTCCCTTCATTTCTTCTCCCAAAATGCATCACCACACACGTCTCTGCATTAAACTTCATCTGCCATGTGTCTGCCCACTTTACCAATTTGTCTATATCCTCTTGCAGATGGCTACTATCCTCCTCACTATTTACTATTCTCCCTAACTTAACGTAATCTGCAAACTTGGAAACTGTACTCCCTACACCCAAGTCCAAATCATTGATGTAGATTACAAAGAGCTATGGTGCCAAAACCGATCCCTGTGGCACACCACTGCTCACTTCCCTCCAGTCTGAAAAACAGCCGCTCACTACAACTCTCTGCTTTCGGTCTCGCAGCCAGTTGTGGATCCACTCTGCCACTGTCCTTTTTACGCCATGGTCCTTTAATTTCCTAATAAGTCTCTCATGTGGCACTTTGTCAAATGCCTTTTGAAAGTCCATGTAAACTACATCAACTGTGCTACCATTATCCACCCATTCCGTTACCTCATCAAAAAAATCTACCAGATTTGTAAGGCAAAATTTTCCTTTAACCAATCCATGTTGACTGTCCTTTATTAGCCTATATCTTTCTAAGTGAAGATGCACCTTGTCCCTGATTATGGACTCTAGAAGTTTGCCCACTACCGACGTTAGACTGACTGGTCTGTAGTCACCAGGCTTGTCCTTCTGCCCCCTTTTATACAAGGGAGTAACATTAGCTATCCTCCAGTCTTCTGGCACGACCCATGTGTCCAAGGAAGATTGAAAGATCGAGCACATGCATAACGTGGGTTGCATTCCAGGCATGTCAGAGCGAAGCTTTAGGCAAGTTTCTTTATTCCACACGCCCAATAATAATCCATCAAAAAGAATAATAAATTGGTGATTTCAATACACTTCTCCTTGTGGGAAAGTTAAAGTGTGATCTTTTCAAATATGAATTTTTGTAGCAGAATATACTGGTTTATTTCCAATGATTTGTGCATTCGAATAGTAAATTGTATTTTATTTTTGTGACGGCATCTGGTGATATTCCAGCTGGGCTATCACCCACTGTGTCTCTCTCTTTAAATTCACTTGCAGATCATCCTCGTGGTATGGTGGAGCAGGTCAGTTCTTTGTTAAGATCAACAAATTCTATTTGCAGGTGCACAGATACAGGTGTGGAGCAACGAGACATGGCTGTACATCAGTGAACCCACTTGCAACAACGTACCAGGAAAGCCAATTATTCCTAGTGTAGGATAAAGCACCTTCGATACTTCTATGATTCCCATCATTTTCTCTCTGTACTGGCTTCTGCTGACACTGTTCTGCTGCTGACGAATGAGAACCTCCTAACTAACCGTTCAGATCCTCATATCTTTATAACTGGGAGTCAGCTGTTAGAGGAAACACAGTTAGTTTATGTTATGTTTTAAAACTTATTAATTAGTTGTCCCCCGCCCTTTCCCTGGTAATCAGTGATTGACAGGAGAGAAAGAGACGCCCCCCGTTTCCCTGGTAACCAGTCATTGACAGGAGAGAGAGAGAGAGAGACCCGCCCACTGGCTCTCACTAGATTGTTTTTTCTTTAAAAAAATTGTTTGGTATTTGGCTTTCTTACAATTTAGATTTTTTAAAATTAATTTTTTTAATCAATTTTTAAATTATTTTTAAATGTTTCGTATTTCTTTACCCCCCCCCATTAATTAATTAATTAATTAATCATTCTTTCTTAACTAACTATGATTTCAGTATTATGTAATTATTTGTTGTATGTGGGGTTGTTATTAGACCTGTGGAGATGGAAACCTGCCCAAGCTGCACCCTGTCTGGAATGGAACCCAGTTCTCTGGCTTGTAAGGCGATTGCTCCAAACTCTGAGCTACAGGACTACACCAACATATACATTATAACTGTATGTGTGTGTGTGTGTGTGGGTGGGGGGGAGGGTGCTGTGTGGCTGTTTGAGGGAGCACTATGTGCGTGGGGGTGGGGTGTGTATGTCTGCGTGAGGTGCTTTATGTGTGTGGAGGGGCTGAGTGTATGTGTGTGGGAAGGGGGAGCTGTATGGTGGGTGGGAGGGGTTGTGGCTGTGTTTCTGTGCGAAGGGGTTGTATATGTGTGAGGTCTGTGTGTGAGAGGCGGGGGCTGAGTATGTGTGTCTCCCCCCCTGTCTCTGTGCGTATGTTCTCGCCACACTCTCTCTGAGTGTGTGTTGTGTTTCTCTCCCATTCTGTATGTGTGTATCCCCCAGGGGCTCCTTATGTCTGTGTTTAGGCGTTCCCATTCAACATCTGAAGCTCAGGCTTCCTGTTCTGCATCCGCCACATTGTTTGTACATAATGACAGGAAATTGGACTGGCAGAGTTCAAATCACAGCGTGTTCTTACTCTGAACTGCTGACAGTCGCAGCTCGAAAACAAAGTGCAAAAATAACATGGAAATCAAACACAACTAAAACATACCATAAACATACATCAACGGGTTAAACTGGGCTGGTTTGTTTCACTGACAATTGGACGGTTGAGAATATAGAATTGTTGTAAATGCAGTTAATTTCAGCTGTAACGTCGTACTTTATTGAGTTGCTTAGGTAATCAGAATGTTTTGTTAGCCACAAAACAGGGAACAGCGGGCTGTAACCTTAGCAACAGGGAAAACAGCGGCATTCCCATAAACAAACCATTTCCTGTGGGTCCCAGTTGGACTCATTAACCTGTATGTGACTGGAACAAAGTGACATATACTGGCAGCCAGTGAAATCAATACAGAGACATACTCACACACACCCAGCCAGTCAGAGATACACAAAGACCGAGTAGCATGAACGCGGACACAAACATATGTAAGTGTGTTAAATTTACTTGTCTAACCTTAATTGGGGTGTTACCCAAACAGCTCGAAGTTGCAGATTATGTGTTTATTTTCTTAGCAAAAGAACCAGAAAAGGGCTAGCACATGTCTGGGTAAAATGGCAAGTCTATTCTTGGATACCGAGGCCAAGTAAAGCTTGTTCTGAGACAGCACCTCCATGTCTCAACACACACGCAGACAACAACAACAACAACAACAACAACTTCGATTTACGTAGTGCCCTCTACGCCGGACAGCGTCTCAGTGCGCTTCAAATACACAGATACCCACACGGATAAATACATGCACGTGAGAAAATGCACACATTTGAGACAGAGAGAGAGAGAGAGGGAGGGTTAGATTCGTAGGATAACAAAGTGGGAGGGAAACACAGTCACACAGTGAGGAATAGATGCTGTACATGTATATCGAGAGAAAAATAGAGAACCACACTTATGGAAATCAATACAGAGAGCCAGAGATATAGACACAAATGTATGAGCACAGTATGTTAGATAGTGAGAAATGTGCAAGAATATAAATAGAGGGGGAGCGAGAGAAGGATACAGGCAGAGAGATGTACTCAAACACACACATTGATTAGCATACACATCCACTCATACATACGGAGTGGTAGGTATGCACAAACAGATATATAAACACAGAGACACAATGACACTCCTGGAAAGAGAAGGCACACACATACCTGCACACAAAGATGCAAACGAACAAATATAGATACATAAATATAGAGGCAGATACACACATATTCAGACAGATTTAGATACACACAGTCACAGATAGATACAAACACAAACACTCAGCAACAGATTCATAGTCAGAGAGTACAGAGATATATATACACATGGTGATATTCAATGACACACACAAACTTAGAATCAAATTCACAGACACAAAGAGTGCTATTGGCGCAGACAGACATAAAGGAATACTTAGGAAGAGAGAATTAATGACAGTGCAATGAGATACAGACAAACACAAAAATACATACAGATGTATATCACAGAGAGATAGGGACACACCATGACAAAGAGAGAGAGTCAAACACAGACACGTGCAGATATACACACACACTCTCATAAAAATAGAGAGAAAATCAGAGACACAGCGAGATAAACAGCCAAACACAGTTTGATGGAGAGATTTAATAGGTATGCATGTAGACAAAATGGCAGAGAGAGAGAGATAAAGATTCACGTAGAGAAAATACTTCAAGTTAAATAGTGCATAATTATTTTCTCCACAACATTAAAAATGGTTGTCACAGGCCGAGTACCGCATATTGTCTGCTCTAGAAACCGAGGCTACTAAACCAGAGTGCATGCCAGCACATCCATATCTTCACAAACACACACAGACAAAAACAATTAGGCGCACACTTAAACATATGTGCACACAGAGATACTGTCACCACACAGAAATGTAATTAAGGCCAAACGGGAAAGGTGATCCATCAATTGAGTAATAACCTGGCTCCAACTTACTGCTATGTAAAGAATGATGGGAAGAGAGAGAGAGATGAATAGAACACTCAGTCGGATGCAAAGCGGCAGTGGGAGAGATACATACTGACAGAGATATATACAAAGAAACACTCATACAGAGATAGATACAGAGAAACAAGTGTAGAGTTTGACACTGCCAGATTTAGGAAAATACAGACAGATATAAACAAGGAGAGACAACGACACAGAGCAATATGCACACGTGCACATGTAGAGATCGACAGATGTACAGCTGTACATATACCCAGATACAACAGAGATACACATATATGATCATTGACAGCTACAGAGACTACACACATACTGGGCGATTGACTGATACGTAGGTGTGTGGGAGTGCAGGCAGGAATGCAGACGGGCAGGCGTGCAGTGTGGCACTCAAAGATAGCTTTCGTCACTGAAGCCTGGTAATTGTGGTGCATGGAAGCACGTCCACGTCTCCCCACCATATTTACACCCCAACCCCTCGCCCACACACACAAAGACACCTCCCCACCCCCCCATCCATATTCACTACAGAGCGTAGCAACTATAATCAAATCACACAGGTAAAACACCTTTCATGTGGGGAGGATTTCCACTGGCACTAGATAGTCATTGTTTGAGACTGGAGCAATGGTCGGGATCGGGTAGATTGGAGGGAAAGGAACGGGATTTGGGATGACCATTGGGTCCGTCGAAGTTGAGGGCCTAAGGCCTTACCTAAAGTAAGCCAGGGAGAGGGCGAAGCCCAGGGACATCAAAATGGAATTGCTTAGGCCGGGGTAGTCTAGCCGAAGCCTCGCCCGCCGATAGTGGAGTGGGTGTCAAGGAGCAAACCAGAGACAACTGAGTGAGTAATGGGCAGGTTGGTAGACGGTTACTTGGTCGCAGAGATAAGATGGAGCAAAGCCATGTAAGACGTTAAAGAGGTGAACTAGGATCTAGAATTTAATGCTCTGGGTGATGTGGAGGAAATGTTGGCAGGTGAAAATGGGGGAGAAGGGATTCCAGAGATTGTTTTGTGGAACACGGTGTGTAGATTTCTGGAAGCTCTTTTGTCTATGGAGGAAGGAATTGGGAAGGCTGTCAAGCAGGTTATGGGCTTAAACTCTACTGTCATATTTCTTTAACCTGAGGTCTGAGGTAGTGGCGCGTTTAGGCAAAGCTGCGGAGTTGAGGGAAAGCAGAGTGGGTCATGGCTTGGATGTGGGTGTGTAAAGACTGTTGAAGATCGATAAAGACACCAAGTTTCCTGACTGGCTTGATGGCGTAGAGTTTCCAAACATGGAGGCTGACAATGCCGGATTCTTGAAGGCGCACCCAACATTAAACCTATTCGCATTTCATTCCAGCATGCTGCTTATTCTTGGAAAATAGATTACATTTAAGATCATCTTATTGCATTCAGCCAAAATATTACATGAAGAATTCCAAGAGAGTAGAATCCTTTAACTCAGTGTTTAGAACATTAACTTTGCAAGCGATAGACATAGGCTTGATTCTTAGCAGAGCGAAATGTTGAATAGTTTCTTCACTTCATATACAACCTTTTGTTCAGCCGACAGGAGGATCTTGATTATTTTGCTAATAATCCCTTCGAAATTATTGAACAAATGGTCAGTTATTCCACGAGAGATGTTGCGATGTTGTTGTGTGCAACTGGTCGCTACTTGTCACCCAACAACATATATAGTGAATCTACCTAATATTAAATTAATTCAAGTACTTTGAGATAGCTGGAAGATACGATGAATTGCTATATTAAATGCACAGTTTATTATTGAATTATAGCAATACAGTATCTTAATACACTTGGGTTATAAGATATATCCCAATAACTGTATTTAGAGGAAATCATACATATGGATATTTTCATGCTATGTATTCTCGAGAGTGTGCATTGAAGACGATGCCAGCGGGAAGGCAGTTCCTCTCTCTCAGTTTCCTGGCCGACAATTTTCTAGATAAATTCCTCAAATGTTTATTTGTGTAACATAGCCTGGGGGAACTGAAAAGTGTGCAAATATTTACGAAAACTGCTGGTATTTTGTGTATGCATTCAGTCAAATTTTGTACATTTCTGTGGAGCCCAAAAATGTTTGTTGTTCTTTAGGTACTTACTGCTGCCTACTTACATTATCTTACACTTCAATAATGGAAACGAAACATGAGTAAATAAGGCAGATGAGATAGTTGCAAACCGCAATTATTAGTTATTTATTGCTGCCAGCTGCATGATTGACGAAGATAGCCAATCTTTCCTTATGCATTGTGTGTGTATAAAGAGCATATTTAGAGGCAGCGAACTGTGTGAATGCCGTAACGCACACTTGCTCACAGAGCTGTTTAAGTTGAGAATTTTAGATTCCAGTATCAACTCATCTTCATATCTCTCGATGTCCTAGGAGCTCCTACCTCTCCTACCATTTTACTTCATAATCAAATGCCAGCCCATTTCGCTTTGCTAGCTCTGACCTCCAATCAACAAGCCGAGGCCACGATTTCGGCCATTGTGGATTTCTGTAGCTCAGCAACAACAACAAAATTACATTTACGGAGAGCCTTTCACATTGGGAGGTTGTGCTAAGGCGATGAACCCCGAGGAAGCGGGAGGGGCAGAGCTAGGGTACGGGAGAGAGGTAGGAGGGGAGTGAGAGAGTTGGTAGGGCAGCAGATGCCAATGTTGAACAGGCATTTGACAAAGTGCCACATGAGAGACTTATTAGGAAATTAAAGGCCGATGGCGTAAAAGGGACAGTGGCAGCGTGGATCCACAACTGGCTGCGAGACAGAAAGCAGAGAGTTGTACTGAGCGACTGTTTTTCAGACTGGAGGCAAGTGAGCAGTGGTGTGCCACAGGGATTAGTTTTGGGACCATTGCTGTTTGTAATCTGCATCAATGATCTGGACTTGGGTGTACGGAGTCCAGTTTCCAAGTTTGCAGATGACATTAAGTTAGGGAGAATAGTAAATAGTGAGGAGGATAGTAGCCATCTGCAAGAGGATATAGACAAATTGGTAAAGTGGGCAGACACATGGCAGATGAAGTTTAATGCAGTGAAGTGTGAGGTGATGCATTTTGGGAGAAGAAATGAAGGGAGGCAATATAGGCTAGATAGTACAATTGTAAATGGTATGAAGGCGTAGAGAGACCTGGGGTTTTGTGTTAGTGACTCGTTGAAGGTGGCAGGACAGGTAGACAAGGCTGTTAAGAAGGCAGATGGGATATTAGGCTTTATAAATAGGGGTATAGAGTACAAATGTCAGGAAGTGCTGACTAACCTCTATAAGACTTTGGTGAGGCCTCAGCTTGTATACTGTGTTCAATTCTGGTCACCACACTACACAAAGGATGCGACGACATTGGAAAGGATACAAAGAAGATTTACTAGGATGGTGCCAAGTTTCAGGGACTTCAGCTATGAGGAGAGGCTAGATAAGCTAGGGTTATTCTCTCTGGAGCAGAGAAGATTGAGGGGAGACCTAATAGAGGTTTATAAGATCATGGGGTTTCGACAGGGCAAATAGTGAAAAACTAGTTCCACTCGTCGGCGAATCTGTGACTCGTGGTCACAGATTTAAAATAGTTTCAAGGCGAAGTAGAGGGGAGTTGAGGAGAATTTTTTTCACTCAGCGAGTTGCTCGAATCTAGAATGCATTGCCTGAAAAGGTGGTGGAGGTTGATTCGATAACAACTTTTAAAAGGCAATTAGATCTTTATTTAGGGAGAACAGGTCTATTAGGCTATTTGGAGCGGGCAGTGGTATTGAATCGCTCTTTTCAAAGAGCCGGCACAGATTAGATGGGCCGAATGGCCTCCTTTTGTGCCGTAAAATTCTATGAATCTATGAATCTATGTAGACTCAGCTACACTCACACAGAGAACCTCAAAAATGTCTCTGTGTCTGTCTGGCACATACAGGCCTCTGTCTCTGGATGTCAGTAGCCACATCTAACACTGCAGGTACACTCATTCTGTCACACACACATACACACTGTCGCCACTCTCTCTGTGTTTTTCTGTGTTTGATGGTAATTATGATAGGGTGACTGATCATTACTTTGAGACATCTCAAAGCGCTTCACAGGTTGCACAATAAATTAAATTGGCTGCACATTTTATGAGCCAAATATGGCAGCTAATGTGTCTGTCTATGTGGAGTGTGAAAGTGTGTGTTCGTAAGAGTGTGTGAATGTGAGAGTGGGCATATGCATTGTGTGTATGTAACTCTATGTATGTATCTGTGTGAAAGTGAGTGTGTGTGTGGATGTGAGAGGGGGTGGGGTAGAGGGGTGGGGGTGGGGGGGAAGAGAAGGTGAAATAGAGCTAAGATGACAGAGACCTACAGAAAGAGAAATACACTTACACAGAGAGAGAAGCCGCAATAAATTCACGTTACTTGATTTACCTTAATCCTAAGAGAGAAGCTTTGTCGCTGGTTGATTGTGACATTGCAACTGGTTCCTAGCGCCAAACGCCAGTGTTAGTGTTTGGCCTGACAGTGGATCACTCCTGAACAAACTGTATTTGTTTATGAAACAAAAATCAGCTTTTTACGGGTTAAATGATTTCTGTTGAAGTAGCTCAGTAACTCTCCTTCCAAGCGAGAGACACGGGTTCAATTTCCAGACAGAGCGAAGCCTTAGAAACAAAACAATAATAAATTAGTCGGTTCAATCCGCGACTGTTTGTGGGGGGGGACGCTGCCGTGCGCAATCGGCAGCCGCGTGTCGCCCACAAATACATAGAAAGTCAGTTCACTTTACAGTATATTCTGCGAAACTCTTTGAGACGTCGAGAAGACTTGATAAGGCGCTGTATCAAATGCAAGGATAATTATTATTAACCGCACACAGACAGCCGAGACGAGGCCTAGGATGTGTTAAAAGCGAGTGTTCTTTATTTCCAGTATAAAATAGCTTTAGGGAGCACCGGTACTCTGTCCTGTTCTTTGCCTGCTTTATAGCAAAGATGATGCCTCTGACAAGGCTGCTGGTAAGAAAATTGCGTCTCCGTCTTTCTATAACTCAGTCTACATCTGAACTAATAACTTTTAACACATGTGTTGGTCCTCACTTTAGAAATGATATTTAATGGCTACACGAGTCTCTTAATCGGATTGTCATGTAAAAGCAAAATCAACCGAGTGTCTGTCTTTTAGAGATGGGGCATTTTGAGGACTGTGTGAGGAAATGCTGTTCTCATTAAGTAGCTGTTCCCATTAAGATACAAATGTCTTAGTGTAAGGTCTTAGTGTAAAAATTAACTATATCGTTTTGGAACTATTTCCAGCGAGCTTCTAATCACCTCAAATATTTAAACAAGTTCATGTTTCATTTTCGGATAATCAATCGCAGAATTTAAGAAACGTTTTCAATGCATCCATAATTCCATAAGCATTCACCAATAACTTCACAATTTCTTACAGTGCACAGTGTTTTATGTAGTTAATCTAGGACTAACATGAATTTCACATGCTTTTTTGAGGATAAAATTCCACAAACAATGTTGGCAATTGTTCATTTAAATTATTCAATATTTTTAATAGGCTGTCTATTATTTGGTTCTATTTACCTTTGAGAATTGTACCTGATGCACTTCTGATCTGCAAAATCAAAATCAATGGTACTGTATTAAGATATGGCATTCTTTGTAACAAAGCCATTTATAGATTCATCGATTCATAGAATTTTACGGCACAAAAGGAGGCCATTCAGCCCATCTAATCTGTGCCGGCTCTTTGCAAAGAGCTATTCAATCCCACTTCCCTGCCTGCTCCCCATAACCTAATAGACCTGTTCTCCCTAAATAAAGATCTAATTCCTTTTTAAAAGTTGTTATCGAATCAGCCTGCACCACCTTTTCAGGCCATGCATTCCAGATTCCAACAACTCGCTGAGTGAGTGAAAACATATCTCGTCAGCTCCCCTCTACTTCGCCTTGAAGCTATTTTAAATCTGTGACCACGAGTCACAGATTCGCACACGAGTGGAAATAGTTTCCTCTATTTGCCCTGTCGGTCGAACCCCCTCAGGATCTTATAAACCTCTACTAGGTCTCCCCTCAATCTTCTCTGCTCCAGAGAGAATAACCCTAGCTTATCTAGCCCCTCCTCATAGCTGAAGTCCCTCAATCCTGGCACCATCCTGGTAAAACTTCTTTGTACCCTTTCCAATGTCTTCACATCCTTTCTGTAGTGTGGTGACCAGAATTGAACACAGTATTCCAGCTGAGGCCTCACCAAAGTTTTAATGAGTTTAGTCAGCAATTCCTGACTTTTGTGTTCTATACCCCTATTTATAAAGCCTAGTATCCCATATGCCTTCTTAACAGCCTTGCCTACCTGTCCTGCCACCTTCAACGAGTCACTAACACAAATCCCCAGGTCTCTCTGCTCCTTCACACCATTTAAAATTGTACTAACTAGCCTATTTTGCCTCCATTCATTTCTTCTCCCAAAATGCATCACCTCACACTTCTCTGCATTAAACTTCGTCTGCCATGTGTCTGCCCACTTTCCAATTTGTCTATATCCTCTTGCAGATGACTACTATCCTCCTCACTATTTACTATTCTACTTAACTTAGCGTCATCTGCAAACTTGGACACTGTACTCCCTACACCCAAGTCCAGATCATTGATGTAGATTACAAAGAGCATTGGGCCCAAAACCGATCCCTGTGGCTCACCACTGCTCACTTCCCTCCAGTCTGAAAAACAGCCGCTAACTACAACTCTCTGCTTTCTGCCTCGCAGCCAGTTGTGCATCCACTCTGCCACTTTCCCTTTTACGCCGTGGGCCTTTAATTTTCTAATAAGTCTCTCATGTGGCACTTTGTCAAATTTCCCTCATCCCAGGCACAAATTGAGTGATTCAAAGTTCTACCCACTCCAATGCGAGCACATCGTTTCTTGAATAATGAGACCAATACTGCACGCAATATTCTAGGTGAGGTCTCACTCTTGGGCTCCAAACATTTGCTGTAAAACTTCCCTATTCTTATATTCTAATCCTTTTGTAACGAACGCCAACATACCTTTAGCCTTTCCAGCTACTTGCTGTATCGATAACAACTTTTAAAAGGGAATTCGATCTTTATTTAGGGAGAACAGGTCTATTAGGCTGTGGGGAGCGGGCAGGGCAGTGGGATTAAATCGCGCTTTTCAAAGAGCCGGCACAGACTAAATGGGCCGAATGGCCTCCTTTGTGCCGTAAAACTCTATGAATCTATGAATCTGCAAACTAACGTTTGTGACACCTACGTCCGTCTGAATGCTAAATGCTCTGAAACCTGAAAGTGCATCATCTGCCGAGCAAACAAATTGTTTATTCGATGAGCGAATCACTTTCTGAGGTTAATAACCCCTTCTAATAATAACGACAATATTTTTTGTCAGTCGCTGCATGACTGTTTGCATGAAACAACGTTGTGTAATTTATTGCTACATTGTGCCCACAAGATGTATAGTCAGTTCACTTGACGTATGTTCTACAAAGTGCTTTGTGATGTAACAAGTATACGATCAAGCACGTTTCTTCAAATGAACAGAATATTATTATATTATTGAAATAAAATGCACCACCATCCTGTGCTTGGTATTGTAACCATGTTCGGGCCATTATAATAGTTGCTACGGTTTCTTTCATCTGTTGGTTGAAGCAGAAACTTGAAAACTAAAAATAGGACAAATGATTATTTGGAAATAGCTAAAATAATCAAAAAATAATCAATCTAAATTGAAGATGGTGAAATATCAAAAAGCATATTGCTTCATACTAAAATGGTGGCTGTGAGATGAGTCTATCTAGCTAACCAAATATTAAATTCAGGATCAGCAGCACAAGAACGAGCTGAGGTACAGAAATGCTTGCATACGCAATAACATGGACGAACAATTCCGAACGGGTGTACATTTACAATGTAAGAGGAAGTAGTGCTTATCAATGTGGAAGTAGCTGTATCAAGCAAATTTGTCCAGCTAAACAAAAATAATGCTTAAATCATCTAAATTTATATGTACCTGTTCAATATATGGGGAAGATCAATTAACACGAACCAAAGATAGAATCAAGGCATTTCAAACAACAAAATAACAACAAGAACAACAACAAAAATAATTTACATTTATAGAGCGCCTTTCACGTCGGGAGGACGTCCCAAGGCGCTGAACAGGAGGCGTGTGACCCGAGCTGAGAGGGGAATGTTTGGGAAGGGGTGAAACACGAAGGGGAGGTAAAAGAGTTCGGGGTGGAACAAAAGGCACGATCGAAGAGGAAAGTCTTCAAACCGGCCTTGAAAGAGGAAAGGGAAGAGACGAAACGGAGGGATTGAGGGATGGCATTCGATAAGGTGGGAGCAGAGAAACTGAAGGCCCGGCCTCCGATGGTGCGGCGGTTCGGGCGGGGGCTTGGAGCAGGCCAAGTCCTGTTGAACGGAGGGTCCGGGTGGGCGTGTAGGGGGAGAGCAGATCGGTTAAGTAGGATGGGGTAAGGCCGTGCAAGGCCTTGTAGGTGAGGACGAGGATCTTAAACTCGATACTCTGGACGATGGGGAGCCAGTGGAGACGGGCGAGAGTGGGGGTTATGTGGTCGCGGAGGCGGATGCGGTATAGTACACGGGCTGCAGAGTTTTGGATGGCCTGCAGCCTAAGAATGGAGGAACTGGGGAGGCCGACTAGGAGAGAATTTCCGTAGTCCAGCCGTGAGGTGATGTATCAAATAAAATAATCGAATTTATAAAGCGCTTTTCACGTTGGAAGACTTTCCAAATCACTAAACAGTCAGACATCAGGACACAATCAGGGTACGAAGGTTGGAGGGCCCAGGGTTGGGATGATGGTTGGACGGCAGCTGAAGGCACAATCGAAGAGGAGTGTCAGAGAGGCTGAAAGCCAGGTAACCGATGGTAGGGTGGGTTGGGCGAGTGGAATGGAGCATGACAGAGTCTCCTGAATTGGAGACGCGAAAAGGTTATTTGTGGGTGAGCGGGTCACAGAGACAGAATACGGCAAGGCGAGGAGAACCTTGAAAGTGAGGACGAGAGTCTTGAATTCTGTCATTTGAGATGAACATTCTTTAGATTAATTACTATTTTTTAGAGAACCTACCATCAAAGTGCAGAGCCGAGTTTGTCTCAGAATCCAGGTCTTCCAACAGCCCCCTCAAATCCACTCGTTCTATTCATGATGTTTCTTATCGGCCTTGAAAGAGGCGAAACGGAGGGACACACACTGTCCCAATCACACACATTCACAGAGGGGGAGACACGCACATACACTGACTGTGCTCTATATCCCTCTCTGTCTCACACACACAGGCCTCGGTCACACACACCCTCGCGCTCACGCAAAAATACACACAAAAACACTGTCGTTTCCACCCCACCCAACAAACACCCACATACAGCCCATCCTCACACAATCGTCCCCACACACACACCATTGCACGCGCACAAACAGTCCTTCTACCCACAAACGCACACAGCCGCCCAACCCACACATAATCTACCCACCCACACACAAAAAGGATCCCACCCACACACACAAAAAGCACAAACATGCAGCCACACAGACCCCACACACAGCCCCCCCCTAACATAAATACACAGCCCCCCCACTCACAAATAAGGACACAGCACGCCCTCCACACAAAAAGCCCCCCCACACACAGCGCTCCCACACAAATGTAGTCCCCTGCTGACACAAAAAGCCACACCCACACAGCCCCCGAAACACACCTAGCCCCCAACCACACATACCCAGCCCCCACATACAGCCAGCACCCAACACACTCAGCCTCCCCCCCATACAAACCCAGCCCCCACCTACAACCTGCAGCCCCGCACATCCAGGCCCCCTCTCACACACCCAGCCCCCCTCTCACACACCCAGCCACCACATACACGCAGCCCCAACATAATCCATCCCCCCACACACACCTAGCCCCCACACACACCCAGCACTCACATACACCCAGCCCTCCACACACCCAGCCCCCCCACAGACACCAAGCCCCCCCATACACACCCAGCCCCCCCCACACAACCAGCCTTCCCCACACAAGCCCAGCCACCCCCACACACACCCAGCCCCCCCAAACACACCTAGCCCCCCCAAACACACCCATCCCCCCCACACACACCTAGCCCAACCAAGCGCACACCCATCCCCCCACACACCCAGCCCACCACACACAACAAGCCCCCGCACACACACACAGTGACTCCCACACACACACCCATCCCCCACCCTCACCCAGCCCCCCACACTCCCAGCACCATACACCCCCACCCCCCAAACACACACCCACCCCCCCCCACACACACACCCAGCCCCTACATACACCCAGCACCACACACATCCAGCCCCCACATACACACCCAACTCCCCACAAACACAAACCCAGAACGCCCCACACACACAACAAGCCCCCACACACGCCCACCCCGCACACAACCGGCCCACACCACACACACCCAGCCCCCCCAACACACAAACATCCAGCCCCCACACACACCAAGCCCACCACGCACACCAAGCCCACCACGCACACAACCAGCGACTCCCACACACACACCCAGCACCCCTCACACACAACCAACCCCCACCCACACCCAGCCCCCCACACACCCAGCACCACACACACGCAGTCCCCACACACACCCAGCCCCCCCAAGCGCACACCCAGCCCCCCACACACCCAGCCCACCACACACACAGCGACTCCCTCACACACACACCCAGCCCCCACATACACCCAGCACCAAACATATCCAGGCCCCACATACACACCCAACTCCCCCCAAACACAAACCCAGAACTCCCCACACACATAACTAGCCCCCACACACGCCCACCCCCCACACACCCAGCCATAAACACACACACCCAGCCCGCACGCCACACACCCAGTCCCCCAACACACTCACATCCAGCCCCCACACACCCAGCACCACACACACAAGCCCCACCAAGCACACATCCCCACCACCCACCCACACCCAGCCCCCCACACACCCAGCACCACACACACCAACCCCCCCCCACGCACACACCCAGCGACTCCCACACACATGCAGTGCACCCCACACACACCCAGACCCCACCCAGACCCCCACACACCCAGCCCCCCCACACAACCAGTAACCACACACACAGCCGCCCCACACCAATCCCCCCACACACCCAGCCCCCACACACACCCAGCCCCACATACACACCCAAACCCCCACACACACACCCAGCTCCCCCCCACACACCCAGCCCACCACACACACCAAGCCCCCACACACACCCAGCGCCCCTCCCACACACACAGCCCCTCTCTCTATAGAGACTCAGTCTCTCACTCTCTGTCGTTGTTGTTGTTGTCCCTCAAGCCACCGCCACCAAAGTTCAACAAGCAAGTGATGTCATGACGCTGTGTGAGAGGGACCCGCCCACTATCTCCCTGGTAACCAGTGATTGACATGAGTTGGAAAGTGACCTGCCCCTGTCTCCTTGGTAACCAGTGATTGACAGGAGAATGGGACAGGTCCATTGTCTCCCTGGTACCCAGTGATTGACAGGAGAGCGGAACCCGCCCACAGTTATTGTGATGTTAATCTCTGGCCCGTCACTGTGTGGACCGTGTCAGTCGATGTGTTATTGTTTTTTTGTTATTATTGTGTTTATATTATTGTTCTCTGAGGCAGTGACTATCCAGCGCCTTGGGATGTCCCCCTGACGTGAAAGTCTCTACTTAAATGTCATTTTGTTCTCGTTTTTATAACAATACATTGGCCGTTTTAATCCATCGATTGTTGTGTCATTGCTGTGTATAACTGGCTGCCGCGTTTCGTCCAGAAATACAGTCAATACACTTTAAACTATATTCTGCGAAAAGCTTTGAGACTCTAGAAGATGTGAAAAACGCTACATCAAATGCAAGGATTATTATATCACACTATTATGATATACGATAGTACATCAGTAGGCATACTAAATTATTGTTTTTGTTGTTAGTATTGGTTTTATTACAGTTGGGCATTAATAGAGTGGACAGCGTGTCTCAGACAAAGTCCTGGTGAAGTTCAGCATCTAATTTCTCCTGATTTAATAGGAATTATTTTCCAAACAGATTTCACGTCCGCCACATCGTGCAGAATCTGTGGGTAAACAAAACGCACACTACTAGTGTCATGTTGTTGTTATTTTTCTTGTTGATGTAATTCTTATTACAAATTGCAAACTATTCTAAATTTAACATAAATACGTAGTTCATGTTATATTGTATTAAATTTGCAGCTTAACAGACAAAAATATCTGCATCCCCTGTGGCCACCCGAGGTATTGCAGACTGCAAACCACACAGGTGTTGCTAGGAAAACTCGGGTCAGGAGAAAGGAAAGTGAGTCAATGTTTCGGGTCCATGACACTTCGTCAGAACTGGGGTATGTTGGGAGCGAGAGGCGGGGCGAGGAAGACAGGGGAAAGTGGGGTAGAGGGCAGGAGATGATGGGGTAAAGAGGTGTTAATGTTGCGAAACAAAAGCGAGTGCTTTGCAACAAAACTGCAGAGATGAGATGTTAATAGCATTAAAGCAAACAAACAGGAGCTGAAATTGCTAGAATAAAAACAGGCAGATCAGATGATCACAGAAGAGGGGGGAGGTGAGCTGTTATGGCGTGACATTGATGAAATCGATATTAAGGCCAGAGGCTGTAAGGTCCCCAGCCAATGGATAAGGTACTTGTCCTCGAGCTTCTACTGCGGTTCATTGGAACAGAGTAGGAGACTGTGGCTGGAGACGTCAGAGTGCGAGTGGGAAGGAGTGTTAATGTGGCATTAAACCGGTAAGTCAGGCCAAGATTGAAGTGTTCGGCGAATTGTTCACCGAATCTGCATTTGGTTTACCCCAATGTAGAGGAAACTGCATTGTGTTATCAGGCCATCACAGCTCAACACCCCCGTCTTCTGACAAAGGGACATTCACCCAAAACATGTCCACTTCTGGTCACCACGCTTTAGGAATGATGCTAAGGCATTGGAAATGATGCAGTGGAGATTCGCCAGGATGGTACCAGGAATCAGGGACTTAATTTATGTGGAAAGGCTAGAGAGACAAGGCTTATTCTCTTTGGAACAAAGAAGGTTGCGACGAGACCTAATAGAGCTTTTTAAGATCATGAGGGGATTTGACAGACTAAACAAGGAAAAAACGTTTTCCATTGGTGGGTGTGTCAGTGACTCGTGCTCACAGATTTAAAATAGTTTCAAAAATTAGCATAGGGGAGATGAGGAGAATTTTATTCACCCAGCGAGTTGTTCGAATCTGGAAAGCATTGGCTGAAAAGGTGGTGGAGGCCGATTCGTTAGCAACCTTTAAAAGAGAATAGACATTTATTTAGGGAGGACGGGTTTGTGAGTTTATTGGGAGAGGGCTGGGGAGTGGGATTAAATTGCTCTTTTTAAAGAGCTGGCACAGATACCATGGGCCAAATGACCTCCTTTTGTACCATAACATTCTATGAAAACATACAGCTGTTTGTGGGACACAGACTCACACAGACCGACACACACACACAGATTGACACACACATTCACTCACACACACAGCTGTGCGCAATTGGCTGCCACGTAACGCTCTCCTACAAACATAGTCACTTAATTTTACAGTATATTCTGTGAAGGGCTTTGAGACACAGTCGACAAGACGTGAAAAGCCGCTAAATCAAATGCAGGGATTATTATAATACGGTATTTTATTATTATTGTTATCTGCGCTGATGTGACTTGTAACAATAACAACAACTTGGATTTATATAGCACCCTCACTCCACGCTGGAAGGCATCTCAGAGCGCATCATGGTAAAGGATCCTGGGACCGAGCCATGGGCAGTGGGAGAAAGGTGACAAAAGAGACAGGTCGAAGAAAAAGGACTTTAGCTGTGACCTGAAATTGGGAAGAGAGAGGGGGCGAGGAAGGCAGAGAGACACATGTAGGGAAGGGGACAGGGGTAGGGAGGGGGACAGAGGAAGGGAGAGAGGGAGGGAAGGGGGGAGGGAGAGAGGGAGGGAGGGAGGGAGGGAGGGACGAGGCAAAGTGAGTGTGGAGGACAGAGAGAGAGTGAGGTGTCAGAGGAAGGGAGTGTGGGAGTGGGAGTGAGCAAGAGAGGGGTCGAGGCGAAGGGGACGGAGAGAAAGAGGGAAAGGAGACAGAGAGAGTCAGCAAGTGGGATAGAGAGTGGCGGAGGGAAGAGTGGAAAGAGATAGAGAGACCTTTAGAATTAAAGTTAGAAAAGAAATGTAGAGAGTGGTGGGTGGGAAGAAGAGAGTGCGTGTTTGATTGTCTGTTTGAATGAGAGTGAGTGTGTTTGAGAGAGTGTGGGTGCGAACAATTCCATACAGAGACATGCTAAAGCAAGCTTTATTAGTAGATAACAATTATACCAACCGCAGCCACCAGCCCACAACCTACCAATCTCCAACCCCCCAACACCCAGCCCCCAACCCCCCCCCCCCCAAATTTATTGGAGTGGCTCCTACTTATATTCTCGCTGCTCTTAGTAACCCTGCATCCGACGCTCAGACTGAGCAGCCGAACGCTTGGAGTGATGTGCAGCCGAGAGCCTCTAACCACCACTCCCAGTCTCATCACATTCCCCAGATTGGCAAAGCCCCCATGTTACTCGATTGCGCACCACCACTCCCACCCGCATTTTCCATGGCACCCTGCCACTCCATTGACCGAACTCTAATCCTAACCCAGATTGTGACAAACCACCACGCCATTGCCCCCGACGTAACCTTGGCACCCTGCCTCCCTCTGGCGCCTCAAAGACACTCACCACCAAACAGACGTCTGGTTCTGTGCAGGGCTCGCATGGGCCGAGTCGATTCCGATTATTTTCCTCAATCTTGCAGCGGTAAATCGAGTAAGGGACGGTTTGATATTGCTCAAAAGCTGCCTTTGTCCGCTCGACGTCGCACAATTGACCTTACGGACAGTACAACCGGCTGTACACAAAATATTTGTCAACTTCGGGCAAATCGCCGAACGGATATTCGTGTAACTTGGAAACCATGTCCTGGCCTCCGCCGCTGAAACACTGCTCCAGACACGGGGTGTTGGTGGTATAGAACACAAGACAACCTCCGTGTGTCAGGGAAGTTCTCATCACCTTCCCCAGTTTCTCAGCCCACCAGTCATGTCCGTTGTTTTCGCTGAACAGAATCTCATGTTCGATGCATTTCCCGGACGACGAGGGGTAGACGGCGATGTAGTTGACAATGGAGTTCTGATCAGCCGTCTGTAAATCGGCCTGGCTGAGGATCTGGGTTCTGTCTTGGTTGTTCCACTTGTATTCCACCGCCGTGTTACTCTGGCACTGGTCAACAGTCAGCATGATGAGAAAACCCATCTGTACATCGACAGGTTTCTCTCCTGAGATACTACTGTGGAATCTGGTAGACAACAACACCATTACCGTTTATAGGGTAATGTTTCACGTCAGTAGGACTTACGAAGGCAATGAAAAATTAGGTCGGAAACGGAGCAGTGCGTGGTGGGGGGGCGTGGGCTGGTGGGGGGGAGGGGTTGGTAAGCGGTAGGGCAGGTAGAGTAGGAGAGGTGTAAGACTTATGAGGGGAGCAGAAGGCAAGTTGAAAAAGGAGGGTTTTTAGACTGGCCCTCAAGGGGGAAAGCGAGGAAGTGAGGTGAAGGGATTGTGGGATGGATTTCCAGATTGTGTGGCAGGAAGGCTGAAAGCTCGACCACTGATGGCGGGCCGTTGATAGCGGGAGACGTGGAGCATGCCAGAGCCTGCTGAATGTAGCGGATGGATAGGATGATAGCGAGACAGCAGGTCAGAGAGATAGGTGAGGGAGAGGCCTTGAATTGCTTTGAAACTGAGGACGAGGATCTTGAATTCGAGCAAGGGCGAGGGGCAGGTTAGGGAGCGGGGGGAGACGTGGGAGGGTACGGAGAGAAATTGGAGGGGTGGGAGACAGTTGGGAGTGGAGGGAGGAGCAGAGTTGCGAGGGGAGGGCGAAAGTTACGATGGGGAGGGAGAGAGTTGGGAGTGGAGGGATAGATTTGGGTGTGGGGAAGGGAGAGAGTTGGGAGGGGAGGGAGAGAGTTGGGAGTGGAGGGACAGATTTGGGAGTGGGGGGGGAGAGAGATGGGAGGGGAGAGAGGGTGATAGTTATGAATGGATCGAAGAAGAGTGTTGAGAGGGAATGGAGTGAGAGAGTTGGGAGGTGGGGGTGGTGGCAGTGAGCTTGGAAGCGGAAGGAGAGATTTGAGAGGGGATGCAGGAAGAGGTTTGGGGTGGGGAGTTGGAGGCAGTGAGCTGGGAGGAGGAAGGAGATGGTTAGGAGGGGAGGGATAAAATTGGGACTGGAGGGAGGGAGAGAGTTGGGAGTGGAGGGAGAGAGATAGTTCTGAGTGGAACGAGGGAGAGTGTTGAGAGGGGATGGAGGAAGTGAGTTGGGGGAGTGGGGGGATGAAGGCATTGAGCTAGGAGGCAGAGGGAGAGATTTGGGAGGGAGCGAGAGAGTTGGGTGGATGGAGGCAGCGAGCTGGGAGGCAGAGGGAGAGAGTTGGGAGGGGAGGGATATAATTGGTAGTGGAGGGTGGGAGAGAGTTGAGAGGGGAGGCAGAGATTTGGGTGGGGAGGGACAGAGTTGGGAGGGAGGCAGAGAGTTTAGAGCGGAGGGAGAGTGTTGGGAGGGGAGGGAGAGAACCGCTAGCGGAAGGAAGGGAGAGCTGGGAGGGGGAGGGAGAGAATTGGAATGGGGACAGAAAAGAGAAATGATGGGAGGGGGAGAAGTAGGAGAGCGTTGGGAGGGAAGCAAAAGAGTTGGGATGCAAATAACGCAGAGAGTTGTGTGTGGAGGGAGGCAGAGAGTTGGGAGGTGAGGTAGGGAGAGTGCTGTGAGGAGGGGAGGAGGAGAGTTGGGAAGGGACGGAGAGACTTCGAAGGGGAGGGAGAAAGGTGGGAGGGGAGGCAGATAGTTAGAAGGGGAGGGAGAGACGGAGGGAGGTAGAGAGTTGGGAGGTCAGGGAGCGAGATCATTGTGAGCGGAGGCAGGGGGAGTTGGGAAGAGAGAGAAAGAGCTTTGGAAGGGGAGGGAGAGAGGTGGGAGTGGAGCGATGGAGACATTTGTGAGGGGAAGGGAGGTGAGGTAGAGAGTTGGGAGTTGGAGTGAGGGACGGAGGGAGTTGGGAGATAAAGATAGTGTCACCCCACAACGCGACTCACGTGTCCACAACTCGCTGCAGGACAGTGTTGGTGATTTCTGTGGCTTCTGAAATGATTGCAAACATCAAAGCGATCAGGAGGCACGGGACAACCTTCGTCATTTCTCCTCTCTGTGAGAGAAGGAGAGAGTGTGAGAGAGAGTGTGAGCGAGGGAGCAAGTTAGAGGGAGTGTGCGACTGAGAGTATGTGAGAGTGTGTGCGACAGAGAGATTTTACGAGATACAGTGGGAGAGTGTGTGAGAGAGTGAGACTGCGTGTGAGAGAGTGTGCAACAGAGAGAGTGTGAGAGACAGTGAGACTGCGTGTGAAAATGAGTAGTTGAGAGACAGTGAGTGTATGCAACAGAGAGAGTGTATGAGAGACAGTGAATGACTGTGTGGGGGAGATTATGTAAGATAGATTGAGAGGGTGTGAGAGAGAGCGTGAAGTAGACGAAGAAAGTGCGTGTCAGAATGTGTGAGAGACAGCGAGATACATTGTGTGAGAGAGTATGTGAGATACCGTGAGAGAGTGTGCGACTGAGAGAATGTGTCAGAGAGTGTGTGAAGGAGACAGAGAGTGTGAGAGAGCGTGAGAGAATGTATGTATGAGAACCAGTGAGAGAAACAGTGAGAGAGTATGTGACAGACAGAGAACATGAGAGAGACAGTGTGTGAATGAGACTGAGAGAGAATGAGAGAGAGTATGTGTGGGGGAGAGAGTGTTAGAGAGAGACAGTGTTTGTGGGAGAATGGGAGAAAGTTTGAAAGAGAGAATGTGAGGGTAAGTGTGTGATAGTAAATATGTGTGAGTGTGTAGGAGAGTTGGTGAATGTAATCCTCTCTCTCCCGCTGTGTGGAGTTTAGGAGTTTAATTCCTGGTCGAAACAGGACAGGGTGAAACCTTAGGCGAGTTTCCCCACTGCACATACACACAGACACACACTCACTCACACCTCTGATACCAGCAGTCAGGAGGAAACCGCTTGTTAGTCGATTGGCGGATTACTACCCCCACCCCAACACCCAGCCCCACCACCACCTCCGCTCCTCCGGGTGAATAATACCTTCAAAATAATAATATTTCTGTTCACTCAATCCATGACTGTGCAAGTAATTGGCTGCCGCTTGTCACCCACAGAACACAGTCACTACACATTACAGTGTGTCCTGTGAAGCGCTTTGAGACGTCTTTCAAAAGTGTAAAATGGCAGAATGATAGAAAGACTAAACTATTATTTATTGTTAATAATTAATACTATTATTCATCAGTAAAATAGTTTATATTTAAGAATTATTCATAAAAATTACTATTAGTGTTATGTATTAATTTATTAATGATTAAGTATAGCTAAGAAGTAATGTCACTCACCAATCACCGACTTAATGAGCAGAATGATGTGAAGCCTTGTCTCTGGAGCCGGTTTCTAAGAGAGTGTCTCTTTCTGTGTCTGTCTCTTTCTGTGTCTGTCTGTGTGTCTGTCTGTGTGTGTCTGTCTGTGTGTGTCTGTCTGTGTGTGTCTGTCTGTGTGTGTCTGTCTGTGTGTGTCTGTCTGTGTGTGTCTGTCTGTGTGTGTCTGTCTGTGTGTGTCTGTCTGTGTGTGTCTGTCTGTGTGTGTCTGTCTGTGTGTGTCTGTCTGTGTGTGTCTGTCTGTGTGTGTCTGTCTGTGTGTGTCTGTCTGTGTGTGTCTGTCTGTGTGTGTCTGTCTGTGTGTGTCTGTCTGTGTGTGTCTGTCTGTGTGTGTCTGTCTGTGTGTGTCTGTCTGTGTGTGTCTGTCTGTGTGTGTCTGTCTGTGTGTGTCTGTCTGTGTGTGTCTGTCTGTGTGTGTCTGTCTGTGTGTGTGTGTCTGTCTGTGTGTGTCTGTCTGTGTCTGCGTGTCTCTCTCACACAGTATTTAGACTCTCTCTGTCTGTCTCTCTCTGTCTCTGATGTAACTCTCTCTGCTGATGTGTCCTGCTTCCCATTTGTCACTTTCAGAAGATCTTGGGTTATGTCACAACTCTGGCCCTCCCCACCCCACCACTCCCTCCCTCCACCCCTGCCTCCCTACATCCCTCCGTCCGTCCACCAAAGCTATACTGTGTAAAGAGACACAGTAAAGCTCCCTCTACACTGTGCGTCCGTCCGCAATCTCAGGGCAGGGTTAGACACAGTAAATGTCCCTCTACACTGTGCGACCATCCACACACCCAAGTTAGCGTGAGAGACACAGTAAAGCCCCCTCTACACTGTGCCTCCGTGTACACTCCCAGGTCAGAGTTAAAGCCGCTGTAGAGATCCATCTATACTGTGCATGCATATTCCCAGGTCGGGGTTAGAGACACAGCAAGGCTCCGCCTACACTTTGCTTACGTCCACACTGCCAGGTAGGGTTAGAGACACAGTAAATCTCCCTCTACACTGTGCCTCCGTGTACACTCCCAGGTCAGAGTTAAAGCCGCAGTAGAGATCCATCTATACTGTGCGTGCATATTCCCAGTTCGGGGTTAGAGGCACAGCAAGGCACCGCCTACACTTTGCTTCCGTCCACACTGCCAGGTAGGGTTAGACACACAGTAAATCTCCCTCTACCCTGTGCCTCCGTCCAACTCCCACAACTAACAGTAGATGATGGGTCTTTTTCCAGTTATATTTTGGTATTCCATGGGGGTAAACAGTTAAACGTTTGAAGCGATGGCAAGGTTGTTTTAGAAACCGGTTTCCCCGGAGGATTTGGTGGGTCTGCCTGTTGCATGCAAACTGACTTGAAATTTGCCTGCATAATATACAGCCAATACCAAGTAGATCCAATGCTTTGACATATACCCCACTGAACTGCTGTTAGCTGTGGGTGTTAAAGCTGTAATGGGTTGTGTGGTCCAAGGTGAATAAACAGCAAAAAACAGGAGAAAGCTTATCAAACACTTGTTACCAACATTGTCAACATTGACAATTTTACCTGTGTAGTCTCCTTTGCTGATACCTAATGCTCTCCCAGTTCTCGGGTTAACTGCTTATCTTAGCTGTTTTATAGTTTTCTCATTTAACTTTATACTTTCCCTAACTCCTCTAGTTAGCCACAGCTGGACCAACTATACCGTGGCATTCTTAGTCCTTGAAGGAAAAAGGAGGTAATATACAGGTTGGCAGCAGGACAGCGGGTGAGAGAGGTAGGAGGGGAACGGTGGAGGGCCTTGAAAGACTATGGAGGGCCTTGAGAACTCGCTTTACAAGCGTGACTTCTGTGTTTGGATCTCGGCGGGTCAGGGCGAAAATTTGGCCAAGTTTCCTTACTCTACATGACTAATAATATTCCCTCCAATAAAAACAGTACTAACAAAACTGGTCACTTGCATGCACGTTTGTTTGTGGGAAACTGCTATGTGGAAATGGCAGCAGCACTTCGTACACAAATGTACAGTCAATTCACGTTACAATATATTCTGTGAATCGCCTTGTGACATTGATAATATATGAAAAGCGCTATATCAATAGCAAAGACTTTAATGTGTTCAAAACAAAAAATGATTCTTTGTTCTGTAGCTGAATCTTCCTTCGGTAACGTAGAAGAGAAACGAGGACATGAGAAATTTAACCAGAGCCAGACACAGGAGATGCTTCAGTCGCAAGTTTTTTCTCAGCTTATCCTTACTTGACCTGTTACCAGAGAAGATGAGGCATTGACAACATTTGGATGTTGCAATGGATTTGGTGGCGCTTGCCTGCTCTATGCAAACCGCCTCGAACTTTGCGTATAAATTTTACAGCCTCTACAAAGCAGGTACAATCCTGTGACATCTTTCCCACTCAACTCCTGGCAATGGGTGGGCAGCGGGGAGTAACCAGACCAAATCAGAGAGTTATAGGGCGGAAGGTCAGCAAGTGATAGGAAAACTTGAAAAGATCTCATAGGTGTTGGTTTGTTGGCGTGTATTGCAAAATGTATCACATTGGAATGATACAGCGGTTTCACACTTACGTAGATTCCATTGCCGACTGTGATAACAACAACAAAAACTTTGATTTATATATTGCCTACTGCAGAGCTCACATCACTGCAATCCTCATTGACCATGACTTCGGCCAAGCTAATGGAAATGCTAACATCTGAATTCCCTGAACCCAATTCTACCTCCAAACAAACCATTCTCTCCTGGCTTAATTTCATACTCTTGACTGCACAGCAACTTCGGGTGTGCACTTGATAAAAACAACAACAGAAGTATATTTCACGCCTGGAGGACGTCCCGAGAGGCAGAACCGTTAGGTTGGGACCCGAACGGGGCAGGTGGGAAGTGTCAGCGTATGTGCCGGGGGAAGGACAGTAGGAAAGGATGGAAAGTTAGGTGGGCAGGAGACGGCACGGTGGAAGAGGATGATCTTGAGCCCGGCCTTACAGAAGGCAAGTGAGGAAGCGAAGCTGAGGGACAAGCGTTCTGCTGGCTATCCATCTTGGTCCACAACCCATTAAATCTTTAACTCCTAGGAATAACAGGAGTTGAGAGGGCCTTTTCCGGTTATAGTTTTGTGTTCCATGGTGGTAAACAGTTAAACTTTTCCAGCGGTTGCAAAGTTGATTGGCGAACACAAGGTTCCCCAGCGAGTGATGCAGTAGCGTGTAAAAGCGAAACAAAAAGATTAAATAAGTGACGCTTCTTAATTGGAACAAGTAGCAGGGAACCGTGGACATGACCATTTCTGTCGCAAACAGACAGAGGAGAAGCCTCAGTAGTAAATATGTCGACAGCCTAACCCCACTTGACCTGTCATCAGAGAATTTGAGACATTGACAACATTTCGATATTTGCAGAGGATTTGGTGGCGCTTGCCTGCTCTATGCAAACTGCCTTGAAATTTGCCTAAAACATATACAGCCACTACAAAGTAGATACAATCCTTTGACATCTTTCCCACTCAACCCTGTTAGCTGCGTGGGTTAAAGCTGTAATGGGTTGCGTGGTCCAAGGTGGATAGGCAGCAGAAAGCTTGTCAATCACTGATTTCAATGGCACGTTATGTCAAACTCCACAATTTATCCTGACATTGCATTCGCCTAATATATCCTCCAGAGAGAGGGAGAATAATAATAATAATAACAACAACAACAATACTAATAATACTACTACTACTACTACTAATAATAATAATCCTTGCATTTGATATAAACACTTTTCACATCTGATCGACATCTTACAGTGCTTCTCAGAATAAAACGTTAAGTGAATTGAAGGTATACATGTGGGGGAAGAGTGGCAGCCGATTGCGCACAGCAGCGTCCCCGCAAACAGTCGTGGATTAAAATGACCATTTAATTATTATTCTGGGGTTTTCGGACGGATTATTGTTAGTCGCGTGACGTAAGCGAATTTATCGAACATATCGAACCCTAAACTGCCTGGATGCCAACATGGGACTCACTCTTGTAACGTGAGCGATTTAACCATTGAGATACAGAACTGCAAATTATCACATGGAGATCATGGAGCATATCCTGTTACAACTGGTTTGGACGCTCTTATGCAGAGTGATGGATTTTATGTATCATAGAATCATAGAATCATAGAATTTTACGGCACAAAAGGAGGCCATTCAGCCCATCTAGTCTGTGCCGGCTCTTTGAAAAGAGCGATTCAATCCCATTGCCCTGCCCGCTCCCCATAGCCTAATAGACCCGTTCTTCCTAAATAAAGATCTAATTCCCTTTTAAAAGTTGTTATCGAATCAGCCTCCACCACCTTTTCAGGCAATGCATTCCAGATTCGAACAACTCGCTGAGTGAAAAAATTTCTCCTCAGCTCCCCTCTACTGCGCCTTGAAACTATTTTAAATCTGTGACCACGAGTCACAGATTCACCCACGAGTGGAAATAGTTTTTCTCTATTTGCCCTAATAGTTTTTCTCTATTTGCCCTTTGTATGTCAGACACGTGTGAATTATTCATGTTTCAGATACCTGGCTGATCAAAACAAACAGCTGGTTCAACTCAAAGAGTGATATCGATGAGGATTGAACGAAAAATTTATTATAGAGCTAACCATACTTTTGAATCACTGTTCACTATGTTGCTAAATTACGCTGTCATTTCATGCTGAGGTTGCTCATGATTTGCTGAATTGTCACTCTTGATTTAATTTATTTCTCATGCGACAACAATTTGCGTTCATATACCTCGCTTCACGCAGCGTTGTGTCCTGCATGGCCTCGCAATTGTGGAAGCTGACAACATGATAGATAACAGAATGGCTACAGTGACTAGAATGACAATTCAAATGGAAAGCCTTTTGTCAAAAATGTAATGCGGGGAGAGAGGGAGCACTCCCACCATATGCGGTAACATGTACATGTATCATTTATCATTTAGCCTTTCGGGCATTCCACGCCTTTAGAACCGCAATCCTGAGTCCCAGCACCGAACTGGCTATCTTGCCTCCTGCAGAGCTCGAATCACGGTCCTCCTCATTGGCCATGTCTTCGGCCAATCTATTAAAGCTGCTAACTGCTGTATTCAGTGATCCCAACGCCGCCTCCAAACAAGTCACCGTCTCATGGCCTAATTTTACTGAACGCGAGGGGGAGAGAGTGCAGGTGCTATCCTGCACTCTCTCCACCTCGCCTGGCGATAGATGATATTTTATAGCATCTACTTAATCTAATATTTTATCTAATAGTGATATTAGATATATAGTGATATTTTTTCACACGGACCACCCGCACCCGAGGCTAGAGATCTTCGGGCTGGAACGATCGCGTGTACAGAGCTTTCACGCTGTGCACCACTCAGCTCACCAGCTGGAGCGGCTTCCATCGCTGCCGGTTCTTCCTCTATGGGCAGTCGGCCAACGAAGCCATCGTTTTGGACGACGGGGAGTATCACGGAGGGAATGGCGGCCACTCGCTGTCGGCGCTTCCTCCTGCTGTGCGAAGAGCGGCCCCTCGACAGGACCTTGGAAGGCCGCGACCTCGGCACTTTCCTCAGGCAACGGGTGGCGCACGTCTTCCGCGAGGGGGAGAGCACCCAGGTGCTGCAAGCGACGGATCATCTCGTCGCGGGAGATCCAGACGGCGAACGTGCTGCTGCTGCTGCTGTGCGAGCCGGCCAGACACACCATGTCCGAGGTGCCAGGGACATCACCGACTCCCCGGGTTCACTGACTGAGGTGCCGGTCGGTTTTGGGGTCTGACACCACACTGGAACCTTTTTTCCCGCCATTTCTCCGCCCTTACCCTCTTTCCCCCCTTTCTCCCCTGGCCCCATTTTCGCGATTGTTTGTGGGGACACTGCTGTGCGCAATTTGGCTGCCGCGTTTCGCCCACTAATATACAGTTGCTTTTCCTACTAGTCTTCATCCTGCCCTGATTCTTCCCACCCTGCTCTTGTCCTACCTAACTGTACAGAACCTTCGGATATCCTCTCGACGTGAGAGGCGCGACATAAATGTAAGTTTTGTTTGTTTGTTGTAGATGAGAGTAGGAAAGCACAAAGGGACTGAGAGACATCAATTGAGCGTGCAAAGTTGTGGCGGAATGGGTTCAATGTATGGAGGTGCGATGTTATCCACTGTGCACCGTAAAACGATGTGGCACAATATTTTCGCAATGGAGAAAAACTGAGAGGTGAGTAGGAGCAAGGAAATTTGAGTGTCTGTATCCGCAAATCACTCAAAATTAGATCCCGGGTACAAAGCGTAATCAAAAAGGCGAATGCCATGTTGGCCTTCATCTCAAGGGGCCTGGATTACAAAGGAGCAAGCAATGATGGTTCAGCAAAACACAGCGTTATTCAGCCCCCCGGGTATGTAGCACTGTATACAGTTTGGGGCACTTCCACTCTGGGAAGATATATTGGCCTGGATGTGGTGCAGCGCAGATGTGCCTCAATGTTCCTAGGCATAAGGGGTTAAATTTTCATGAAAGACCGCTTAAACGTGGGTTTTATTCCCCTGAGATTAAATGATTGAGCGGTGATGAGAAAGAGATTTTTAAGCAGATAAATGGATTCGAATCGGGTAGATACAGTGAAGCTACTTCTCCTGCAGGGGAGATGCAAAACAAGGGGTCATAGTCATAACATTATAACAAGGCTATTTCTAGTGTGGAATCAGGAAGCATTTTTCCACTCAATGGATTGCAGAACTCTAGAATGCTCTCCATCAAGGTGTCGTGGATGTTGGATCTATTCGCATTTTCAAGAATTTGCTTGATAGAGTTTTTAATATATCTGAGGTATTATTGGATACGTGGTGAAAGCGAGCAATTGGATTTGAAAGGATTAGTGGAGATATATCGTGGAATCCGGGAACTGAGTGATTAGAGCTGTTTGCTTACAAGGATCAGACATGTGTTTGAATTCAGGCCGTTCAGGGCGAAGCCTTGCGCAAGTTTCTTAACTGCACAACCTGAATAATATTCCCATAATAAAAACACAATAATAAAATTGGTCATTTAAATCCACGACTGTTTGAGGGACAATGCTGCGCGCAACTGGCTGCCGCGTTTCGCCCACAAATATACTATCAACTCGCTTCACAGTATATATTTGATAAACAAAAACAACAATAACATTACATTTATAGAGCGCATTTCATTTCGGGAAGGCCCTGAACAAAGACGGTAATAAGATGTGAAAAGCGTTATATCAAATGCAAGGGTTATTATTATTATTAATTATTAGTAAATGGTATTAGATACTGTTATATATCTCTTCACATCTGAGGCTTTCTAAAGCGATTTGAAACGAGATCGCTGCATTCAGAGCACAGAGCGCTCAAAATCACATTACATGTTTATAGTCGCACAACCTAGAAGCCAAAGCAGAGAGCTGTACGGCTTTTTATTCACGCCAAGGTCTCATCAGTTTGTTAGTAACTGATTGTGCGTGTCTGCATTTACACACAGCAACTTAGCAGTGCAAAGCAACACGGGTGGTCAGAATTATTTTCATGGTAATTTATTAATTATAATATTGATGTGAGGAAATACAGAAACTGTCAGGTATTCCCAAATTGAAAGAAGGGAAGCGCATGACAGCAGCCTTATGACAGAACGTTCTCCACCTTCACGCTGTTGCTTTCACAAATAAGGTATTTCATTGCCAATGAAATCAATCGATATCGATCACATTTTAGTCACGGCACTGATCTATTATGAAGCTCTTAATTTTTTTTCCAGAAAAAATCGCTTTTAGGATTCTGTACATTCTTGTAATTACAACAAATGTCGTATTTGTTTTGAAGGTCTACCCATTGAAAGTCACCAGTTTATCTAATAGTGGGTGTTGAACTGGATCCACCCCAACGCAGACCCAGATTCTTCCATCAGCCTCTGATGGACATCTTCCGTCAGTGAGGTCTGACAGTTGAGCTCACCAACTCCATTCCTGATGCACGCATCTGGTTTACTCAGCTTCAGCTGCTGAATCCGGGGCTTCTTGTGAGGATTTTCACAAACAGCCAAAAAGCCCTTCACACAATATACCGTTACGTGAATTGAACATGTGGATGAAACGCGACAGCCAATTGCTCATCGCAGGGTTTCCAGAACCCGTCTAGGATTCAGAACCGATTTGTTTTGATACATAACCATATGAGCCAACAAATAGCACAGGTGCCCTACATGTTTCCAATCAGTGATCATGAAATCCATTGTACAAGCTTCCAGAAATTCTTCATCTTGCGGCAACCGTAGCATCAACAACAGTAACAGCAACAAGAAGACAATTACTTTTTTACTGTGCCTTTCACGTCACGAAGACATCCCACGACGTTGAAAAATCAACTCCCACCGGGAGGCCAAGTCTGTGAGACGGTCAGACAAAAACATAATAATAAATATTAGTCCTTGCGTTTGATGTAGCGCTTCACTGTCTTCTAGACTGTGTGTCAAATTGTTTCACAGAATATTCTGCAAAGTGACCTAACTGTATATGTGTGGGCGAACGGGATTATGAATCAAATCACGATCGAAAAACCACTAGCTTATATTTGGCAACAAAGGAACATGTTCCAGATGCTAGTGACCACGGCAGGACTCGAACCTGCAATCTTCTGATTGCTTTGATTTTCACCGAAGTCAGACGCCTTATCCATTAGGCCACGCGGTCCACATAATGCACAGATTTGTCAAGCTGACTTACGATTTAGGGAAATTGTGCGTAGTTTTATGTAGTCGTCTTGTTTCTCCGATACTCAGAGAAAAATTAACTCAAGTAGCAAACATAATCATTCCGTCATTGTATTTCCATTTCGCACAAAATAGCTTGCAATTAAATTATGCCAGTAAAATCAGTAAAAGTTTCTTGATATTCACAGATAGATGATCTTATATAAACAGCAAAACTCCTTGTATTTCATTCTCGCATCTCATTGCGTCTTCTGAACTTCTAATTATGCTTTGAGGAATACAATGTGAATGGAGTTAAATGTATATATGGTGCGGAAAATGCGATGGAATATTGAACACAGAAGTTTACCACAAACAGACATTGGTTGAGCGATCAACTGTTTACTAGGAATAGTAATATGAGCGAATGCCATTATCTGTTCGTCACCAGTGCTGCCATATATGGTCCAAATAATGTTATAGGAAAAAGTTACGCGTTATTTGCTGCTGCGTTTCACCCATAAAATATACAGACAGATCACATGACAGAATATTGTGTCACGCACATTGAAACGTCTCGCAGATGTGACAATGGACTATATGAAATGCAAGGATAATTATTATTCAGCATCGCCATAAACAGCTAACGTGACAAGAGCATAACAATTTGGAGCAGTAGTAGGATATTCCGACCTTCGAGCCTGCTCCACCATTCAATAAGTTCATGTCTGATTGTCAACCTAACTCTAATTACCTGACCTATCCCCATATCCCCTCATCCCTCTAGTTTTTCAAAAATCTACCAGTCTCAGCCTTGACAATTTCAAGGACTGACAATCTACAGCCTTCTGGGGTAGTGAATTCCATCAATTCTGAGTGAAGAAATGTTTCCTCAACTCTGTTCTATAAGGCTGACACATAGTTTTCATATTGTGACCCCTGGTTATAGATTCTCCTAGCAGGGGAAAAAATTACTGCATCTCCATTGCAAATATTTCACTATAATGGGAAGATTCAGTTAACTATGTTTGAAACCTTTGGTTTTCCTTTACTGATCAACAGCTGAGCCTGTTATGTAAGATAAATGACAGAACTCGTGGCGCCAAGGTAGCGTGTCTGACTCCAGATCAGAAGGCTGCGTGTTCAAATCTCGTCGAAGTCAATGTTTTCATACACAGTCACAGAAGCTGTCAAGACCAATCTTAACTATTTGTTTCAAGGTTTTCACAAGGAAGAGAAACTTCATACCACAGCCATGTTTACAATTTTAACAGCAACTGGGTGGAACATTTTTAAAACAAAAACATTTATATTGTTCTTTTTCTTTCTTGATTGAAACAGAAAAACGAGCTCATCCCCAATCACAGCTTCGTTTACTATAATTTTTTTATATTTGTTGTAATATTTGGAGATGGTGTTTATTCTTATTAGAAATAAATTTAAAAAATGTATCAGGAGAGATATTGCCAGAATGTTGGGCAAAAAGTTTACCATCACCCTGACTGGAGGAGGTTGGTTGTTGGGTGATGTCGGAGAAAAGAGGCGGGAGAGAGTGTTTGACATGACATGAGAGGGAGGGAGTAAGTGAGAGTTCCGCATATATCTATGAATTAAAATACCATCCAGCATTCTTCCTGTCACGTACATTTCACAAAGAGGAATGCCTCATCTCCTTGTATTTAAAACTGGTTTCCATAATGCGTCATGATTATAAATCTACAAATGTTCTGAAAAATAGTGCAAGAATGATCACTGCAATGAACAATATTCGTAGTCGGCAGGATTCGAACCTGCGCGGGAAGTTTCCCAATGGATTTCCAGTCCATCGCCTTAATCACTCGGCCACGACTACCGACAATACAACATGGAACTGATTTAGCAAACCTTACGTCTGCACCTCATTCGTTGCACATATTTCCCTAATTATACTTGACCTATGATTTCATTTGATTCTTTACATTTCACACCGTGTGCTATCACATCATAAAGTCGATATGAAGACCTCAATCAGATTTGTTTTTATTGAGAGATTTGACAAGTGAAAGTTGCACCACTTCTCTTGCAATAATAAACAATCCACTTAATCTCCACTGTTTACCATCTGGAAATGTAACGAACTAACACTGGGAATGTTGGCTCCAACACAAGGAGCATCTCAGTGAAAGCTAAGGTCCACCAAGGGTTGTTTTTTCGTGTAACTGCAACAAACACACCTCTTCCTCAAAACTTGCTTTCTGATCACCCAGCCTTGGCCATTGCTGATTTGGCCCAAATAATGTCGAGAGGTAGATGAACGGGAAATGTCCACGGGTAAATGATAACCACTCCATTCTCAGCACAGAGAATCCCATGCGCAGATAAAATCTTTCGAAGGTTCAAACTTGCTGTAACCATGATGATGTAATCCTGACACTCGGCTGACACTAGAACATTTAACTGGATGTCATTACAGTATACCTGTTTCAAAAAAAATGTTCGGCTGTACGTGGTTGAGAGATGAATTATGCTGAGCGTGACATTGCACAAACAAAAATATGATTTTTATTAACGAAAGAGATAGTTCTCACCAAGAATAAGCGATGTTTTATTCTGACTGGTGATTGAAACGGACAATTTGGCAATGATTGTTCACCAAAATATACTGCCAAATGTTCCTGAAGTGTATTCTCTGAAGCGTTACAAAAGTCTCGAATGCGTGAACAATGCTGTGTCACATGCAAAGATTATTATTATTATTGCTGCAGAATTTTCTTTAATTCTGCACTGAGATTACGTTAAAATAGTTGAGAAACATACAACAAACCAATGTTGCCTAATTACTATATTGTAAACTTTACAATATAAACCACCCATTTAAATGACGTTCATGTCACTTCACAGGAAAAAAAATATCATTTGTGCTCCATACATGGATGATGGAGGGCTGCTTTGAGGGATTACTGCAATCTTTATATGCGATTTATCACTACATAAATTGATTCTCTTCTTGTGGAACATAAACTGAATGCTGCGTATGCCTTCCAATGGTTGGGAAATTCCTGCAGGATGATAACACTGTTTGAGATCAACCATTATATCGTCAAGGCCACATCAAGTGATCTATCGCTTAATTGAAGTGCACATCTGCAAACAGGAAACTGTATGATGTTTGATTACAATATGACTAAAAACCGAATCTATCTGGTTAGAAATGAAGAATAAAAAAGGTGCAGTTACACTGTTATGGGTATACTATAGACCACCAAATAGTGGGGAGGAGATAGACAAGCAGATCTGCAAGCGTATCACGGAGAAATGCAGAACTAATAGAGTAGTGATAATGGGTGACTTCAACTATCCCAACATAGACTGGCAGAATAGTAGAGTAAAGGGCAAGGAGGGAGAAGAATTCCTGAAGTGTGTGCAGGACAACTTTCTTGATCAGTATGTGTCCAGTCGAACGAGGAAAGAAGCATTGCTGGATCTAGTTTTGGGAAATGAGGTAGGGCAAGTTCAACAGGTTTCTGTAGGTGAGCATCTAGGGAATAGTGACCACAATATCGTTAGATTCAGAATAATTATGGAAAGGGATAAGGAACGATCACAGGTGAGGACACTCAACTGGAAAAGGACTAATTTCAATGAGTTGAGGTGGGACCTAGCCAAGGTGGATTGGAAAGAAAAATTGGCAGGTAAGACAACTAACGAGCAGTGGGCAGCGTTCAAAGAGGAGATAGTTCAGGCACAGGTCAAAAGCATCCCCACAAAGGTGAAATGTAAGGCATCCAAACCTCCCTGGATGACTAAGGAAATCGGGGCCAAAATAAAACAAAAAAAAGAGGCTTATGATAAGTGTCAGGCTCAAAATTCAGAAGGGAACAAAGCAGAATATAGGAAGTGTAGGATAGAACTAAAAAAGGAAGTTAGAGGGGCGAAGAGACTGCATGAAAAACAATTAGCGAGTAAGATTAAGGGGAACCCTAAGGTTTTTTACCAACATATTAAGAGTAAAAGCTTGGTCAAGGAGAGGGTGGGGCCAATTAGGGACCTAGGAGGAAATCTCATTGTGGAGGCAGAGGGCATGGCTGATGTACTGAACGAGTACTTCGCCTCTGTCTTCACAAAAGAAAATGATACAGCCAATGCCATGGTATTAGAGGAGAGGGTAGGAGAAATGGATAGAATAATTATAACCAGAGAGGAAGTGCTAAAAAGGTTGACGTCGCTCAAGTCACCTGGTCCGGATGAGATGCACCCTAGGTTACTAAGTGAGGCACGGGAACAAATAGCAGGGACTCTGGCCACGATCTTTCAATCTTCCTTGGACACAGGGGTCGTGCCAGAGGATAGCTAATGTTACTCCCTTGTATAAAAAGGGGCAGAAGGACAAGCCTGGTAACTACAGACCAGTCAGTCTAACGTCGGTAGGGGCAAACTTCTAGAGTCCATAATCAGGGACAAGGTAGATCTTCACTTAGAAAGATATAGGCTAATAAAGGACAGTCATCATGGATTTGTTAAAGGCAAATCTTGCCTTACAAATCTGATAGAATTTTTTGATGAGGTAACGGAATGGGTGGATAATGGTAGCGCAGTTGATGTAGTTTACATGGACTTTCAAAAGGCATTTGACAAAGTGCCACATGAGAGACTTATTATGAAATTAAAGGCCCATGGCGTAAAAGGGACAGTGGCAGCGTGGATCCACAACTGGCTGCGAGACAGAAAGCAGATAGTTGTAGTGAGCGGCTGTTTTTCAGATTGGAGGGAAGTGAGCAGTGGTGTGCCACAGGGATCAGTTTTGGGACCATTGCAGTTTGTAATCTACATCAATGATCTGGACTTGGGTGTACGGAGTACAGTTTCCAAGTTTGCAGATGACACTAAGTTAGGGAGAATAGTAAACAGTGAGGAGGATAGGAGCCATCTGCAAGAGGATATAGACAAATTGGTAAAGTGGGCAGACGCATGGCAGATGAAGTTTAATGCAGAGAAGTGTGAGGTGATGCATTTTGGGAGAAGAAATGAAGGGAGGCAATATAAGCTAGATAGTACAATTTTAAATGGTGTAAAGGAACAGAGAGACCTGGGGATTTGTGTTAGTGACTCGTTGAAGGTGGCAGGACAGGTAGACAAGGCTGTTAAGAAGGCATATGGGATACTAGGCTTTATAAATAGGGGTATAGAGTACAAAAGTCAGGAAGTGCTGACTAACCTCTATAGGACTTTGGTGAGGCCTCAGCTGGAATACTGTGTTCAATTCTGGTCACCACACTACAGAAAGGGTGTGAAGGCATTGGAAAGAGTACAACGAAGATTTACTAGGATGGTGCCAGGATTGAGGGACTTCAGCTAGATAGGCTAGGGTTATTCTCTCTGGAGCAGAGAAGATTGAGGGAAGACCTAATAGAGGTTAATAAGATCATGAGGGGTTTCGACAGGGCAAATAGAGAAAAACTGTTTCCACTCGTGGGTGAATCTGTGACTCGTGGTCACAGATTTAAAATAGTTTCAAGGCGCAGTAGAGGGGAGCTGAGGAGAATTTTTTTCACTCAGCGAGTTGTTCGAAACTGGAATGCATTGCCTGAAAAGGTGGTGTAGGTTGATTCGATAACAACTTTTAAAAGGGAATTAGTTCTTTATTTAGGGAGAACGGGTCTATTAGGCTATGGGGAGCGGGCAGGGCAGTGGGATTGAATCGCTCTTTTCAAAGAGCCGGCACAGACTAGATGGGCCGAATGGCCTCCTTTTGTGCCGTAAAATTCTATGATTCTATGATTCTATGATGTACCTGAATGTTGATCACTCCAAGCAATGTTGCTTCATTCATGTAACATTAATATTTCTCTTGTTCACAGCTCATTCATTAAACTTTATTGTGCTTCAAGTTTTACGAACGATATTTATATAATTAGAAGCAATAGAGTGATCATTTTCCATATGTGCTTGACACAAATATTTCCCGTGAGTTTGTGAAAATGATTACGAAGATCACTCCTGCTACTTGATGTACATTTTCTGTGATGGACAATCAGTCAGGATTCTGCGTTCTCATTGCTACCTCCTGCGTTTGATTCCTGCACAACGAAATATTTTCTCTTTGGTTTGCACCTCTCCAGGCTCCTTCAGTTTTATTCTGTTTTACAGATTAATCCAAAACCTTTACTCGTGCATTGTGGTTTCTGATTTGGTTGCTCCTCCTACATTATAACCTAACAACAATGCACCTGCTACAAAAACGTACAGCGCATACAGTCATAGCACATTGCAGTCTATTCTCCTCCTCACAAAGCCAGTCAGGAACATCGGCATCACGTTCGACCAAAAACTTTCCTTCCTCCACCACATCCGTGCCTTGACCGGCACCGCTCATGTACACCTGCGGAACATTGCCAGGCTCCGCAACTACCTCACCCCCCACGCGGCCGAAACACTCGTGCACGCATACATCACCTCAAGGCTGGACTACGGAAACTCTCTCCTCGTCGGACTCCCCAGTTCCTCCATTCACAGGATGCAAGTCATCCAAACTTCTGAAGCCCGTGTACTATCCCGCACCCGCCTCCGCGACCACATAACCCCCACCCTCGCCCGTCTCCACTGGCTCCACATCCTCCACAGGATCGAGTTCAAGATCCTCGTGCTCACCTTTAAGGCCTTACATGGCCTTGCCCCGCTCTACTTAACCAATTTACTCTCCTTCCTATAAGCCCACCCGGAGCCTCCGTTCAGCAGGTCTTGTCCTGCTCCTAGCCCCGCGCCCGAACCTCCCCACCATCGGAGGCCGTTCCGTCAGTTTCTGCGCTCCCACCCTGTGGAATTCCATCCCCCAATCCCTCCGTCTTGTTTCCTCCCATTCCTCTTTCAAGGCCGGTTTGAAGACTTTCCTCTTCGACCGTGGCTTTTGTTCCACCACCAATTTTTCGACCTCCCCTACATGTTTCACCCCTTCACGTACAATCCCCTCCCAGCTCGGGTCACACGCCGCCTGTGCAGCACCTTGGGACGTCCTCCCGACGTGAAAGGCGCTTTATAAGTGAAATTTGCTTTTGTTGTTGTTGTCTATCCCGTGTAGCTTTTTGACATATCTCTAGGACACGATAAGTTGCTATATTCAACGCAATAATTATTAATATTATTAATAATAAGTAACATTATCTATAATATAATTTTTCGCTTTCGAAGACGTCACTCAGCTTCACAGAGACGAATTTTCACAATAACACAAGACCACTAACATAAGGAGCGCAGGAATCCCGGGTAATAATATGGCAACTGTCCTACCTGCTTAGCAATACAACCAAGGTTTGCACAGGAAGGGAAGCTTATCTCGGACATCAGTTTAGATGTGTAATAGCGCTTTCCAAACTAAACAAACAAACGGGGGATATTTCAACTGAACTGTGTATGTTCTCACTGCAAAGTGGTCGTTGGCTTCTTCTCTAACTCACTATGCTGAGCAAGGAGCAAGCTACACGACAAAATTCACAAAACTATCCATGTTCCGGTATTGTAGGCAGCGCTGGGATTTGAAACCAGTATCTTCTGTTTACTAGACATTTAGACAGGCGCTTTGCCATCTAAGCCACGCCGCCTTCGCTCCACAACTTAATATTTACTTCAAACCATGGTGATTGTTCTACACTTGATTGGGAATTGACGTCCAATGTTCTGAATTGCTTTCCAGCCCACTGTGCTCATGGCTAGTGCAGACCTGCGATATATCTGCTGACATGTTCGTAAACATTGACGATAGATAACACAGCAGAGAGTCCGAATCAGAGTCTGTGCACTCTGCTGATGCAGCAGGTTTAAATGCGGTATCTAATGGTTGCTCAACTGTTGGGATTGGATACAGCTGCTTCATAGTACATGGAGTTAAACCTTGAGCAAGTTCCCTCACCCCTAATCATAATCCCTTCGAAAACAAATCAATAATGCATAGTCCATTTCAATCCACGACTCTTTGTTGGACGCTGCTTTACGCAATTGTCTGCCGTGTTTCGCCACTAGGTATACGCTGAATTCACTTGACAGTATATTCCTAGAAGTGCTTTGTGACGTCCAGGAGAATGCAAGTTTTATTGTTATTTTATTTCCCGAAATTCGGCAGCCAAGCCCATACTACATGGACTTAGTTCCAGAGTAATGCGTTGAGATGGGTGTCGGGGGTAGAAGAAGTGAGGTGGTTAAACGATAGAGTTTAAATATTTTTCATGTTCAATAAATACTTTTTCAAATCTCTCACGCGAGAAATAAGTGATCGTAAGTCTCGGAATTTTTCAAAAAAACACTGATTATGTTCTAATATTCAGCCTGTTGAAAATTCAAGAATACCTGACCGACTTTACAAAATCTTCTGTGTATCGTACCACAGCCACCAATTCTTTAATACCCTCATCTCTCCTCTGACACCAGCGCATTTCTCCCAGCTCAAAAATACTGCAATCCTCAACCGCTCCCCTTCGCTGCACAACAATAACAAAGCATTGTATAGAGCGCCATTCACGTCGGGAGGACGCCCAACAGCGCTGAACAGTTATGTCGCGACCCAAACAAGAGAGATGAGCAGGGTATAGGAAGGGGCTAGGAAATCTAGGGTTGAGGAGAGTGAGTTGAGAGTACAGCAGGAAGCATCATCGAAGCGGAGGGTATTGAGACCAGCCTTGAAGAAGGCAATGGGGGGGAGTGATCTGAAGGGACTGTGGGATGGAATTCCAGAGTGTGAAGTAGAGATTGTCGCTGTACAATATCGAGAACTCTGTAAAAACTAGCCTTTACCATACAAATAAACTTGAGCCAATCGAATATATCCGCTCTGAATTACACAAGTATCGTTATTCGCACCTACAAATCCTCTACGGCAATAGTAACTGTAATCCTTGCATTCGATACGGAGCTCAGCGTATCTCCTAGACAAGCAATTCCCTTCCAGGCAGTAGAGAGTTACGTGGTGGTGTACAGGTGATGGTACATTGATCTATTTCGTCTCATATTTTGCGTTTTAATCCCCTTCCAAATTGTATACAGTATTTAATTATTATTCGCTTGTTTTGTATATGCTAGTTATTTCGTTATACGGTATAAGAAAAGCTTGGTCATACAATGTAAGTGTAACGAGCAGGGTGTGTGCGTGTGTGGTTGGGTAGGGGTAAAAGGTGATGCTGACAGTTAACCAAGGGGTACATTACGGAAAATGGTTAAGAGAGACTGTTCCAGACGGTTCGAAGTGCTTCACACTTCATATCATATCAATTGTGGCTGAAACGTGGCAGACAATTTATTAGAGCGGTTTCCACAAAACTTTAGGGGAACTCTAGGGTGGGAAAGAGAGAGAGTGAAGAGGACAGCAGAAGGCTTTCTCACAAAATGTTGTTAAAAAAATCATTCTGCAGGTTTGGTGTTTTTCTCTTAAGATAACGGATTTGATCTGAATAAAACACAGTAACTATGAAAATAAATTGACTTTTCTGAAGATAGAAACACTTAAAGATTTCAGGCTATAAAACAAACAAAAAGCACTGTTCCTGCTGCTATGCTGAATTACTTTGCTGAATTCCGTGGTTTTGAAGCGGATAATGTGATTTAAAACTGTGAATCATGTTTGTGTTTAATCTCATATTCTCGATAAATAGTAGAGCAGAATCCAATAGAATGAAACCATCAACACAATAATGCTCTTTTTAGCGATTGGTTTATTATCCTTTTAGCAAAGAATATCTACTCAGAGTGTGGCTATTGCAATCAGGTATTGGAAACATTTAAAATAAATAATTGAACTATAGCAAGAATAATTTCACGTAATTCAGGCTGCAAATATTTAACCCGGAAGCCCAAGTGAGGACGTATTGTATGTAAGGATATGAAGTTTTATAGTGCATATTTGGTGACAGTTAGTGACGGATTGAGGTGAAAGCTACCAAGGTAGAATTCCAGTCGCTGGTTACTTGTGCCTGGAGAATTTAAATGTTAGTGAAGCTGGAACGACAGAATACGCCTGGAAGGCTAATGTTAACTGGATGCAGGAGGCTGGCAAACACACACACTATGAAGATCAGCGTTATCTTAGTGCAGGAGCCTGGTGTGGCTACACACACTGATAGTAAGTTTTATCTGACTGCATGAGAGTGGCTGATGCACAGAGGTGAACCCTAACCCTAACCGTATGAGCTGAACGAAGGAATTTGGAAGGGACACAAACAGAAAAGGTCAGTGTCAGGTGAGTCCATGACCCTGCCGCACACCCAAGAAAGAAATTTAGCATGAACTAAATACAGAGAGCTTGGCAGAAGTTTAGTGTTAGCGGAGTGCTGGAGGTGGGCAGAGATCCAAACAGAAGGTCGGAGACAGGTGAGGGCAGAGATGCGGCTTTTTGGGAATCTGAGAAAACAATAGAGTTGCTATGTTGGTCTATTCCTACTGAAATAGTTTAACAATTAATATAAAAGGAAATGTCACCGCTCTCTTAATCTCCTCTCTGAATTGAGTCTGGGTAACAGCGTAAATGCACGTGTTGCTACAGCAGCTCAAAAGCTGCAACATGTAGCCAGTTTCCTGAACAATGTACCAAGGATCATTGTGGCCTGAGAAGTTACTCGACTCTGAAATTCTCCAGTATAAGAAAAATAAAACATAAGTCATCCACAACACTATAAAATTGCCTGATATCGCAAAAAGTAAAAGGATGGCTTTCCTTCTGCTCTTCATCTCTGGATCACTGTCTCTCTCACCTCTATTCCTGTCCCCATCACTGTGTCCCCGCAATCTCCTGCGGGCTCGACTGGCCACCAGGATATGCCTGACAGTCAGGGAATTGAGCAGCAAAATCACAAGAAATGGGAGAATCGGAATTAATATGGTATCGAAGAGGTCATACACTGTCCACGGGAGAAACGAGTAAAAACTTGCTTTATTTTCACATCCCCATGGTGTATTCTTAAATTTGAATTCTTGTTCAACGGAAAAATACCATGGAATGTTTTCCCCAATGAAGAACACACTCAGCCCCGCTATCACTGTGGCAGCTGTTTTTTCGGTGCAGTATTTAGTTTTCAATTGTTGGCAGCAGATGGCGACATATCGATCAATGGTGAAAGCCACAGTTAGCCAGACAGAGATTGCCGATGCTGCAGCACTCAGGACATCTAGCAGCGCGCAAACAGGAGTGATGTGCACGAATGAATATGGAAAGTAATCATAAACAATGTGATAGAAAATCACCGAGATAATTACCACCATCAGATCAGCCACTGACATGGCCAGCAGATAGTGTGAGACACATTTGGATAGACCGCACCTCCCTCGGGGAATGATCGCAATGGCCACTATGTTAGCTGCAGAGAGAGTGAGAGAGAGCGAGAGAGAGAAATTACCAATTATATTGATTCAGTACTGCAGTTGACTTGGTGCCAATAAACTTGCAACTGAGAATCAATTCCAGGGTCAGCGCTCTGTATGGCATTCGGCAAATTTGCTTTATCCATGTGCCTCAAAATATTCCCTCAGAAACAAAAAAATCATAAATTGGTCATTTTAATCAACGACTTTTTGTGCAGCAAATTGAATTCACAGTTTCATCTGAGAAGCACTTTGAGACTTTGAGAGGACATTAAAGGTGCTACTTCAAATACTTATAATAATATAGTAATTATTTTAAAAATGGGAAATTATGCTGGCTTAACGATACTTCCCCTGTTTCAGTTTCCTACATGACATGGTGATTATGCATTGTTTTGGAAGCTGTTCGCGTGAGATATTGGCAGAGACGGGCGATGCGTCAGATGCGAGAAGGCGGTGCTGGTGAGGAAATGCAAGTGGGGGAGGAAAGATGATTGGGGTTCGAACCTGAGTTTAAGGTTGCATACCTAGACAGAGTACCACTCACACAGCAGGAAATAAATAAAGAGAGAGACAGATAAAGAGAGAGAAAGAGAGGGAAAATACAGATGGTGATACAAATGGAGAAACAAGAATATACAGAGACAAATACACGGAGACGGAGAGAGACAAATATACCGAAAAGGAAAGAACGGCAATCCCATACACAGAGCAGGGCCGTACGCAGGATTTTTTTTTGGGGGGTGCGAATTGCTAATGCTGGGACCAACAATGGCCGGCGGCTTGCGGGCTGCCCCCGAAGCCCCCTCGAGGCTCCGAAGTTTTACACAGTTTGAGGTCTTATTTAATCGATTCAGAAGATCCAATATGAACGGTAAATGTTTCATGCCCTTGGTGTTTAAGAGCATCATTATTTATTCAGTGTTTTTATTTTCCCCGGTAGTCCGTGTCTAATTGGGAAGGTCGAATGTGTTCGCCGATAAAAGCAAACACGATTGTTGACTCGATGATGTAAGGAATGCGAACGATAAAGTAAATTACAATCCAATTAACACAGTACAATGACGAATGCTTGATAAATGTATGCGTATAGAAAAAATGATCATAAACTACAGATTGACGGTAATTAATAAGTTGTTCTGCATTGTTATCCTAAGACTAAATTTCTTTCGGACTGTAATGAACAATAATGTAAGAGTAAAGTATGAATTATGTGCTCAGATATTCCAGCAAAGCAAATTTTATAAAAGACAAGAAAATATACAGAAACTGAAAATCAGTGTCAAAGAGTTAAATCACATGTGTTACAAGCCTGTTATCAGCATTATCCTGAAAATATCGTTGAACTGTGAGCAATAGCGTAGTTAGTTTTTATTTATTTATTTAGAATAAAAATGAAAGGCAGTGACCCATCAAGCAATACTGACCTGCCGAAAAAATACTTGACAAAATAAGGGAGGGGAAATTAATTATTTAATAGCGTTCCGTATTCGAGACGCCTCGGTCGCTTTGAAGCCAATACGTCAACCGCTCTACCAATATCGATTTCCATATTATAATGTAGGTGCATTAACGCGAGGGCTAAAAGTCGCTCCTATACGGAGCAGAATGCTGAACAATTAGGCAAACCTCGACCAGGAGATTAGGTGACTCGTGAGGTATATACCAGGCTTCGAAGAGACGCCCTGAACGTTTACTGGCGACAGCATCTGACAAATAGTGAGCTATATGGTACACCACCACACTGGTATCACAAACATTACCGCAGAGGCGTCTTAGGTTTAGCGGACATAGATGGAGAAGCCGGGAGGAAACTGTCCATAGTCCTACTATCCTATGGGAACCATTGCACGGTCACAGAACACGAGGTAGACCGGCCCTAACCTACATCGATACTCTGGAGCGCGATTGGGGTATTGGCAGGCAGGCGGGAGTCAGGCTGCGTGGAGAGAAGCGATCAGTGGAGAAGTGTGTTTGTCAATGCCCGAGTTCGCTCGATCAGATGATGGTGAAACCATTTTTATGCCAAATTCGTGCGACATTGATGTTTTTTCACTCTGGGTACAAAACTGAATGTGAAATAAAGTAGCACTGTTTATCTTTGCGGTCATACGTTTTTTGCATGCCAGTGGACGTCTCTAAAAGCAATTTTTAATTACAGGAATACATCTTTAATAATATAAATCAAAGGTGATAATCAAGCCAAACAAGAAACATGATATTTCAGAAACACGCCTATCAAAACTTAAGTCATTTTTACTTACATTTATCAGATTAAAATACGATTTCAGCTTCCACAAAGTGGTGCTACCTTTTTATGTAGTGTGTGCGGGATGATTTTCGATTGACACACCACGTGGAATAGGCGCTAAAGCATAAGCCTACGTCCATGAGTATTTTTTTTAAACATAGGCATTCCCGTCCAGACACATACAACTTTTTTGTTGGGTTCTCAAAAGCTGTAATTTCTCAGAAGCTTGTAAATATGTTGTCATTGTTTGCTAGCATTACAGTCACACCTCTCAAAACTTGAGTAATTTTTACTTACGGTGATCAGATGAAAAGATGATTTTACCTTCCAGTAGTGGTGCTGTCCCTTGTGGCTGTATACGGGATGATTTCCAAACGAAGATGGATTTGAGACTTGGCGCGCGCATATGTTTATCCAATCATGAGTCACAGACTCGCCGCGTCATGGACTGGTCTATCGACGCGGTAAGTTTTGGGTAGACGCCGATTCTGGTGTGCGACTCGATAATTTTATATTAATACTAAATCATTCGAAGATGTGTGTTTATAATTTATACATAGTTTTGAAGAACTGATTGTTTCTCAAATGTTCAATAAATTTACTTGGTATTTAAATTTGATAAAAAATACAATTATCTAACCCGGAAAATGTGGACGTTTTATAAATTGGGGGGGTGCGTACGCACCCGTCGCACCCCTCCTGCGTACGGGCTTGCAGAGAGAGACAGAAAAGGAGAAGGCGAGATGCAGAGTCACAAACAGACATGAAGATACACATAGCCATACACTGACAAATGGGGAGTAATACAAGGATACTATACTGCAAATAGACACTCGCATAGACAGAGCAAGGGGTTATCGCAGCAAGAGAGAGAGAGATTGAGAGAGAGAAAAAGAGAAACACATTGATACATGGAAAGGTACACAAAGACAGATACACACAGACTATGATAGATGCTATCACTGTCAATGAGAAACAGCTTACACACAGATACAGATAGAGAGACGGTCACAGACTGAAATAGATACACATCGACATACAGATAGATATACATAAACACATAGAGCGAATTACACACAGATAGAGAAATGGAGAGATACTCTGAGACATAGAACGAGATGCATCTAGAAAAAGAGATACACATTCAACCAGAGTGACTGAGAGAAAAAAATGCTTCGACATGCAGCAAAATGGAGTATTTACACAAAGAGAGAAAGGGTTACACGGGGTACAGCGAGGGAGACTAGACACCGATCAAGTGGAAGATATACAGAGAAAGAGACAGCAAGATGCTAACACACAGAGATAGAGATAATAACAATAAATCTCGCATCTGATATAACGCTTGTCACGTTTTCCAGAAGTCTGAAAGTGCTTCAAAGAATAGACTGGACATAGGTGAATTGACTGTCTATTTGTGAGCGGAACGGATCAAGTCAGTGTCACCTGCTGCCATAAATTAACTTATTTTTAAATACATCATAACCAATTTCTCCTCTAACAGATTGAAATCAAACAAATTTTTTAGAGATTGTTATTAGGCATGTAGAGTAAGAAAAGCTGCCCAAGGTTTCGCCCTATCCTGCCAGGAATTGAACACAAATCATTTGCTGGTAAATCGAGAGCTCTAACTACTGAGATGCGGTAGAAGGGCATATACAGGAGATAGGATAATACAATCTATCCCAGAGTGAGCGACAGATACACAGTAGCAAAGATTGAGATATTGAGAGAGATGGAATAGGATCGCGAAAAACACACACACACACACACGCACACGCGTGCGCGCGCGCTTAAGGAGAGAAAGTGACACGCATATAAATGGATAGAGGGAGATTTAGATGCACACAGTCAGAGATTGAATTACAAACAGCAGAGGAAAAAAGTGCAGAATACACACAGTCATAACGTGGTACATGTGGAAAGAGAGTGGGAGGCAAACAAACAACGAGAGAAGGATACACACAGGTACAGAGAGCAACACATACCAACAGAGAGAGTCACACACAAATTTAAAGCAAGATACACTTTCTTTAGCGGCGTAAAGGCAAAGATACACCCTTAGAGGTATAGAGGTACACGCTGCCAGAGAACAAGGGGCGCACAGTGAGAGAGAGAGAGAGAGGAGAGAGAGAGAGAGAGAGAGAGAGAGAGAGAGAGAGAGAGAGAAACGGAAAAACAGAGGAACAGAGAGACGGAGACCTACTGTTAAACAGAGTTGTTATTTTATCAAACTTGTTCCGCTACTAAAGCCATTGACCTGGCTAATGTGTATATTGTATCTATTCTATAGTGCTACAACAAATATAATATGGAAAGTGGCAGCCAGAATGTTCTTGTTACATTCGTATTCTAAATGCCGCTCTTACAACAATAGAATTAATCCCACATAATTTGTTTGATTGACAGTCGCCAGTAACTATACGTACATAGGGCTAGAACTCACAACATCCTGATTAAGAGGGACAGTGATGAACTGGGTCGAGCTGCAAGCCTTACTGCAGATTAATATAGAAATTAAATTGGGTAGAACACTTGCCGGGAACACCAAACGCAGCAAGAATCGGGTAGTAAGTATCTTCTATTCTGCGGATAATCGGAGTTGGCATCTTCAAATAGGAAAGTATTACGTTTTCCCTTGGCAGAGGCAGTAGCTGACGACCAAAGGATAATGCTGGAAAGTCCCAAACGGATTCTAATATAAATCAACAGTGAGCGCTTTGATTAGCAATTTTACCACGGGGTCCTCGATTAAATTGAGCCGTGTGCAAAACAATTACTCTCCACGTGTTAAGTAATTGACCCCAAAGTTTTAACTTGGGGAAAGGAGGGGGGGGGGGGGGGGGGGGGGGCGTGGGGGGGGATGGCAGCTCATTCTTTCACCAATGCTGAATCTCAAGCCTGTCATATCCCATGCCTGTGAATCCCCTGTAGCTCACTGGTTTGAGAACTCGCCATACTACCGTGAGACCTGTGTTTTAAACCTTGGGCAGCTTTTCTTACTCTACATGCCTAAAAACAATCTCAAAGATCGGGGTGATGCTTTGGGTATTTCCTTGCTCCACACGGCTAACTTTAATCCCTGCAAATAAAACACAATGATAAAGTTGATCTTGTCAACCCACGACTGTTTGTGGTGAAGCTGCTGTGCGCTATCAACTGCCACGTTTAGCCCACAAATACACAGTCAATTCACTTTACACTATATTCTGAGAAACGCTTTGAGACGTTCATAAGATGCGAAAAGCGCTATGTCAAATGCAAGGATTCTTATTTTTATTATCTCCAGTTACCCACTTAATTCCCCAGTGTGTAATAAGGCATCGTCGCTCCACATCGTCAAGCTCCCATCTTAGCTAATTACAGAGAGTGTCGAGAGGGGCATTGCAGGACCAAGTATTTGTGACCACAGTGTGCGTCCTGGGGATCCTGTTGAAACAAAACCAGCTAAAGCTGAAATGCTTCTCTCGCAGAAACCAATAATTCCTACATTTGATAAGAATTAGGAGCATGAGTAGGCCATTCGCCCCTTAGAGCGTGCTCCGCCATTCAATAATATCACATCTGATCTTCTCACTTAACTCTAATTACCTGCTCCATTCCCATTTCCAATGTGACTTACCTACGTTCCACACATCTGGACACGAACTGCGGTATCAGGCACAAAACTGTTAATCTGGCTGAGTGAGAGATGTCACTGAGTGTTAATCTGGCACTCTCGCTTCTGAATTAGCAGGTTGTGGGTTCAACATGCACAAAAGAAGCAATTTGGATTTCTATAGTGCCCTCCACGTTGTCTCATGGCGTTTCACAATAATAGCAGCCACGGGCAAACCTGGGGCACGGGGAGAAAGGTCACCAAGTTCGTGGTCGAAAACAAAGGTCTTCAGCTGGGACCTGAAACAGGGAAGCGAGGGGGAGAATCGAATGGCGTGAGGAAGGGAGAGAGAGAAAGGGAGGGGGGAGACAGAGGTAGGAAAGGAGGGTGGGGACGAGGCGAAGGGAGTGAGGGATGGATAGAGATGGGACAGAGGGAGGGATAGAACGGTCAGAAAAATGAGGCAAAGGAAGTGAGGAAATGAGTGACAGAGGGATGGGGAGGGAGAGTGGGCGAGGCTAATTGAGTGCACGCGATAGAGAGGGGGAGGACAGAGGAAGGGAGGGAGAGGGAGGAAAAGGGGGCGAATCGAAGGGAGTGGGACAGAGAGAGAGGGAGCAAGGCGAGTCTTGTGAAGATCTCTGAGATGCTGTCCGGCGTGAAGGGCACTATAGAAATTGAATCTAATCTTGTTGATGTTGTTATTGAGGCGAAGTGAGTGAGGGACGGAGATACAGATAGCGGAGACAGGGGGGAGAGAGGAAGGGGAGTATAGTGTGAGAGGCGAAAGGAGTGAGGAAAGGAGTTCCAGAACCTCGGAGAGTATTGCCTGAAGGCATGGCCTTTGATGATGGAGCCAAGGATTCGGGGGACGAGGAGGAGGCCAGGCCTGGCCAGGCGAGATCTCGTCATTTGAAAGATGCGTTAAACTGAGTTTCCGTCTGTCTGTTCAGTTGGTTATTAAAATATTCAATGGCATTATTGAAAAAGAGCTGGAATATCTCTGAATCCTTGCAGCAATGGCGAAGATAGTGTAAATCATCACTTTGTGTTGATTCGAAGGCAAGGCTGTGCAGACTCCTGTGTTTTACCGCAAAATAGACAGGTTCCACTTCACAACAACACGAACAACAAAATTACATTGACTGAGCCGTTCACGTCGGGAAGACGTCACAAGGCGATGACATGTTACAGATTATATTGTGAACGTTTTTGTAATTGTGGACTTGATACAGAACTATTTAAGTTGCAAGGAAGCCGCCAAGTGAGCAACAAACATTAACGGGAAATGCCTAAAAATAGTAACAGCAGATTCCCACCCACAGCGGCAGACATCCATTCCCATTGTTCCACAGTTCCAACCGTTGGAGGTCCAGAGTTTGAGCAGCAATCTGTGTCGCTTAGCACAGGCTAAAGGACACAGATTAGGCTTTAGGCTTTGCTATACCAACATATGTTCGCAAACACCAATTCATGTTATAATTTCCAGCCGATATCTATGGAATGTCATCGTGATGGGAGCACCTTTGCAGAACCACCTATGATTTGCTAGGTTTGAGGTTCAATGCCACAAATCATGTTGCTATTATTTTATGCACAGTTACCTCTAGGATGCTGAGTAAACACCAGTGTAGGATTTAACATACCCTTTCTGCAACCATTCCCATTTTTGTTTTTACCACAAAACCACCTTAATGTTTGTCCAAGTCTTTGCAATCGAGTTGGACACGATCACCCTGCTGCATTGCTCGGAACTCAAATTTACAAGACATAAATATTTCCACATGGATATTATGCCACGCAATAAATCTCATATTTACTTTGCGCCCACCATCTCAAATAACCTGTCATGGCCCTTCAGAGTGGAGCAGTTTGACTCCCTTAATCCATTTATCTATTAGAAATCTGTCAATTTGAATCCTGTATATGTTCAAGGAATTAGAATCTACAGCCATTTGGGGGTAGAGAATAACATAAATTCACAAACTTCGGAGTTTAGCAGTATTTCCTCAAATCAATGCGAATAGGCTGACACCTGACCTTACGAATGTGACACCTAGTAATAGTTTCTACAACAATGGGAAACAGTCTTACACTGTATTCTCTGTCATGCCCCTTAATAATAGTATTGGTTTCTCTAAGATCAGCTCTAATTCTTCACTATCTGAGAACATAGGCCTAATTTACTCAACCTTACCTGAAAGGTCACCAGCTTGGTGCGGTCTCACAATTTGCAGAAGGAATACCAAACTCTTTTATTCTGCATCATTTGTAATGAACGCCAAAACGCCATTAGCGTTCCTAGTTGCTTGCTAGCTGCATGCGTACTAACGTTTTGCGCCTGGTATATAAGGACATCCACATACCTGTGGATCTTTACATGATATAGTCTCTCCCCTTCTAGAACATAATTTGCTTTTCTGTTTTTACTACCTAGGTGGATAATTTCACATTTCCAACATTATATTTCATCTGCCACCACCAAACGCTTTCTTTTGTGCCGTTCGGTTCTTTGATACTTGCCCAGTTAACTAGCCTACCTATATCCCATTAGATTTTTTTTGTTTCTCAGCTATTACTCTCCCAACTAGCTTTGTATTACCGGGAAAATTAGATATTTAAAGTCATATGTCCTCCTTTGAATAATTGATGTAGATTGTAAATAGTTGTGGCAATGCACTGGTCACAATCTGAGAAGTACCCCCTGAGCCTTCCTCTCCATTTCTTTCCCGTTAGTCATAGGAAGGTGGTGTTAGGTCACTGTTGGGTTAGAATATCAACCATCATCTTATTAAATCAAAGGGCAGGATCGAGTTCCGAATAGCCCACTCTTGCTCCTATTGCAGGCATATGTAATGTTTGGTTCGGGAGAGAATGCGGGCGGCAGAGTTCTGTATGAGCTGGATTATTTCGATTGTGGTGGAGCGGAGAATGTCGATCCTGACGCAAGGCTTGCATACGCGTTTGTAGATATTTAGAGTAAAGGAGGTGAGAGCCGTGTGATTCAAAACGTTGATGAGAAACAAAGAGTATGGGTTCCGTCTTATCCACATTCAACTGCAGGAAATTCGTTATTATTGCGCGAAATCTGGGCACTGTGCGGTTCTCTCTCCTGTCCTCTTTCCTATCCGCTATCCTGTCTTCACCCTGCAGGCCGCTTACCGCAATGTGCGCCGTGCTCCCTCTCCACCCCCTCTACCATCTCTCGCCTCCACAGCAGGCTGACCATGTCCAGTCAATCCGCTGCCACGTGTCTTAGCAAGCGAATTACGGCTGCCCCTCAATCCCGACTTTGCCCTCACTCAAAATACCCCCTCATTGAAACTCTCCCGCTCTACCCGCTCTCTCTCCACGCTCCTCGCCTCCTATCTCTACTCGTCCGCCCCACAGCCTCCCTCTGCTCCACGCGGGGAATCCTCCGCCGGGCCCATTGTGACGCTCAGCATTGTCTGTCCATGTGTGTGATAAACACGGCGACTTTATGGTAGATATTGTGTCTGCTTGTAAAGAAGGCAGTGTTTGCAATTTGGCACTGTGTGTGACAGGGAGATTTAGTGTGTGATAGAGACAGCAACATTGTCATGAATAGATACGTGGAGCGGGAAACTCTTTTTTTTAGTGAGAGAACAGTTTGCATGTGTAAGTGGGGCTGGATAACTGTGTGCGACAGACAGATTGTATCGGTGCAACTCTCAGGTTGATCAGTGTGACACATAAAAAAAGAATAATGTGTTTGAGACACAGTGTATGTGGCATAGACTATACATCAGTGCGTTTGAGCCAGATTGCGTGTATGTGTGCAATTCTGTATCTCCTAAAGAGAAAAGGCTGGTGGTGTATGTAATAGGCAAACTAGTTATGTTTTTGATCAGATAAACAGTGTAAAATACGTTTGTCTGCAAATGAATCTGCTCACTCTCTTAAAAGCAGACTGTGCATTTGTGTCTACATCTTTGTGAGAGCTATTATGTGTATGCGTGTCAGACTGCTTGCATGAACGAATACAAACGGTCTCACAAACAGTGTGTGTGAGAGGGAGAACGAAATTGTGTATCTCACAGAGAAATAGGGCTTGAAACTGTATGTGTGCGAGAGAGTGCAAGAAAGCATTTTAGAGAAACGATGTAAAATTCCCTTTGTCTGCAAATCGCAGGTGTTCACTCTCTCGCTCCCCGGAGAGACACGCCCCGTTTAATTAATCCCACCGAGTTGTGTGTGTAAGAGAGAGAGAGAGAGAGGTAAGGCATTGTGTGTGTGAGAGATAGTCTGTGTGTGAGAGAGACAGAAGGCACTATGTGTGTGTGAGAGCAAGATGCGCGTTCTGAGTTCGATATCCTGAGTATGTGTGAGAGAGGGAACTGTGCGATTGACACAGAGACTTGTAGTTCGAGAATACGTGTGTCAGAGAGAAGGCGCTTTATATTTGAGAGACACTGTGTGTCTCTGAGAGAGAAAGCACTGATTATGAGAGTGTGTTTGCTTCTGTGTGTCTTTGCATATAATCCCTCTTGCTCAGTGTTTGGATCACACACTTTGCAAACCATATTGTTGAGTATAATTTTAGGACAAATCTTTGCCTGGTTTCTTTACTCCACAATTTACGGGGGGTGTGCTCGGGGTGTGGACGGAGGTGAGGGGGGGGGGGGGGGTATTGAGCGAGTCAGAGGAACATTACATATGAGTTTGAGCGAATTAAAGTAATAAACCGTTTGCATGTAGACAAGCTAACTGTATGGTTTAGAGACAATCTGTTTACGTGAACGAGATACGAGCTATTTGTGTGATAGAGGGAGCGATATATTGTGATACTAAATGGGTGCAGCTGGGAATCTATGTGTGTATCATATATACTGTAAGGATGTGTTTGAGAGAGACCCTATTTGTGAGAGTCTATGTGAAGGTGGATGTGACTGAGGTATGGACGAGATAGAAAGTAAGAGAAGGTATAACATTTGTATTTGCAATTACAAGAGAAAATTAGAATTAGATTATGCAATCTCACAGAGTATGATGCTCGCGTTGATCAGAAACAAGGCCTGAGGTACTGCATCCCGTAGTGACAAACAGGGCATCATATGTGTGAAAGAGACAGTATCATGGCGCATGTTTGCGGATGACACAAAGTTAGTAGAAATAGTAAATAGCGAGGAGGATAGTAGTCATCTGCAATAAGATATAGACCAAATGGTAAAAAGGGCAGTGACATGGCAAATTTAGTTTAATATAGAGAAATTTGAGATGTTGCATTTGTGGAGGAGAAATAAGGGGATGCAATATAGGCTAGGTAGTGCAATTAATGGGCTGTGAAGCAATATAGAGATCTGGTAGTGTGTGTGAATGATACGGCAAGGCTGTCAAAAAAGCAAACGGGATATTAGGTTTTATAAATATGGACTTAGAGTACAAAATTGGGATGTTCTGAGTAAAATATAAAACTTTGGCTAGAGCTCAGCTATATTACTGTGTACAATGCTGGTCACCACACTTTAGGAAGGCTGTTAATTGTAAAGGGAAAGGGAGGAGATGTATTGGGATGGTGCCAGGAATTCAGCTACGAGGCAAGACTAGTGAGGCTAGGTTTATTCACGTTGGAACAGAGAAGGTTGGGAGTAGACATAACAGAGGTTGTAAAGTTCATGAGCGGATTCGACAGAATAGAAAGGGAAAATCTGTTTCCAATGGTAAACATATCAGTGACACGTGGTCACAGATATAAATTAGTTTCGAAAAGAATCTGAGTGGAGGTGAGGAGAAATGTTTTCAACTAGCGAGTTGTTCGAATCTGAAATGCAAAGCTTGAAAACGTGGTGTTGGCAGATTTGAAAATTACTTTTAAGGAGAATTGGACATTTATTTGGGGAGGGCGGGTTTGCGTGGTTATGGTGAGAGAGTTGGGGAGTGGGGTAAAATTGCTCTTGTTAGAGAGCCGGATCTGTCTCAATGGGCCGACTTGCCTCCATTTTATGCCGCAAGATTCTATGTGAGGCACTGTACCTTGAGAGTGAGATTTTGTTTGTGTGTTAAAGTGAAAGACACCTATGTTTCGAATCCTGGCAGGTCAGGGCTAAATATTGGGCAAGTTTCCTCCGCTCTCCACATGGCTAATAATAGTGCTTCCCCCCAAAAAACGACATGAAATTGCTCACGTCAATCTACGACTGTTTGTGGGGATACCTTTGTGATCAAACTGTTGCCCGGGGAGAAGAGGCTGAACAGGAAGGAGCCGGGAGGATCAGGGAGCAACTGCATTTCTCTGCTGAGGATGAAAGGTTGGCATGAGGTGGGCAGCGCTGCACAGCTGAACACCAGCTACTTGGTGATGGGCTGGGCAGAATAAGATGGAGCTCTGGTCGCCTCCCGTCCACGTGCATCGCACATTCTCTGAGCTGGAGCACTGGTCTGGGGGGATCAGTGCGATCAAGGTATTTATCTTCCCTTCAACTCCTCGAAGCAATTTTGGATGAGGCTATTGAGAGGTGGTGGGGCTGGGCGGGGAGTGGGGAGAGGGTGCATGGTGGAGTTGAGGGTTGGGGGACGGAGAGAAAGAAAAAAGTAGGTCAATGCAAATTGAGGGGGTGGTTGAGGCAGACAGAAACAAAAGTGAATCAGTGGGACGTAATACTGAAGGAAATTCAGAGAGAGAGATAGGGAGAGAAAGAGAGAGTGATAGAGAGGGCGAAAGAGAGAGAAAGAGAGAGATAGAGAAAGAAAACGAAGGAGAGAGCGGGATAGAAATGGAGAGGGAGAGAAAGTGCAACAATTAAAGGGGAGAAAGATAAATAGCTGGACCATGGCTGAGAGACAGATTAAGAGGCTTTGTTGTCAGCTGGAAGTATGATATGCATGAGAACACGTCATCAAGCTTCACAATCTCCATGTGAATGAAAATTCCTGAGCAAGAGTTAAAGGCGCAGAGACAAACAGAGGGGCAGGTTGAGAATGACAGAAAAGGAGATTATAAGATAAAGATTCAGACAGATATTGAGAATCACCGAGAGAAATACAGTGAGAGAAATAGGCGTAATTTTGTGTAGTAATCTCGATAGAACTGGATCCTGAATTAACCAGTCACTTCAAATGTGTTGAGGTATGAGGATAGGTTGAGCAATCTAGGCCTATATTCTCGAGAATAGAGAAGAATCAGAGGTGATTTTATAAAAAACAAAACCTATTCAAGCGTCACAACAGAATAGATAGTGGGAGATGTTCTCTGCTTATTGGAGTTACTAGAACCAAGGTGTCACGGTCTTAAAATTAGGCATCAGCCCTTTCGTACTGAGCTGAGAAAAAAACGTCTTAACTCAGAGTGTAGTGAATTTATGGAATTCTCCACCCCAAAGTGCTGTAGATGTTCAGTCCTTGAACATATTCAATACCGAGATTGATAGATTTCTTGTGGATAAAGGGATTCATGGACATGGGATAAGGCGAGAAGGTGCAGTTGGAATACATCAGCCATAATCATATTGAATGGCGGTGCAGGCTTCTGGTCCTGAATGGCCTACTACTATTCCTAATTCTTATAATCTTATGTAACTAATGTAGGTATGCAAACGCTAGAAACAAAACACTAATAGTGGACTTCAGTTTTCTGGGTTCAAACTGCCGACTAGTATGCGAATGGTTATTGTTTGGAAGTTCTTATTATTACATTCAAACTCTAATCGATTGAATAACTTGCTGGGACCCAAAATTGCACAAAGATATTCAAGAAACACAAAAATGGCTGTGAACACTCATCTAAGGCAGCATCTATGGAGAAAGGAATAGTGAGTGAACTTTTCGGGTCGATGACACTTTGTCAAAACAAATTTGTTAATATTATGCATGTAACAGAAATGAGGTTTTTATTTACAAGCAGATTGCCAAGAAACGCAGTTACGGAAGAAGTGAGAGATCGGGTGATACAGAGCACAGCGCAATACAGCAATAAATGCTCGGCAACAGATAAATGAATGAGTTGATGACTTTATAGATTAGATTCTACTGAACTTAAGCTACTTAAAACTAATATATTGAATGTTGCCCTGACAGCTTCTGACATTGCGCGTATATGTTTGTTGGTTGTTGTATGTTTGTGTGCTTGCTTGTGTGTGTGCACGTTTGCGTGTGTGTGTTGTGTGTGTGCATGTGTGTGTGTGTGTGTGTGTTGGGGTTCACCAGCTGACGGCCCGCAGCCACATGCATCCCCTGAATCCATTACTAACTTTACTGTTTTAGCCACTGGCTGCATCTCTCGCCCCGTCGCTCTCTGCGTTGCTGATGTGCAAGTTCGTGAATGGAAGCACGCATTGTTTCAGAAGGCATGTGAAGTCGGAGTCGTTTCATCAGTTAAAGTACATCGTAAGTAGTTCTTAAAGTAAACATCCAGGAGTTTTGGGAAACAAAACGCAAAGTGAATGTCTACATTGCAGGACACTGGAGCTCTGGTTCAAGGGAAACATATTTCACACTGTTATTATCACAGTATTTGTTCTCTGGATTTAATTTCCAATCTTGCAAAACAAATACATATATATACATGTATCTATTGTGTACACATATATGTATATACATATGTGTGTAGATATCTACAATACTTATTCGAACACATGAATTAGGAGCAGGAGTAGACCATTGAGGCCCACGAGCCTGCACCACGATTCAATAAATTCTTGACTGATCTATTCTAACTGTTCCTACCAGCCTTATCCCCTTATCACTTAATTCCGTCATCCATAAGAAATCTGTCAATCTCAGTCTTGAATACGTTCAAAGACTGAGCACCTGCATTACTCTGGGTTAGTGAATTCCATAAATTCCCTACACACTGAGTGAAGGAATTTATTGTATAATGTGTTTGATCGTTTTCCAACTTTTATGATTATTTCTCATTGTAGAGGACGCAAGTAGTAGAGTTACAACAATTTAAAAACTATAACCTATGTATGTTTCTTTTGTTCGATGCTTTTAATAGGGAAGTGCGAAAATACGGTTTGTGCGGCTCATGATTATGTTGCTGATAGAAAATGTCATAGCATGATTGAGAGATTCAGACTGACATAAACATGTATCTATGTTTAGAGACAGAGTGAGTGAGCAATTCAGGAAAAACAGACAGAGGTACACTCACAGGGAGACTTAAACCCAGAGAGGAATGTTTAGAGAAGGACAGAGAGAGAATGGGAACGTTCTCTTCAGAGAGAGAGAGAGGAGGGGGGTGGTCGTGGGGGAGGGGGGCTGCGGGGGTAGAAGTCATACAGATGCGTGCAGTGTGAGGAAGTGAAAGATCGAAAGACAGAGAGTATGGAGACTGACGCAGTGGGATATTTATCAAGAAAGAGAAAGAGAGATCGAGAGAGCGAGAGAAAAGCCTGGGGGTGGGCGCAAGTGAAAGTAAAGCAGATGGAAAGGGATAGGTACTGGTACCTAAAACGAATACAATACTGAGAGACCTAGAATGAGGGAGAACGAGTAAATGTTATATATTTACATATATAGACAGAGATGCTGATAATACAAATCTTTGCATCAGATGTGATCATTGTTGATTTCCTCGATATCTGAGGTGGTAATAAGAAGCAAAGTAATTAGGAGACAGGTTTAAGTATCCTTGTCTTCGTTTCTGTGTGAAAGATACAGACACGGCGAGAGTGGGTGTAAAACCACGTGTCAGTCCCTCAGTCCCTGAACACAATGTCTGAGACACACACAAACCTACCACCTCACACAACAACATGCACCCCAAACAGTAAAATCCGCCCCCACACACACATACAGACCTACCACAACCTACACAAACACAAACCTACCACAACCACCCAACCCACCTACAAAAAGCCAGCCCTCCATCACACACACAACCCTACCACAACCCCACCCCACACACAAACACAAACCTACGACAACACGCCAACATCCCACACCCACAAAACTATCACAACCCCCACACACAAACCCTACACACAAACTTACCACAACCCCACACCACACCACTACCACAACCCCCCCTCCCCACACACAAACCTACCACAAACTTCCTTCCCCGCACAAACCTATCACAATCCCACACCACACACAAACCTACCACAACCCCACCCCACACACAAACTTATCACAATTCCCCCTCCACACACACAAACCTATCACAATCACACACAAACCTACCGCTGTAAACACACGCAAACCTACCCACCCAACCGCACACAAAAACCTACCAATCCAGCACACAAACCTACGTACCCACACACACAAACCTACCCCCCACACAAACCTGCTCCCCACCCGCGCACACACAAACCTACCCCCCCAACACACACAAACCTATCACCCACACACAAATCTAGCCCCATCACCTACACACGCACAAACCTACCTCCCACCCGCCTACATAAATCTACCATCCCAGCACACAAACCTACGTAACCACACACAAACCTGCTCCCCACACATGCACAGAACTTCCATTCCCCAACCCCACAGACACACGTACACAAAATTACACCACCAATAAATCCACAAACATACTCCCACACACACATAAATACCCTCTCCCACACACACAAACCAATCCACTCTCACACACACACATTTTTAACCCAACACACACAAACCTACCCCCCCACACACAAACCTACGCCGCCCACACACACAAACCTAACCCCCACACACAAACCTACCGCTTCAACACACAAACATCCTTCCCCCTGCCCCACACACGCAAACGTACGTCCCTCCACATAAGCCAACCTACTCGCACACACAAAACTACCCCTCCCACACACAAAACACCACCCCCCACAGTCAAACCTTCCCCTCCCACACACAAACCTACCACTTTCCCGCACACAAACGTATCACCCCCCCCCCACACAAACACCACCACGACAACGCACACATACCTACCACACACCCCACCCCCCCACACTCACACAAATCTACCACAACCCTCACCCACACAAACTTCTACCACACACCACACAAACCTACCACAACCCACCCACCCCACACACAGAATCCTAACGCCCCCCCACCGACGAGCACAAAGCTACCACAACCCCCCCATATATAGAAACACAATCCTACCGCCGTACTCATATAAAATAATAGAAATTCATATAATTGTGATTAATGCAGAATTGAAAATGTTTTGCTCTGTTGTAATATTGTCTCCAGGGATCTGGGCAAGCAAGTGAGCAGAATTTTATTCCCGGCAGGGTGACACGTTGTGCAAGATCTCTTACTCCACACACTTGTCTCTGTTTCCGTTCAGCAATAATATTAATAATAATACTTGCATGTGATATAGCGCTGTACACAATTTATCGACGTCTCGAAGCGCTTCACAGAATATACTGTGAAGTGCTTTGACTGTATATCTGTGGGCGCATAGCAGCAGCCATTTGCGCACAGCAGTACCCCTTGCAAACTGTCGTGGATTGAAATGCCCAAAATTATTTATTAGCGCGTTTAATTTTTTGGACGCATTATTATCCAGGGTGTTTGTGTGGAGCAAGGACACTTGCCCACGGTTCCCAGTGACCTGGATGGATTCGAATACATGTCTCATGCTTGGCAGGCTAGCGCTCTAACCAATGATAACCACTAATAACTACCAATCCATTTACAGACCGCCTTTCATGTCGGGAAGACGTCACAATGAGCTGAACAAATAGGTCGTGTCCCGTGCAGGGGGTGGAGGTATGTGTGGGTGGAGGGGTGGTGTAAAGCAGGGGAGGAGAATGGGGGAAAGCTGGAAAGGCAGAGACATGGTCGAGGATTCAGTTATTGGGACCGGCCTTGAAGGAAGAAAGGGAGGAAGTGAGGCAAAGGTATAGCTGGATGGAGTTCCAGAGTGTGGGGCAGTTAGACTCAAAGTCCGGCCAGCGATGGTAAGGCGGATTGGATGGAGACATGAGAGCAGTTCAGAGCACGCTACCAGAGTAACGGGCAGACAGCCAGGGAGACAGCAGGTCAGAGAGACAGGCGGAGGCAAGGCCGTGCATTGCCATGATAGAATAGCAAAGATAGATTGCTGAAATTTTATCTAACCCGCAAAGCAAATTATGAAAACTTTATGGAGGGAGGGGGAAATAATTCGGTGCACAGTAAAATCCTAGTTTTATTAATGAACAGAAGAATACAGATGTTTTGTGCAAAAGGCATGTTGGCGTTAATTACAAAAGTGTTAGAACATAAGAGTTGGGAAGTTTGCTACAACTGAAGAGGCATTTCCTGAGACCATACCTAGAAAATTGTGTGCAGGTTTGGCCCCCTTAGTTAAGAAAGGAAATACTCGCTTTAAAGGGGATGCACCACGAGGTCGGATCATGGGATAAGGGGGTTCAGCTGTGACAATAAGTTGAGCAATGTAGGCCTATGTTCTCTAGAATATCGAAGTAGTATAGGGAATTGTATCGTAGCCTATCAGAAAATTAAGGGGCAAGACGGATTAGGCAATGGCAGAATTTTTCCCCTGGTTGGAGAAATGATAACCACAGTTTTCAAATTAGGGGTCAGCCTTTTCGCTGCGAGTTGACAACATGCTTCTTCACTCAGAGGGTAGTTAATTTATGGAATCCTCCATTAATATTAACGTTAATAATAATCCTTGGAATCGATCAAGTCATAATTCCATGTGTCACTCAAGGCTTCAATCCATGCGTCCTATACAAGTGTAGTTTTGTTGTTGTTATACTTTTGTACATCACCGAGTAAATCAAACTGTGACTTGGGTAATTAATTCATTCCAAACTGTGTTAGTTGAGAATCATTTTACAGACTGTAAGGAAATAGTTAAAATTATAGTTCGATGTGGAGAGGCGTACTAATTAATTAATTTCTCTTGGGAATCATCCCCTAGGTTTGTTCCTGGGATGAAGGAGTTCGGCTATGCAGACAGTTTGATTAAACTATGCCTGCATTCTCTTCAGTATGGCAGAATGAGAAGTTATCTGACAGAATCATATAAGGTTATTAAGGGGCAGAATCGCTAGTGGGAGACTGTGTTCCCAGGATGGCTAACCTATAATCTGGGATCAAATACTTAAAATTAGGGGTCTTCGGTTTCGCAATGAGTTGACAAAATAATTCTTCACTCAGAGGTTAGTTAACTTATGGAATTCTCTACCCCCAAAACTATAGGAGCGCAGTCCTTGAACCCATTGAATCCTGGGATTGATAGATTTATTATAGATCACGGGATAAAAGGATGTGGGAATACGGCGGGACATGTGGAGTTATATTCTACCTCTGCTCCTGATGCTTATGTTCTTATATATTTACCCAGTAACTTCACACATTCCTGCAGCACAGCACAGCGCAGTCTGTGAAGCGCTTGGGGACATGTAGAAGTTATCAAATGCAATAAAATATGCAACGATTATTCTTATTATTACAATTGCATTTTGCTCCATGGCGTCCTAGGAAGCAAACCAATGATCCCCAATATCCGGTATTAAAAATATTGTGTTGTATTTGATATAATGCCTCACAGTTAAGCCCTCCCACACTGCATCCATGCCCTGCTATTCCCTTTCATAACTGCCTGCCACCTCTGCTCAGCAGGCCAGTCCCCCAATCCACCCACCCGCCCCACCATTGGCGGGCGAACATTTAGACACCCTGCCCCCAACATCTGGAACTCCATCCTCCAGTCCCACTTCTTCGCCTCGTCTCCCCCACTAATCCCTGGCCTCCTTCAAATCTCGCCTCAAGACTCTCATTTTCCATGTCTTCCTCTCCCCACACCTGTCCTCAGCTCAGCTTTGATGCAGTAGGTTTCCATCGCATTGTGATGTCCTCCTGATTTGGAAGGCGCTTTGTCACTGTCATTGTGTTATTGTTGTGGTTGTCTAATCTCATACCTTAAAAATATATTGGAAGCGAGTTCACAGGAAACACTGTGAAATGAACTGACTCCGTAGTGTGTGGACGACATGCAGTAAGAAATGTGTTGACATGATTGTTTATTCAATAGCCAAATTCCACATATAGCTTTCAATCTACGAGCTTTGCACGTTTGTATAAAACGTATGGATTAAATGATAATACTTTTGATAATCTTTATGCTTAGAATCAATCAATTCATAATTCTACATGTAACTCAAGGCTTCAATCTATGATCTCTATACAAGTATAATATTGTTTTTGTTATACGTTCGTACAACAATTCACTTGTTTCAATAGATTACTGCCAGGGATGAGGGGTTCAGTTATGAAGATAGATTGAGTAAACTAGGCCTATTTTCTCGAATACAGAAAATGAGTCGTAACTACTTATAGACTCGTTTAAGTTTATTTAAGGGAATGCCGGAGTCGACCGATGGGGACTGTTTCTAGCAATAAAGAGGAGGCAGAGGAAGCAAATTTCCCCTGGTTGGAGAAATTATAACCAAGTGTCCCAGTCTTAAAACAAGGAGTCAGTCCTTTCACAGTAGTTGATTAAAAAAAAAAAAACTTTTTCACTCTGAGGTTAGTTAATTTTTGGATTCTCTACCCAAAAAGTAGTAGATGCCCAGTCCTTCAACATATTCAAGATTAAGACTGATATGTTGCTTGTGGATAAAAGGATGAAGGAATACGGGAATTGGTCGGGGCAGGTGCAGCTAGGTTAGCATATCTGCTGCCCTCACAACTTTCTCCCAACCTCCTGAATCTATATCGACTCTCCCCACTACCCTGCACATCGCGCATGCTCACTTCGTGACCTGACTGTTCAGAGACTTAGTACATTCTCCCGATGTGAAATGCGCTCGAAAGATATAATTTTGTTGTTGATGTAGTTGTTCTACAACATCCTCAGTTTAAACTATCATCTAAAAGGCCGCTCCAACGGCAAAGGAATAAGTCTCCAGCAAAACAATTGAATGACAATTTTGCCCACCAAGAGGCTCGAATGCACCCGATGAGCCAGACTGAAAACTTTGCAGATGGTACCGCAGTTCATAATCAGACGCGTGAAATGTCTGAAAGTCTTATTGGGATCATGTGGAGTGGTAACCAATTCATCATTAGATGTTTAAACTTCAGCTGTTATCACAGCGCCACTATTGGTGAACGAAGCATTTGAGTCTTGCCATTTCAGCCAAGTTTCTCAGTATGTTATTTGAAATAATGTTACGCTAATAATAATCCTGATATTTCATATAATTTCTCATCGTTTATTCAAAACGCCCACACCAACAGTTGATATCCTGCAATGATATTGTGGCATCCGCATGTACAGACAGACAGAACCTAGGTTTAAGAGCTACTTCGTAAATGCAATGCATCATACAGACACACAGACACTCACACTCATACAGAGACACACACACAGGCACACAGTGAGAGAGAGGGAGAGACAGACAGAGATATAAACATTTAGAGAGAAAGGGTTAAAGAGGGAGACAAGCATACACACACACAAAATGCACAAACACACAGATGCACACACACACATTGGAACAGATGCAAACACGTGTGTCGACATAAACACACAAAAAATCAGAGATTGGGTGGGAGAGAGAGACAGAAAGGGTTAGATCCAGTTACAGAGTCAATATGTTAAAGAGAAAGAGGGAGAGACACACGCACAAACAAACACATACACACGAAATGTATAACGAGCAATGTATTTAACCCATGAATATTTTACTGCTTTGTGGCTGAAAGCATATTACAGCCAGCTTTATACAATGTAAGACAGTATATTGGCATTGTATGGCAGCATTATCCTTTGTGGAAAGCGTTTCACCTTTAACGGGTTAATCTACAGCAGTGACCTCAGCGCCCTGTACACACTGTGGTCACAAAGGTCTTTGTCCCTCCCAAGCTATAACCAATGCTGTAGGTAGTGGGTTCAATGCTGGTGAGTGGCCCCTGTGCAGACAATGTACACACACACTCCAGGCTGGGGAATACTGTGTATAGGTGGGGGACATTCATACATGTTTATCTCTCTGATGGTAGGTACTTTAGCAACAACACTAACACACGGTGGCGTGCATGGTGTTGTGGGCCTCTGAATCATCATGGAATGGACACCCAGCTGCCCCCAATTACATAATTGGGTGGATTGCGTAACACAGGGTTGATAATGTTTTCTTTGCACACGGCGCAAACTCTCCCAGGATTGTGCGGTAAAATTGCTCAAATGAGCGTTCCCCACTTTCATTTAAGAAGGACCCCACTTGATACTCTTGAGTGCATGGGCTGCCTTTCGTAGAAAAGTATTCACTTTCTCTCCGTGAAGATGGTATATCCGATCATTTTCAGAATTGAAGACATTTACTATCCGATTCTCGCTGCTGTTGGAATTCCTGGCAAGTGATTTATCCAAATCATTCTTTAGGTTAATTTGCAGTAAGGTTTGTAGCCTGACTCAGTTTAGCCTTCTCATCTTTCAATCAGCAAATGTTGGTTTGTGTTATCCTTGAAATTCCCTATTTCGGGATACTGACCACTAACGTTCAAATAAATTGTGAGAAAGACAGTTCTTAACTAGCGAGAATAAAAACGTAGGAATAAACCTCCAGATTCTCTGCTTAAGTATAAGAGAATGTAGGGCGTCATTCAAAAGAGAAAATAGATCACGTAAACCCGATGGCATTTTGATCATGTAATATTTGATGAGACAATTTTGTATAATTATTTAGCCGTTTAGTAGCATTACAGTGGTGGTTGGCTATTGAGAACATCTCATCCCCGAATTTCCACACAAAATGATGTCGATTTGCTTTGCAGTATATGCCGTGAAGTGATTTCAGAAGACATGAATATATTATAAGCTTTTATATCAAATGCAAGTTTCCTCTATTCGTCGCAGTGTACCGGCTGAATCAAGGTGGTGTGAGCTATGGTTCGCACACTGAAATCCATCAGCAACAAATAAATCACCATTTGTGAAGTGCCTTTCGCACGGGGGATCGTCTGAAGATTTACATACAATGCTTGGTTGCAAAGAGGATGAATCTCTATATGATGACTTTTTGTGTTCAAATTAAATAATTATCTGAATGAGGCAAATGTTAGAGGAGAGAATGATTGATCCTCTGTGGAAACCCATGATTGTATGTAAGCACACAGTGAGGTGAGTGACCGGTGTGATCTCAGAAAGTTTGGGACAGGACACGGCGAGATATTTGCTCAATTTTCAGTTGTCTTGAAAAATAGACAATTTTCTGCATGAAACGCTAGCATTATTTATTTATAAAGTTTGCGCATCTAAATTACCTTTATGTCTCTCGGTGTATCAAAGTGTGTGCGTATCTCTATTGATACGCCTACTTCTGTAACTGGACGGCTCGTTTTATAAATGTGGCTGTATCTCTGCCAGCACATCTTGCTTTCTGTCTGCTGCTTTGTGTTTGAATCTACTATAATGTATGTTTCTCGCTGAACATGAGCGACATTCTCCCTCAGTCACTGTCGTTATCTGTGCTCTTGAGTCTTTCGCTTACTGTGGCGTTTCTTTCGCATCTCCCTACGTGTATGTTTGTGTATATTTATCTCTCCCACTTTATTATATCCAACTCTCTCATTCTATCTGAGTCTGTTTCTATCTATCCCTTTCTCTCTCCCTCTTCTCTCCATCGCCGGTGTTCACTCTCTCTCCCACTCTCTGTCCCTCTCACCATCGCTCAGTCTCTCTATCTCGTTCTCCACACAACAACCCCCCACCATCACACCACCCATTCTTTCTGCCACTTTTCCATGCCCAGTAGGATGGTGAACAGCGAGGCAGGTAAAACACATTGTAATCTGCACCTATGTATAAGTATGTCTCATCTTTTCCCTCTCTCTCACTCTCTCTGTAGTCAACCTATTGGCGATTGTGATCCTGGCTCGAGGGAGGTGCGGTCTCTCCAAGTGCATCTCCATGTATCTGTTGGCCATGTCAGTGACTGATCTGACGGTGGTTATTTTCACGGTGATTTTTTCTTACATTGTTTCTTTTTACTTCAGATTTCCGTTCGTGCGCATCAGTTCCGTATGCCGGGTGCTAGTTGTACTGGAATTGGCAACAAATCAAATCTCAGTCTGGCTCACTATCGCTTTCACCTTTGATCGATATGTCGCCATCTGTTGGCAAAAACTCAAAGATAAATATTGCACCGAAAAAACAGCTGCTGCAGTGATGGCGGTGTTGATTGTTTTCTTCACTGTGAAAAACATTCCCTGGTATTTTGTGTATAAACCCGTGAACATAATTGACAATAAACCCTGGGGATGCAATCTTACACCAAGCTTTTTCAATTCACTCTCATGGATAGTGTTTGACTGGGTCGGCGTTATTCTGACACCATTTCTCCCATATGTTCTGATTTTGCTGCTCAACGCACTGACTGTCAGCCACATACTGGTGGCCAGTCGAGCCCGCAGGAGATTGCGGGGACACAGTGATGGGGATAGAACTAGAGGTGAGGGAGACAGTGATCCAGAGATGAAAAACAGGAGGAAATCTATCGTTTTACTCTTTGCTGTTTCTGCGAATTTCATATTATTATGGATGACATATATTCTGTTTTCCATATACTGGAAGGTTACAAATGACTATATGTTCGCGGGGTATAATGATCCTAAGTATATTATCTGGCGAACTGGCTTCATGTTGCAGATGCTGGGCTGCTGTACAAACACGTTTATTTACAGTGTGACACAGACTAAATTCAGAGAGGAGATTAAGAAAGGGCTGATATTTCCTATTTATCTATTTGTTAGATTATTTCATTGACAAACTTTGCCAGTGACGCGTCTGTGCGTCTTTGCGACGGCATAGACACAATGATGGGGTCCCTATCAGGCGGCCCTTCCCACCATGAAGTAGCATTTGATGACGTCTTCCGGACATGATAATTTGCATAGAATCAATACTGATGAATGAAAGCGCTTCACGGAATACTCTGTGAAATGTGTTGACTGTACAGTTGTGCGCAAAATATAGTAGGCAGTTGCGCAAAGCAGTGACCCACAAACAGATATTGATTCAAAATACCTCTTTTTATCGAGGGATGTGTACATGTGAGAGAGAGACACACAGAGAGAGAGTGAGCGAGTACTGTAATTTATTGATTTGTAGATTCCTGTACTTCAGTGGTTATAGCACTCGACATAAAAGCGTGAGACATGTGTCCGAATCCAGGCAGGTCTGCGCGAAACATTGCGAAAGTTTCCTTAATACCCACGTCGAATTAGCAACCATTTAAAAAACATCTGCAAGAAATATATCATTTCAATCAACGACTATTTGTGGAGCTCTGCTGTGCCCAACTGGATGCCGTATATTACCCACGCATATAACTTCAATTTACTTTACAGTATATTGTTTCAAGCGCTTTGAGACACAGTCTGGAAGATTCGAAAAATTTTACGTCAAATGCAAAGATTCTTCTTCTTATTAAGAAATGAACGTTCATTCAGAATGCGCTAATGAGACTAACACAGAAAGTAGCAATGGAATCTGGCAATAGCAGACCCGGATGCGGTTTTCTCAGTAGAATTGAGGCTTTGCGTTGACAATAAATAATTTTGCAAAGAATGCATGCTTTGGATTGAGAGTGATTTCGTGCGTGTAATAGATCAGCGTTTTTTTGGGGGGTTGTGTAATATTCAATAAGGCGTCGCTATAACACAAGTCATCTCACTGCTTACGAATGGGAATCATTTAACCTGATCTATGTAATGACACTCCCGAGTCTCCCATTCAATCTAGTTTTGCTGGGAAATCCTCTGTCTGTCAGCCACATTTTTCTGTGTAGTCCAGCACACAAATGCTAATGGGATTGCAGAAAATAAGACGGAGATGAAGGTTTGAGTGAGTGAAAGCGTGCACAATTGGCTGCCGTTTTTCTGCTACACAATCCTCCGTCAATTCGTTTTAAAGTATGTTCTTTGAAGCGCTTTGAGACATCTCCATGAAATGTTACGACGTGATATCGAGTCTATGGATTACTAGTACTCTTATTGACACAAATTTTCGCATTCCAAGAATAAGCCATAGTGTCTTTCGGGTCACCGTTCCTCACACAAAACTCTCCACATCGAGGTATAATGTATATCTTTCCTTGCAGTGTTAAGGCAATTCTCAACCAACACACTTGGGAACTATATAATTACCCAAATCATTGCTTAATTTGCTTGATGATACAGTAACATATAACAACAACAAAATTATGGATTCAATGTTTTTATGCATTATTCTCAACAAATATTATCATTTTCGCCATTCCAGGAATGTGACAAGTTACCTCTCATCACTCCGTTCTTCACACATCCCAAGCAACACCAAGTATCATTTTAACTATTTCTTCAAACAAGATTCGCAATCAATACACTGCGAAATTAATCAAATACTTTATTGAAAGTTTAATTTACTTGCTGATGTGCAATCGTACAAAGCAGATATATTGAACCCTTCAGCTATACGTGGGTTCAATGTATATGCTTTTCAATAAACAAACAAGACAACACCTTTCTAACGCCATGTCGTCCATACAATGTGGAGTCAGCGCATTTCACAGTGTATCCTGTGAATCGATTCAAATATATTTGTAAGGCGTGAGATGAGACAACCACAACAATAACAGAATGACAATTGTATAGCGCCTTTCACGGCAGAATTACGTCCCGAGACGATTGACAGTTACTGCCTTAAAGCAGAACTGAGGACAGTTCGGGGGAGAGGAAAGGTTGGGAATAGAAGTTGCCGGTGGTGACACCGAAGACGACAGTCTTGAGGCGAGAGTTGATAGAGGCCAGGGAGCGATGGGAAATGGACGGGGCGGTGCAGAGGGACTGCAGGTTGGATCAATAAGCTCATGGCTGATATTCTTACCTATGTCCACCTGCCCCGCTTTATTCCCATAACACTAATCTCTTGATCCATAATAAATGTATCAATCCCTGGCTTCAACGGTTTCAAGGACTCAGCATCTACAGTTTTGGGGGAAGAGAATTCCATAAATCAAATACTTCTGAGTGAAGAATTATTTTGTTAAATCAGTGCGAAATGGCTGACACACTAATTTTAAGATATTGATTACTGGTTATAGTTTCTCCAACTAGGAGACACAGTTTCCCACTGTCGATTCTCGCATGCATCTTAAGAACCGTATACGATTCTATAAGAAATCCCCTCATTCTGCCATACTTAAGAGAATGTAGGCCAAGTTTACTCAACCTGTCTTCATAGTTGACTTTCATCATCCCATGCACCAACCTAGGGGATGATTCCCTAGGGGAATTAATTATTCACTGAATTCACGTCTTTAATTTACTTTGTGATGTACAAACGTATAACAATAATGCAATTAATCTCATAGAGCTCATAGATTGAATCCTTGAGTTACACGTGCAATTATGATCGATTTAAGCATTAATATTAATAGAGAATAGATAATTCCATGAATTAGCTACCCTGTGAGTGAACAATTATTTTGTCAACCCACTGCGAAAAGACTGACCCTTAATTTGAAGACTGTGACCAATGGTTATAATTTTTCCAAGCACAGGAAACATTCTGCCACTGCGTACGCTGTCTTGCCCCTTAATAATCGGATACGTTCAGATAAAATCAACTATAATACTTCGATATTCGCCCACAAGTATATACAGTCAGTTCATTCTACAGCATATTTGATGAAGAGCTTACGGACGTTGATAAGATGTGGAAAGCGCCATATCAAATTCAAGGACTATTATTATTATATTCTCGAGAATATAGGCCCAGAATGCTGAACGTATCGTCATATCTGAACCACTTTAACCCATGAACCAACCTTTGGTGCACCAACTTTAAGGCGAGTATTTCCTTCCATAGCAAAGGAGGCCAAACGTGCACGTATTACTCTAGTTGCGGTCTCGAGAAAGCCCTCTGCAATCACAGCAAGACTTCCCAATACTTATATTCTAACGCTTTTCTAATTAACACCCACATGCCTTTTGCATAAAACACAGACATCTGTATTCTTCTGTTCATTAGTAAAACTAAGATTTTCCTATGCACAGAATTCGTTCCCGCTCCCTCGCTCCCTCGCTCCCTCCATCCCTCCCTCCCTCCCTCCCTCCCTCCCTCCCTCCCTCCCTCCATCCCAGCTCCCTCCCTCCCTCCCTCCCTCGCTCCCTCCCTCCATCCCTCCCTGCCAGCTCCCTCCCTCCCTCCCTCGCTCCCTCCCTACCTCCCTCCCTCCCTCCCTCCCTCCCTCCTTCACTCCCTCCCTCCATCCCTCCATACCACCTTCCCTCCCTCACTCCCTCCCTCCCTCCCTCTCTCCCTCCCTCCAGTCTCTCGGCTTCCACACTCTGGAACTCCATTCCGCAATCCCTTTACCACATTTCCTCACTTTCTTCCTTCAAGGCATTTCTCAAGACCTTCTCCTACACCGTGCGTCTGCCCCCTTCGTAACTTTACACATTCTCCTACTCTGCTTTCGTCTACCCCTACACTGACCTCCAACGCCCCACATCACACCGCACTCCTTGCTCGAGTCCCGACAAAAGAGTTCAGCGCCTTGCGACGTCCTCCAGACGTGAAAGGCGCTGTATAAATGGATTGGCGTTTATCATTGCTTATCATTGGTTAGAGCACTCGCCTGCCAGGCATAAGACCTGTTTTCGAATCCGGGCAGATAGTTCGAAATCTTGGGCATCTTCCGTTAATCCAGACACAATCGCCTGATAATATTTCGACCAAAAAATAAACATAATTATCAAAAAAGATCATTTCATTCCTCGGCTGTGTGTGGAACATTGCTGTGCACAATTGGCTGCCGCGTTTCGCTCTCCCACATATGTACATTCAATTCACTTTACAGTATATCCTGTGAAGCTCATCGAGACGTCGATAAATTGTGTACAGCACTATATTAAATGCAAGTATTATTATTAACATTATTACTGCTGATAAATAGACGCAAGTGTGCAGAGTAAGTATGCACAACTTGTCGCCCTGCAGGGAAACAAACCCTGTTCTCTTGCTTGCCCAGATTCCTGGAGATTAACTTACACCAGAGCAAAATATTCTCAATTCTGCATAAAATGGAATTATATAAACTTTCTATTGCTTGATGTGAGTTTGCGGTTAGGACTGTGTGTGCGCGTGGGGGTAGGGGGGCGGAGGCGGTGATGGTAGATATGTATGCGGGGAAAGAGTAGGTTTGCGTGTGTTTGCGGGGATTGTGGTAGGTTTGTGTGCGGGGAGGTGGTGGGTTTACGTGAGGGATGGGGTAGATTAGTGTGGGGCGGGGGATACGTTTTTGCATGTATGGCTGGGTACATTTTTGCTGGCGTTTATGTTTGGATACGTTTACGGGGGTAGGTTTATATGTGTGTGGGTGGGTATATTTGTGTGTGTGTGGTTGGGGTGCTAGTTTTGTCTGCAGGTGGATGAGGGTATTTTTCGGTTTGGGATATTGTAATTTTGTGTCTGTAGGTAGGTAGTTTTTTATGTGTGAGGTTGTAGCTTTGCATATATGTGGGGTAGGGGTGTTGGTTTGTGTGTAGCCGGGGTTAGGCTTGTGTGTGGTGCTGATCGTCTTTTGTGGGGGGGGGTCGCAGGTTTCGTGTGTGGTGCTATCAATTCGTGTGTTTGTGACGGGTCGGTTTGGGTGTGGGGTTGCCTAGGTTTGTGCGCGTTTTGTTCTGTTTGTATTAAACAGGAGGGGAACTGGTGATAGGTTTTTGTTATGGGGTGTTAGGGTTTTGTTTATGGGAGGACAGTTTTGTGTGTGGGGGGGTGTGTGGGGGGGTATGTTCGTGTGTGTATGTGCAGGGTTTAGGCTTGTGGGTGCGGGGGTATGTTTGTGTGTGTCGGGCTTTATTGTTTAGAAGAATCAGGGGAGATCTTCTTTAAACATAAGGATTCTTAAACGGCTAGATAATGTAGGCAAAGAGCAAATTTCCACTGGTAGGAGAATCGATAACGAGGTATCATAGTCCTGAAGTTAACGTTCAACTTTTTAGAACAGCGTAGAGGAAACATTTCTACGCTCAGAGGGTAGAGAATTTATGGAGTTTATTGAATTCGCTACCCAGAAGGCTGGAAAATCTCAGTCCTTGCACATTTTCAATGCTGAGACAGATGGATAACAAAACCAAAAACAAACTAGAGAGATTAGGGAATATAGGATAGGGCAGGTAATTTGAGTTAGGTCTGTAGATTAGACATGATCTTATCAAATGGCGGGGCAGTCTCGAGGTGCCAAACGAGAGAGACCTCCTCCTAATTCTTACGTTCCTACGTTCTTGATATTGCGCTTTTCACATTTTCTCGGCGTCACATAGCGCTTCACAAACTAAATTGTAAATTGAATTGACTGTATATTTGTGCACGAAGCGTAGCCGCCAACGGCCGTGTACACGCAAACATTCATGTATTGAAATGACCAATTTTATTATTGTGGATTGTTTTGGAAGGATTATTATTAGGCGCGAGTGTGGAGTAAGGAAACTTGCCCAAAGTTTCGCCGTGATCTGCCTGGATTCGACACACAGGTCGCACGATTGTTAGGCGAGTTTTCTAACCGCTGAGATACAGCACTCCAAGATTCTATATAAAATGCAACGATTAATATTATGTTGGGAAACATGGCAATTGGCGCATGTTGATAGTGTTATTTGATGCTGCAATGTATTTGCCTTCCTTCTAGTGTCGATCAGCACAAACTATTTCGGTTTTCGCCTTGCGATTCCTACAACTGCAAATGGAAACGGGTCAAATCAGACGCAGCAATGAAGAAATAACACAAAGTTTGTTTTCACGTCGACGACGCCTCCAATTATTTGGCTGTAGCAGATTCCATTTCAAAAACGCTGCGAGGAGGATTCGAACCGCGCGGGAAAATCCCATTGGTTTTCAAGTCCAACACCTTAAACCCTCTGGCATCGCAGCAGTTGTTGCCGTTTCCATGGTTAAAGACTCTATTTAAAATAACAATATTTTCTTACTCTGACAATCTGGGAAAGCTCTGATTGAAAGCATCTGGAATGCATTGCCTGAGAAGATGATGGAGGCTGGTTCGATAACAACTTTTAAAAGAGTAGTAGACCTTTAGTTGGGGAGGACGGCTTTGCGAAGTTACGGGGAGAGAGAAAGCTGGGCAATGGGATTAAAGTGCACTTTTTAAACAGCTGGCAGATACTCGATGGTCCGAATCGCCTCCTTTTTGTACTGTAAGTTTCTATAATTCGATGATCCTATGATGTGTGGGTCTTCTACGATCTTGTCTGATTAGCACAGTTACCTTGCTTGTTCCAAACACACACCATGCCAAATTTCTTCAGCTTCTTTCAGACAATCCACTTCCTCAACAAGGTCAACTTTCAATGATGAATTGATTCACTTGAGGAAGAATAACCACAGTGTTATCAGTGGAATTGTTGGTATCCCATTGGAAAACCCACCAGACAATTTGAGAAGAGAAGCGAGGTTCTGCCTGTGTCCTTGCCAGTATTTATTTCTTGCGTTATCAGAGTGTGTGTTGGCTGTTTGCGGGCTGTCACTTTGTACATCGGAGTGCAGTGTTTACCACTACACAATCTCCACAACGGCAGGGAAACTTGAGCAAGTATTACAGGCCGGTCAAAAAGAAGCAATGGCCTTATGTTAATTCCAATTAATCAAACACACAGAAAATTATTGCTTGGAATTTATAGTAAATATATACTATATATTGGTAGACAATTTTCCACATATGTGTGCGAGTCCAGGATATCAGCTGTTGTGTGGCGCTGTTAACCTGATGTACCAAATAAAACATTGATAGTCGTTGTGTGAATAGAAAACTATCATGCCGTGATATTTTTTTCTGCCAAATTTTGTAGTGAGGTGACGATACAATAATCCAGCGTTTGCCTCAAAACAAATTTTTGAAGCACTGGAAATAAGGCATCCAGGTTCATGAAATTGAAAATTAAAACACAAAACAATTACCTTCATATTATTTATAACTGAATTTTATTGATACGTTGATTACTCGTGGACACCTCCAAACACATAGCAGAGCTCATTTGCATCAACAATAAACCCTTCTGCCTTAAAATGAGAAGTTTTGCGGAACGTGATCAAAACATCAATCTTTATTTGGATCAACTCGGCAAAAAGTTCAGGAACAGCACATTTGGGAGAATAGTGTGAAATACTGTTAGACATTTGGGGGTAATTATCTGTAGATAACCATACTGTTTTATTTGCAGATGTATGTTAGTTATCTGGCTCCTTGGTCTGGGATTACATTTGCACTGGCTGACGTTAACATTATATTGACGGTATTCTTTCTGTACTTTCAGCGTTCACTCAGAGGCAGTGGTTTGAAATCACGCATACACGTGCACCAGGGCTAGGTTCCCAATGTTTCTGAATCTAGAACAAAACAGGTGTGATTTGCTTCAGGAACGCCAGAGCGTTTGAGTAAAGAGATGAAGAGTGTTTTGAAGAGAAAACAAATTATATAATTATCCTCTATATGATAATTAAATCACAAATATATGCTGATTGACAGCGTAGCGAGAGATTTACCTTGTCTGTCAACAACGCCATTTGGACGTCTTTCCTAACTAATAGGCGCTTAACAAACAACATTTCTTGTTATTGTTGACGGAGCTTTATTCTGAAAGTGTCAACAATCTCATAATCTCCTCTCTGAATTGAATCTGGGTAACATCGTAAATGCATGTGTTCGTACAGGAGCTCAAAAGTTGCAGCATGAAGCCAGTTTGACGAACAATGTACAAAGGATCATTGTTGCCTGAGAAGTAACTTGATCCTGAAATTCTCCAGTACAAGAAAAATAAAGTATATATCAACCATAACAGTATAAAATTGCCTCATATCGCAAACAGTAAAACAATGGCTTTCCTTCGGCTCTTCACGTCTGGATCACTATCTCTCTCACCGCTATTCCTGTCCCCATCACTGTGTCCGCGCAATCTCCTGCGGGCTCGAATGGCCACCAGGATGTGCCTGACAGTCAGGGCGTTGAGCAGCAGAATCACAACGAATGGGAGAATCGGGGTTAAAATAAGGTCGAGGAGGTCATAGACTATCCATGGGAGAAACGCGAAATAGCTTAGTTTAGCAACACATCACCACGGTGTATTGTTATGTATGTACCGTGGTTCAACGGAAAAATACCAGGGAATGCTCTCCCCAATGAAGAACACGCTCAGCCCCGCTATCACTACAGCAGCTGTTTTTTCGGTGCAATATTTAGTTTTCAGTTGTTGGCAGCAGATGGCGACATATCGATCAAAGGTGAAACAACAACAACACCAATTTACATTTATATAGCGCCTTTCACGTCGGGAGGACGTCCCAAGGCGCTAAACAAGAGGCGTGTGACCCGAGCTGGGAGGGGAGTGTTTCGGAAGTGGTGAAACACGAAGGGGGGGTAAAAGAGTTCGGGGTGAAACAAAAGGCACGATCGAAGAGGAAAGTCTTCAAATCGGCCTTGAAAGAGGTAAGGGAAGAGGCGAAACGGAGGGATTGATGGATGGCATTCCATAGGGTGGGAGCGGAGAAACTGAAGGCCCGGCCTCCGATGGTGGGGCGGTTCGGGCGGGGGGCTTGGAGCAGGCCAAGTCCTGTTGAATGGAAGGACCGGTTGGGCGTGTAGGGGCAGAGTAGATCGGTTAGGTAGGATGGGGCAAGGCCGTGTAAGGCCTTGTAGGTGAGGACGAGTATCTTAAATTCGATCCTCTGGAGGATGGGGAGCCAGTGGAGACGGGCGAGGGTGGGGGTTATGTGATCACGGAGGCGGGTGTGGGACAGTACACGGGCTGCAGAGTTTTGGATGGCCTGCAGCCTATGAATGGAGGAACTGGGGAGGCCGACTAGGAGAGAGTTTCCGTAGTCCAGCCGTGAGGTGATGTACGCGTGCACGAGTGTTTCGGCAGCGCGGGGAGTGAGATAGTTGCGGAGCCTGGCAATATTGCGCAGATGGAAATAGGCTGTGCCGGTCAAGGCGCAGATGTGGGGGAGGAAGGAAAGTTTTTGATCGAACATGATGCCGAGGTTCCTGATTGGCTTTGTGAGGTGGAGAGTGCAGCCTTGGATGTTGAGGCTGGCAGCGCCCGATGTGCGGAGGCGCTGGCTTGAGCCAATCAGGCGGGCCTCGGTCTTACTCACGTTCAATTGCAAAAAGTTGTCCCTCGTCCACGATTCGATGTCGGACAGACATTCTGTCAGAACATCGATCGTCTGGGGGTTGAGGGATGAGGCAGAAAGGTACAACTGGGTGTCATCCGCATACATGTGGAAATTTACCCCATGTTTGCGGGTGACGTCGCCCAGAGGGAGCGTGTAAAGGGCGAAAAGAAGGGGACGAAGGACAGAGCCTTGAGGGACGCCGTGGGAAAAAGTGCGGGGGTTTGATGAAAAGCCTTTGGAAAAAACAAAATGTAAACGATGGGTCAAATAAGAGTGGAACCAGTCAAGGACTGTGCCTTGAAGGTTGAGGTGGGAGGAAAGACGTTGAAGGAGGATGGTGTGATCGACTGTGTCGAACGCAGCAGACAGATCAAGGAGGACGAGGAGGCAGAGGGAGCCCTGGTCACAGGCGGTTAGGATGTCATTTGTGACCTTGACCAGAGCAATTTCTGTGCTGTGGATATGGCGGAAACCTGATTGGAGGGGTTCAAAAAGTGAATGAGTTGAAAGGAAAGAGCGGAGCTGGGAGGCAACCACTCTTTCAAAGACTTTGGATAGAAACGGGAGGTTGGAGATGGGTCTATAACTTGATGGTTGCGTCGCATCAAGGGAGGGTTTCTTCAGGATAGGGGTGATGGTGGCTGTGTTAAGGGAGGTAGGGACAGTTCCTGAGGAGAGGGAAAGGTTAATGGTGTCAGAAATGAGTGGGGCTAACAAATGGAGCTGGGTGGGGAGGAGGGGGGTGGGGATGGGGTCCAATGAGCACGTGGTGGGTTTCATGGAGGTGATTGTTTTGTGATTGAAAGCGGGGTGGTGGGGTTGAAAGTGTGAAATGGGGGGTGAGTAGGGGTTGAGGTTGCTGATGAGGGCGCTGAGGTGGAGGAGTGGTGGGGGGAGGAAACCGCAGAACGGATTTTCTCGATTTTAGATTCGATGAAATCCATTATCTCCTCACAACGATCGTTTGAGGAGAGGATCTGCGAGGTGAGGCGGGGGGGGGTGGGGGGGGGCGGAGGAGCTGGTTGGTGGTGGCGAAGAGGAGGAGGTGGTTGTCCTTCGCTTCCAGGATTATCCTGGAGTAGAAGGCTGATTTGGCGGTGGCTAGGGCGGAGCGGTAATTTTTGATGCTGTCCAGCCAGATTTGCCGGTGGACCGTGAGGCCAGATTTGAGCCAGGTGCGTTCAACTGCTCTCACTTGGCTTTTGAGGGAGCGGAGGTGAGATGTGTACCAGGGTGATGATCGGGAATGGGAGACGGTTTTGGAGGTGAGGGGGGCCAGGGTGTCAAGGGTAGTGGAGAGGGTGTTGTGTAGGGCGGTGGAGGCGGAGGATGGGTCTGTACAAACAGAATGCCATTGTGGGCGGAGGTCGGAGGTTTCTAGGGCAGAGGTGAAAGTTTGAGGGGGAATCTTCTTCCAGGGCCGGTAGAAGATGGTGGTGGGTTTGGAAGTGGAGGGGGGAGGGATAGAGGTGTTGCAGGAAATGACAAAATGGTCAGAAATGGCCTTGTCTGTGATGGTGACGCCAGAGACGTTGAGGCCTCGGGTGATCACCAGATCGAGAGGATGGCCGTGAGTGTGGGTGGCAGTGTTGATATGAAGGGAGAAGTTGAAAGACGAAAGTAAAGAGGAAAATTCAGAGGAAATGGGGCAGGAGAGGGTGAAATGGAGGTTGAAATCGCCAAGAATAATAAGGCGATCAGAGTAGACACAAAGGGAAACTAAAAGTGAAGAAAAGTCTGAAATGAAAGTGGGAGAGGGTTTGGGGGGGACGATAAACTAATATGATTTTGAAAGAACTGTGGGAGGAGTGAGAGAGGGTGAGATGTTCAAAAGAGGGGAAGGAGCCGGAGGGATAGGGGGATAGGGCGAGGGATGTCTTTGAAATGAGGGCCACACCACCGCCACGACGGTTGGGTCGAGGAGCATGGTGGAATGTGTAGTTGGGTGGTGTGGCTTCAACGAGGGGGCTAGTGTCGCCTGGGGTGATCCAAGTCTCCGTCAGGGCCATGATGTCAACCTTCTCATCAAGGATGAGATCGTTGATGGCCAGGGTCTTGTTGCAGACAGAGCGGACATTTTGGAGACCGATGCGGAAAACGCAGTTCGCCGAGGGGTGTGAGGGGGGGCTGGGATGGTCGGCGGGGAGGGTGGGGATCTGAATAAGGGAGGAGAGGTTGACCCCCCGGGATTGTGTCCGGTGGGGCTGGCGGGGATGGTGGGGGACAGGGCACTTGGTGTGGCTGCTATTGGACAGCCAACGCCGAGTGCCACGGTGAGCCCGACGAAGGATTCCAGTACTGGAACAGAGGGAAGCGGTGGGAGGGTCGAGCAGGGACAGTAAACGAGGAGGGCGAAGAGAAAGAAGGGTAGAGAAAAAATAACGGAGAGGGGGGGTTGGGGGGAGAAGCTTGAATAGGGGGAGGGAAGCTCGGGACGTGGCGGCAGCCATATTGCGCACGCGGGGGACCAGGAGCGAGGGTCAATGGGGCGGCATCATCCCAAGGGATATGAGGCCGCGGCTGGGGGATGCAGAGGCGTTGCGGTCTGAAGCCTGACCGGGGCTGCGGCCGAGGCTGGGGTTGTGGGTTTTAGGTCCGGTCGACGGGGCTGCGTGTGTCCGGGCTATGGGTCGCCACGTCGAGGCGAGAGCCGGGACCAGGGCCGTGAGTCTCGTGGCTGTGGGTCTTGGAGCTGGGGCTGTGCGTCGCGGGGCTGGTCTTGAAGCCGGGACTGTTTTTCACGAAGCCGTTGGTCGTGGGGCTGGTCTTGAAGCCGGGGCAGCGTGTCACGGAGCCGTTGGTCGTGGGGCTGGTCTTGAAGCCGGGGCAGCGTGTCACGGAGCCGTTGGTCGTGGGGCTGGTCTTGAAGCCGGGGCAGCGTGTCACGGAGCCGTTGGTCATGGGGCTGGTCTTGAGGCCGGGACTGTTTTTCACGACGCCGTTGGTCGTGGGGCTGGTCTTGGAAGCAGGGCTGTGTGTTACGAAGCTGGTGCCGGGGGTGCGGGGATGTGGCTGTGTCTGGGTCTGGGGCCGGGGGTCCTGGGACTGTGGCCGGAGCCGGAGCCGGGGCTGTGAATCTCGGGGCTGGGACCAAATTTGTAGCTGTGGCTGTGGGTCTTGGGGCTGGGGATGGTGCCGGGGCTGCGGGTTGATGGGCTGTGGGCTGTGGGTCAGGTCAGGTCGAGCAATCTCTGCCATATGATCTTAATGCACGAGACACCTCTAGACCCGTGTGTTCCTCTTGCCGCCATCTTGCCCAAACGTGAAAGCCACGGTTAGACAGACAGAGATGGCCGGTGCTGCATAGCGCAGTACACATAGTAGCCGGCAAACATGCGTGATGTCCAAGAACAAATATGGGAAGTAATAATGTACAATGCGATAGAAAATCACCGAGAAAATTACCACCATCAGATCAGCCACTGACACGGCAAGCAAATAGTGAGAGACACGTTTGGAGAGACCGCACCTTCCTCGGGACAGTATCACAATGGCCACCATGTTAGCTACAGAGAGAGAGAGAGAGAGAGAGGGGAAAATGACAAGTTATAATAATCAATTTCTTCAGTTGATTTTATGTTGATTAAGTATATATTTTGTGCTGGAGTTTCTGTTGGGTTACATTCGCTTCTCTCACATGAAGTCACTATTTTGCGGAATCAACGGGAGATGGAGAAATGTCTGGCTCGCTGCCCATCACCATGTAAAACAATCACACACAAATACAGAGACAGACAGAGATCCACAGACAGAGGGAGATGTACTGACATGCAGAGAGGGAGAAAGAGAAACAGACAAGAATCGACCCAAAGGACGATGTAGAGAAAAATAGATTCAGTCAGAACGGCACAAATACACAGTTTTTTTAGTCGGCAAAAATAACTATACCCGTTCAGGGAGAGACTGTCACAGACATAGAAGGAATGGAAGATGCAGAGACACAACTGCACAGAGCGGTATACACAGACACACTGAGAGAGGCACAGCGATACAAGTAGACACATAAATTATTATTATATTGCATCATAAACAAAATCACACAATCAAAATTCCATCGCGTTCACAAGATCTATTTTCTCTTTTCAATTGCGCCCTACTATCTCTCATACCTAAGCAGTCAAACTGGAAATGTCTTATTATGGTTTTATTCTCGCTACCGCTCTCAGTTAAGAACTCACTTCCTCTCCAATAATTTGAACGTGATTGGTCAGTATCCCGAAATATGGCAACAGGGAATTTCAAGGATTACACAAACCAACATTTGCTGATTGAAAGGTGAGATTGCTAAACTGTGTCAGGCTACAAACTTTACTGCATACTAACCTAAATACTGAAATGGATGAATCACTTGCCAAGAATTCCAACAGCAGCGAGAATCGGGTAGTAAATTAATTTTATTCTCCAAATTATCGAATTGTGCATCTTCCTGGTGATAAAGTGAGTTCTCTTTTTAAAAAAACAACGCAAACAAAAAACAAGAGCATCAAACGTGGTCTTATTTAACGGAATGTGGGGAGCGCTCCATTGAGCAATTTTACCTCACGATCCTGGCTGAGTTTGTGCCGCGTGCAAAGGAAATCATGTCTGAATGTCAGTTATGCAATTCACCCCAATGGTGTGATTTGGGGGAAGCTGGGTGCCCATTCCGTCATGACACCCATGCCCACAACACCACACACGCCACCGTGTGTCAATGCAATATGTTGTTGTTAAAATATCTAAACCACCAGAGAGATGCAAATGTGAATGAGTGTTCCTCACCTACACACACTATTCCCCAGCCTGGAGTGTGTGTGTACATTGTCTACACAGGGGCCATTCACCAGCATTGAACCCATTACCTACAGCATTGGTCACAGCGTGGGAGGGACAAAGGCCTTTGTGACCACAGTGTGTACAGGGCGCTGAGTTCACTGCTGTAGCTTAACCCGTTAAAGTTGATAACGATTTCCACAAACGATAATGCTGCCATACAATTCCAATATACTGCCTTACATTGTACACACCTGGTTGTGAAATGCTTATCAGCCACAAATGAGTAAGATATTGCTGAGTTAAATGTATTGTTCGGTATACTTGTGTGTCTTTCACTCTGTGTTTATGTGTGTATGTCTCCCTCTTTCTCTCTAACATATGCAACTCTGTAGCTGTGACTAACCATTACTGTCTCTCACTCTCTCTCACCTCTGTCTCATTTTGTGTGTCTTTTTACGTAGACATAGGTGTATGCACCTGTCCACCTGTAACTGTCCCTGTATTTGTGAGTCTGTGTGTGTCTCTATCTGCCTTTGTGAGTTTTTGTGTCTCCCTCTCTAAACCTATCTCACTCGAATTGTCTCCAACTCTATCTGTCTCTCCCTCTCTCACTGCGACTGCGTGTGTCTGTATGTGTGTGTATGAGATTATGTGTGTTTGTGTGATGCATTGCATTTACGAAGTAGCTGTGAAACTGATGTTCCGTCTGTCTGTACATGTGGATGCCACAATCTCCCCGCTCCCATTTCAAATAGTGCAGGGAGATTCTGTAATTTTCCTGGCCAACAATCCCACAGATACAATTGATCAGTCACTTTATGGATGAATCTTACACTTTACTGTGCGCGAAGCATCTCTTGTATTTTGATTGTGCAGAAGCACTATTCCAAGATCAAACAGTAAAGCTGTGGCACGTATTCCCTAAGGAGACTGTTTAGGAACTGAATGTTGATTGAAAGATAGAGGTTAGGTTTATTTTAGGAATTATTGTGACTTATTCACGGGCATATATGATTCCAACAAGTAGGAAGATGGAATGTGAACCAAATACCTATTTACTGATCTAGAGTTTGGTAATATCCTTCTGTTTCAACCAAAAATTCACAATAAAGAAATCGCAGTAAGATATTGTGTGAGCGTTAGTGTGGGCGTTTTGAAGAGATGATAAGGAACGATCAGATTGATCAGGATTATTATTAGTACATCATTATTCCAAATAACACATTGAGAGTATTGGTAGAAATGGGAAGAATCGGCTTCGAACTGCAGTATTGGGGCTGCAATTACTGCTGAAATTTAATCATCTAATGGTGAATTGGTTACAACTCCGTACAATCCCAATATGAATTTCAGCCATTTCACGCGTCTGGATATGAACTGAGTAAATCATTTACAAAGATTTCAGTCTGACTCATTGTGTGCACTCGAGCCTCTTAGTAAGAAAAATTGTGATTTGAATGTTTTGCTGGGGACGTGTTGCGTTGGCGGGCGATCTTTTAGATGCGACTTTCAACTGCGGTGTTTCACATCGGGAGGACGTCCCAAGGCGCTCAATAGGCAGGTCCTGAACCGAGAATGCGAGAGGTGCAGGATGGTGGGGAAGGTCGAGAGAGATTTACGAGGTTGGGAGAGAGTTGTGAGGGATGGCACGGTCGAAGAGGAAGTTCTTCAAACCTTCCTTCAAGGAGGAGAGGGAGGGAGCGAGTTAAAGATACTGTAGAATGGAGTTTCAGAAGGTGGGGGCAGAGAGGCTGAAAGACGATCCGCCAATGCTGAAAACATAGAGCCCGCTGAACGGAGGGTGGGGCGGTTCATAGAGCGACAGAAGGTCGGAGAATTAGAGGGGGGCAAGGCGCTGAATGGCCTTGAAGGCGGGGACGAGGATTTTGTTTTCGTTCCTCTGGGCGTTGGGGAGCTTCTGGAGCCGGGCGAGAGTGGGAGGGATGTGCTCTCTGAGCTTGTCACACGTGAGGAAACGAGCTGCTGAGTTCTGGATGATACGCAGTGTATGAAGCGATGAACCAGGAAAGCCAACGGGGAGGAATTTGCACAGTTAATGTAGATGTTAACATTTTCCATGGCAGTTTTTCAAAAATATCAGTGATTCTTTCGTAATCAAAAATAAAAGTCCCTCAGATCAATTTAATCACTCACTTTGTGGCAGTTTCTGCTCTGCACAATCTAGTTTGAGCCATATCTCACGGAAGCGCTTTCGTCCATCAGACAAATTCACCTCAATCTCGTCCTAAGCTTCGTAAATATGCTGAAGGAATCATCTCTGTGGAATTATACGAAGCTCAACCATAGACAACTAACAGAACAGAGCATGGCCCAAGGAAAATGGAGAAACATGGAAAATTTCATCACAGAAAGAAGCCATTCGGCCATTGATACCTTCGCCAGCTCCTAGAAAGAGTTACATTATCTGTCACACTCCATCATTATTTCCGCACTATTTTGTAATTTATTTTCCTTCCTACCTCTCTGTCTATATATATGTACAGTATTCAATTCACTTTTAATTATTGCGATTGAATCACCATTCACCTTCCTTTCTGGTAATGCCCTTCAAATGGTGAAGCACATGCTGAGTAAATACATTGATTTATCTTCTCCTGCGTCACGCAAAACAAGGCATTCTGCCAGGCAAGCAAGGAGCAGTTAAAAAAAAGTCCTTCCCTCTCATTGCCAAAAGCATCTTTGATGAATAAATTTATATAGGTTCGTCACCAAGGCCTTAGTTTGCCCCACTTCTACATAAACAGGAATATGTACAGAGACTTATGAACAAACTTTGCATGGATCTTAGATCTGCAAGAAGATACGGATAAATTGGTAAAGTTGGCAGAAACATGGCAGTTGAAGTTTAACGCAGAGAAGCGTGAGGTGATACATTTCGGGAGACGAAATGAGGGGGGCAATATTGTCTAGATAGTACAAATTTAAGGAGTTTGAAGGAAAAGAGAGATCTGGGGTTTGTGAAGATGGCAATTCAGTTATACAAAGGCGTTAGGATGGCATGTGGGATACTATGCTTTATAAATAGGGGTTTAAAGTACAAAAAGTCAGGTATTGCTGAATAACCGCCGTGAAACTTTGGTGGGGCACCAGCTGGAATACTGAGTTAATTTTTGATTACCACACTATAAAAAGGAAGTTAAGGCATTGGACAGGGTGCAAAGCAAGTTTACAAGAATGGTGCCAGGATTGAGGGACTTCAGTTATGAGGAAAGGCTGGATAGGCTAAATTTATTCTGTTCAGAATAGAGAAGGTTGATGGGAGACCTCATAGAGATATATAAAATTACGAGTGTATTGAACAAGGTGAATAAAGAAAAACAGTTTCCACTGGTGGGCGAATCTGAGACTCGTGGTCACAGATTTTAAATAATTTAAAAATGAAGCAGTGGGGAGCTGAGGAGAAATTTTTGAACCCATCTCGTTGTTTGAATCTGGAATGCACTGCCTGAAATTGTGGTGGAGGCTGATTCGATAATAGCTTTTAAAAGAGAATTAGATCTTTATTTAGGAAGAACAGATCTGATAGATTATGGGGAGAGAGCTGGGCAGTTGCTCTTTTCAATGAGCTGTCACAGACTAGATGGCCGAATGGCCTCCGTTTGTATCGTACAATTCTTTGATTCTAGAGCTCGAATGAATATTCGGAAAGACACGTAATAATTTGTCCATATATTCCCGTGGCTTCTCTTCTCAGCAGTCGAGCTTCATCAGTACTTTCAGGGATTTGTCACTTAGCTTTATGACGGTCTCTGCTCTGATATGGTAAGCCATTATTCAAGTTGATCCTGCACATTAGAAATGATATTGCAATATACGATGAGTCTTCTGGATCAAAACAAGAGCCCGCGTTTCATGTAAGATAGTGATTAGATGAGGCTATATCGCAACAACACAGAAATCAGGGTAATTCCTCTGAATATCTACAGCTCAGCATTAATGGCCTCCACGCCAGCTGCATTTCCATGAGACAGCCTATACCCAACCAACACCCCACCTACACAACTTCTTTCTTACCACAAGCCAGACCACGGCCTCCGCTGCACAACTGCTTCCTTACCAATAAACAAAATATCACTATCCCTCAACAATTGTTTCTTGTTCATGATGCGAAGGAGGCTAATTGGCAACCTATCGAGAAATTCGTTTCTGTTGAGCGCTGCAGCTCAGTTGCTTTTGATCTAAGAATAGTCGTTTGGAAGTCAATTCAGTAAATGAGCCAATGCCATGGGCTTGGATTCATGATGTCGTTAGTTTTTATTGTCAGTAACGATGTGGCCAACAGAATTGTTACATCAACTGGATTTTGTTAAATGTGGAACTGAGCAGACCACAGAGGATTGTGCAGGACAATCAATAAAAAACAGTGAAAGAAGCGCGGTTAGGATTTTCAAGTGAGTTTCGCAAAAATCATGGGCATAAACAGACAATAATAAAAAAATAGACTGCGTATGTAAGGTGCGTTTTCGATGAGAGGATGAACAATGGTGCTGGTAGTTGAGTGATGTGGACCATTGGATGATATTCTAATCTGAAGGGGTGGAGTTTAAGGGAGAATAGGGATTGTAGCGTGTGGCAGAACAAAATGACGAAGAGTTGGGTGAAGAAACATAATCTGAAAGAGGCCAGGGAGTAAGTCAAAAGTACTATTACGGAAGAGTTGAATCAAATGAATGTCAACGAAACCTCCAAATGTCAGGCGCTGGTATCATCACACTCTATGGATAATAATAATCACCCTTGCATTTGATATAGCACATTGCACATTTTGTCGTCATCTCAGAGCGTTTCACAGAAAATACTGTAAAGTGAGTTGACTCACTCCACATATAAGGGAGACACTATGGCAACTCGGAATCCTGCAGGACCATCATCTGTTCTCTCCCCCACCATCCGCCAATATCTCATCCATAAAGATGCAGAAACCTTGGTCAATGTCTTTGCTACCTCTCGGCTGAAATACTCGAAAACCCTCCTTGCGTGTCTACCCTGCGCCACCATTCAAAAACTCCAGCTCATAGAGAACGCTACCGCCCACATTCTCTTTGCGCACAATTTCAGAAAGCAGGATTTCAGAAAGCAGCAAACTTTCGATGATTTGCTCTGATGTTGGGGGTTGTTTGGTGGATTGAGGACCAAGGGGCCCCAGATGCTGGTCTTATGGACGGGGCCTTCCAGCTGAAAAAGGGTTATCTTCAACTGGACGTGAAGAAGCTGATGGAACCAAACATCACACTGTACTCCAGGAAGGAGTTTAACGGTGCGCAGATATGACGAAAGACATCAAAGCATTTGTGTGTTGGCCAGGGCATGGGCGACATGAAACAGGCCAGAGACACCTGAGTAGAGGGAGAATAGAGGAAAATTCATCTATCCAAACATGTGTCTAGTGAACCTGCTCAAGGTCAACGAGACACAAACGTATTGTGCTGCTGTTGACTCAACAAACTATCGTCGAATTCCAGATAATCTAGGATGCCAAGAAACTACCCGATGATCTATTCCGTCAGAGACAACCCGCCATCATCATTCTTTCTCGCACATTTCATGAATGTTTCATTCAAATTATTAATGCAAGAGCATCAGAGATGAGAGAGCCACGAAGGAGTAAATAAATTGTTGATTAAATTTGTTGGCATTTTCTAGGTTGCTGTTACACTGATGTCCTGGCTGCGTGTTCGGGTGGATGATAATACATCCCAATAACACAATCCAAATAGTTCAGGGAGTTTATCCGCGGTGTCCTCGCCAACAGTCTCCCAGATACATCTAATCACTCACTTCATGTGCGATTCTCAAACATTGCTTTGTGCAAAATTGATTACTGTGTTTTGAATCTACAGAAATACTCGTCGAGTTATCAAACAGTAAAGCTGCGCAATAGGTTCTATGAGGGAGGAGGACAAAATGTTGATTCATTAAAAATGAATTTAGATACTTTTTCAATCTGTGGAAAGTGAAACGTAGAACCATAAACGAGATTCCAGGTTAGAATTTTCATCAGTTGCCTCATCGGTCTTCAGCTGGGTGGGAGCACATCCGCAGGTCCATTAGCGATCTACAACCACTCTTGAAATAACATATGATAATAATACTTAGAATTATATAGCACTTTCCACGTCTTATCGACATCTATATATATATATACTCAAGGATGAATTTCCATCTCACTTCCCAGAAATTCCATGATGTTGTTGTTCGACCACTGTTAAACGGTCTTCCAGTCCAGTTTGCTGAATTAAACGTCAGTGTGTGTTGAAGCCATAACTCGGTGCCTCCATTTCTCTTTTGTATTTCATAATAGTGATATATAATATCATAATATTCATTGCACTTGATTTAGCCTCACCAGCTCCTCCATTCACAGGCTGCAAATCATCCAAAACTCTGCAGCCCGTGTGCTATCCCGCTCCTGCCTGCGCGACCACATAACACCCACCCTCGCCCGTCTTCATTGGCTCCCCATCCCCCCAACGGATCGAGATCAAGATCCTCGTCCTCACCTTCAAGGCCTTACACGGCCTTGCCCAGCCCTATCTTTCTGACTTACTTTCCCTCTACAAGCCCACCCGGAACCTCCGTTCAGCAGGACTTGGCTTGCTCCAAGCCCCCCGCCCGAACCACCCCACCATCGTATGCCGCGCCCTCAGTTTTTCCGCTACCACCCTTCGGAACTCCATTCCCCAATCCCTCCGACATGTTTCCTCCCTTTCCTCTTTCAAGATCGCTTTGAAGATTCTCCTTTTCGACCGTGCCTTCTGTTTCCCCCTAATTCTTCGACCTCCCCAAGGGTTCTTACCCCCTCCAGAACACTTCCCTCCCAGCTCGGGTCACACGCCTCCTGTGCAGCGCGTTGGGACGTCCTCCCGACGTACAAGGCGCTCTGTAAGTGCACATTGTTGTTGTTAGCGCTTTGCATATCTTATCAACGTCTTAAAGCGCTTCGCTGAAAATACTTTAAAGTCAATTGACTTTATGTGGGCGAAACGCGCAGGAAAATGTGCACAGCGTTGTCAAACAAACAGTAATTGATTAAAATGACAAATTTATTAATTTATTTTGGAGGGATTATTATAATTTTAACAACAATTTCAACAACATACGCAGCTTGCAAATGTTTTGTACATACTAAAGCTCGGAAGGAATACCTTCTGCAGCTTCCCTTGGTGCTCAACATCACAACATGGACGTGCTGTCACAAATTTCTTATACATTTAAAGCGTAACTTGCATAATAAACTTGTTGCCTTTGAGAAAACGAGAATGACCAGAGTAGACCTTGGTCCGTTCTCACAATGAGTCAGAATAGAACAGCGACAAGCTGCAGTTGGCAGAGAATCATATGAGTTTGCAGCACTGAATTAGGACAACTGGCCCATTGGAACTGTAAAGGAATTATTTGGAAGTGCTCATCCAGTCAGACAACACAACCCGCTTCATTCTTGATAGACGTATAATTGTTTCTCTTTTAAAATATGTATTACATAATCTGGTGAATGCTGTTCTTGAATTTTACGTGAAGCACATGATGGATCTCTTCAGAAATTGAACCACGATTCCACTAACAGTCATAATCCTTCTTTACTCTGGGTAGTAATAGTAATAATGCTTGAATTTCATATAGGTCTTTTCTCTTCATCTTAACATCTCAAAGCGCTTCACAGAATATACTGTAAAGTGAATTGACTGTATATACGTGGGTGAAACGCGGCAGCCAATTGCGCACAGCATTGTCCCCCACAAAATATCTTGGAATAAAATAACCAAGTTTAAATATACACAAGTGTATATATCAGACTTGTGGAGCAAGGAAACTTGAACAAGGTTTCGCACTGACTGGAATGGAACACAGGTATCTCGGTTCGTAATTTAGTGCTCTAACCACTGTGTCACATGACACCACAATAGAACGAAGTTGGCAAATTAACGGATTTGTTAACAGTCAAACACGAAATGTGTGGTCAGAATACCGACAGCATGATTGACTTGCTTCAAGTGGTAGTGACACGTTAAGTCAGGGTTGAGTTTTCAGTTTGCTGTATTAATTTACACAAACACTAATAATTGATGTCACCCCCGCAACCCACACACCTTCAAAACAGGCGGCTTAAAGTAATCGGTTAAGCAGATGCATGTGGAATGAAGAAATTTGCTCAACGTTTAACACTGCTGGAAATCAAATCAAATCTCCGGTTTGTGTACTGTGTGCTATATACACTGAGCTCTGTTACAGATGATGTTACTGCGCTTTCGGAATTCCACACGAAATTATTTACATAAGGGGATTAACACGAGTTTGAATCTGGAATGCATTGCCTGAAAAGGTGGTGATTGGGCTGATAAGAGAAGAACTCTTAAAAGAGAGGTAGACATTTATTTTGGGGAAGACGGGTTAGCGAGGTTGTCAGGAGAGAGCTGGGGAGTGGGATTAAATTGATCTATTTAAAAAGACAGCACAGACTCGATGGGCCGAATGGCCTATTTTGTACGCGTTATATTCTATGATTTTATAACTCTATGATCCTTGGATGTTGTCTGATCTTGCCTGATTGGCACAGATACCCTGTTGTGCTCCGATTTCAAATACACACCATGTCAACTTTGTTCAGCCTCTTCCAGGCAAACCGCTTCCTGAACAAGGTCAGCATTTACTCATATCAAGGTGGATAAGTCACCTGGTCCGGATGGGATGCACCCTAGGTTACTAAGTGAGGCACGGGAGCAAATAGCAGGGACTCTGGCCACGATCTTTCAATCTTCCTTGGACACAGGGGTCGTGCCAGAGGACTGGAGGATAGCTAATGTTACTCCCTTGTATAAAAAGGGGCAGAAGGACAAGCCTGGTAACTACAGACCAGTCAGTCTAACGTCGGTAGTGGGCAAAATTCTAGAGTCCATAATCAGGGACAAGGTAGATCTTCACTTAGAAAGATATAGGCTAATAAAGGACAGTCAACATGGATTTGTTAAAGGCAAATCTTGCCTTACAAATCTGATAGAATTTTTTGATGAGGTAACGGAATGGGTGGATAATGGTAGCGCAGTTGATGTAGTTTACATGGACTTTCAAAAGGCATTTGACAAAGTGCCACATGAGAGACTTATTAAGAAATTAAAGGCCCATGGCGTAAAAGGGACAGTGGCAGCGTGGATCCACAACTGGCTGCGAGACAGAAAGCAGAGAGTTGTAGTGAGCGGCTGTTTTTCAGATTGGAGGGAAGTGAGCAGTGGTGTGCCACAGGGATCGGTTTTGGGACCATTGCTGTTTGTAATCTACATCAATGATCTGGACTTGGGTGTACGGAGTACAGTTTCCAAGTTTGCAGATGACACTAAGTTAGGGAGAATAGTAAACAGTGAGGAGGATAGTAGCCATCTGCAAGAGGATATAGACAAATTGGTAAAGTGGGCAGACACATGGCAGATGAAGTTTAATGCAGAGAAGTGTGAGGTGATGCATTTTGGGAGAAGAAATGAAGGGAGGCAATATAGGCTAGATAGTACAATTTTAAATGGTGTGAAGGAACAGAGAGACCTGGGGATTTGTGTTAGTGACTCGTTGAAGGTGGCAGGACAGGTAGACAAGGCTGTTAAGAAGGCATATGGGATACTAGGCTTTATAAATAGGGGTATAGAGTACAAAAGTCAGGAAGTGCTGACTAACCTCTATAGGACTTTGGTGAGGCCTCAGCTGGAATACTGTGTTCAATTCTGGTCACCACACTACAGAAAGGATGTGAAGGCATTGGAAAGGGTACAACGAAGATTTACTAGGATGGTGCCAGGATTGAGGGACTTCAGCTATGAGGAGAGGCTAGATAGGCTAGGGTTATTCTCTCTGGAGCAGAGAAGATTGAGGGGAGACCTAATAGAGGTTTATAAGATCATGAGGGGTTTCGACAGGGCAAATAGAGAAAAACTATTTCCACTCGTGGGTGAATCTGTGACTCGTGGTCACAGATTTAAAATAGTTTCAAGGCGCAGTAGAGGGGAGCTGAGGAGAAATTTTTTCACTCAGCGAGTTGTTCGAATCTGGAATGCATTGCCTGAAAAGGTGGTGGAGGCTGATTCGATAACAACTTTTAAAAGGGAATTAGATCTTTATTTAGGAAGAACGGGTCTATTAGGCTATGGGGAGCGGGCAGGGCAATGGGATTGAATCGCTCTTTTCAAAGAGCCGGCACAGACTAGATGGGCCGAATGGCCTCCTTTTGTGCCGTAAAATTCTATGATCTATGATATATTGATTCTCTTCAAGAAGAATATCAACAGCGTTAGCAGGGGACTTGTTGGTATGCCATTGAATATCCCATAAAATAATTTGAGAAGAGAAGAGAGTTTCTGCCTGTATTGTTGCCAGTCATTCTTTGTTGAATTATCCGTGGATCTGATGTGTGTTTGTGGACTGTCATTGTGGGCATTCGAATGCAGCGTTTACCACAATGCAAACTCCACAACGGCCGGGAAACTTGAGCAAATATTACAGGCCGGTGAATAATTTGAAATGGCCCTACATTAATTCCAATTCATCAAACACACTGAAAATTATCGCTTGAAATATACAGTAAATAGGTCGCTGTGCAGCCAATTTTCCAGATATGTGTGCGAGTCCAGGATATCAGCTATGGTGTGGAGTTGTTAACGTGATGGACAAGAAAACACATTGAGAATCGTTGTTATGATCGATAACTATTTTCCCGTGATATTATTTTCTGCCAATGTTTGTAATGAGGTTACAATATAACAATCCTGTGTTTGCCTCAAAGCTCACTTGATGAACAAAATTAATGGAGATAAGGCATTCAGGATCATGAAATTCAAAATCAAATCACAAAAATTACCAACTTTATCGTTCTTGTAACGTCATTTTACTTATATTTTGATCATTCGTGGAAACATCGAAACATAGAGCAGAATACATTTGTATTAACATTTTACCCTTCTGCTTTTAAAATGAGAAATTTATGGAATGTGTTCAAAACCAAAACCATTATTTGGAACAACTCGACAAAAAGTTCACTAACAACACATTTGGGAGAATCGTTTGAAACACATTTAGACAATTAGGGGTTACCTGTTCGTAGATCGCCATCAGGTTGACCAATCAGAAAGATTTCACTGTGACTACGATTTTAATTAATGTTCACCATTTTTTTCTGTTGCCAATTTCAACAGTTTGATCTGCAGATATATATGTTAGTTATCTGGCTCTTTGGTCTGCGGTTACACTGACTTCCGTTAACCTTCTGTTGACGACACTGCATCTGTGATTTCAGCATTCACTCAGAGGCAGTATTTTGAAATCACGCGAACAAGTGCATCAGGGCTAGGTTCCCAATATTTCTAGATCCGTATTAGGTAGGCTGATGCTGTTTGCATCGTTCAATGACAGGTACGGTTTGAATGACACTAAAACAAATCAGACTTGATTTGCTTTCAGAACGCCCGTTCGTTACAGTAAAGATATGTAGACTGGTTTGAAGACTAAGAAAATTGATATAATTATCCTCTGTATAACAGTTAACTGCACGCACAACAGTTCTTGTGAATGTTGATGGAACTGTATTTTTATCTATTCCTGACCTAGGAATATCAACGGAGAGTAAAGGTAGACCTTTTCTCTGTGGTTAATATACATCTTCGATTATTGCTAATTATATAATTTAGCAAATAGTATAAAAAAATTTTTTACCGCTCTCTTCATCTCCTCTCTGGATTGATTCTGTTTAAGAGCGTAAATGCACGTGTTTGTACAGGAGCTTAAAAGCTGTAGCATATAGCCAGTTTGCATAATAATGTTCAAACGATCGTTGTGTCTTGGGGAGTAATTTGAATCTGAAATTCTCCAGTATAAGAAAAATAAAACATAAGTCATCCATAATAGTATAAAATTGCCTGATATCGCAAAGACTAAAACAGTGGCTTTCCTTCGGCTCTTCATCTCTGGATCACTGTCTCTCTCATTTCTATTCCTGTCCCTATCACTGTGTCCCCGTAATCTCCTGCGGGCTCGACTGGCCACCAGGATGTGGCTGACGGTCAGGGCGTTGAGCAGCGAAAATCACAACGAATGGGAGAATCGGGGTTAAGATAAGGTCGAGGAGGTCAAACACTGTCCATAGTATAAACGAATAATAGCTTGCTTTAGTAACACATAAGCACTGTGTACTGTTAAATATGAACTGTGGTTCAAAGGAAAAATACCAGGGAGTATTTTGTCCAATGCTGAACTCACTCAGCCCCGCTATCACTGCAGAGCTGTGTTTTCGGTGCAATAGTTAGATTTCAGTTGTTGGCAGCAGATGGCGACATATCGATGAAAGGTGAAAGCCACAGTTAGCCAGACAGAGATTGTCGCTGCTGTAGCACTCCGTACATCTAGCAGCGCGCAAACAGGAGTGATGGCCACGAATGAAAATGGGAAGTAGTAATGAACGATGCCAAATAAAATCACTGAGAAAATAACCACCGTCAAATCAGCCACTGACATGGCCACCAGATACTAAGAGACAGATTTGGAGAGACCGCACCTCCCTCGGGACAGGATCACAATGGCCACCAGGTTAGCTACAGAGAGAGAGAGAAAGAGAGAGAGGGAGAGAGAGAAAGGGAAATTACCAATTATATTGATTCATTCCTACAATTAGTTGACTTGGTGCCAATAATCTTGCAACTGTGATTCAATTCCAGAGGGCAGGGCTCGATAAAGTATTCGGCAAATTTCCTTTATCCACTGATAATAATCCCACAGAAACAAAACAATAAGAAATTGGTCGTTTAAATAATCGACTATTTGTGCAGTAGCCCGACGGGTATGGCTCACAAATGTATAGTCAATTGAATTCACAGTTTAATCTGCGAAGAATTGTGAGACGCTTAGAGGATATTAAATGTGCTACCTCAAGTGCAATAGTTATTGTTATCATTAATAGGTAAACTGGAAATTATGTGGCTTAGCAGGATAAAACTCCTACTTCAGTTCCCAATACGAGTTGGCAAGTTCCGAGGGAGGGGCAATAAAGTGACCGAAAGCGTGTTCCTTTAGAAAGTTCTTGAGCCGAGACCAGCAAATGGAGTGGGCAAGGCGAAGTGAGTCAGGAGGGAAGGAGTTGCAGTGGATGATTGCAAGACCGCCGATGCTGGATCGGAGGCTTCAGGAGACGAGGAGGAAGCCAAAGAGATGTTGAAACCGGTGCAGTTTGTGGGGAGAGGGCGTCAGATATTTAGAGGGGTTGCAAAGAAATAGAGTATCTCAATACAACCATGACGATGTTGAAATCGATCCTCTCCTGTACAGGTTGGCATTACAGTCAGGCAAGCAACGGGGTAATCGAGCAGCGGAGTTTGATAACGGCAGCAGAATTCTGTATGAACTAGATCTCATGAATGATGGTGGAGGGGAGATCATGGCATCTGATTCGTGCAGCCGAGATGTGACAATGGCATGGACCAGTGTTTCGGCAGCTTTTGGCGTGACATATTGACGGCGACGGGTAATGCTTCGAGTGGGAGTAGGCGGTACTGGCGAGGGACAGCTTGTAGTGGAGGAAGGATAATTGGGGATAGAAGCTGACGTCAAAGTTGCAAAGATAGAAAATGTCAGACACACACAGAGGGAAATAGAAAGAGAAACAGGCTGATAGAGGGAGATATAGCAAGCGAGAGAAAAGATAGAGAGTGATACAAACAGAGAAACAAGAAGATATAGAGACAAATACATTGAGTAGGACAGCGGCAAATATACCGAAAAGGAAAGAAAGACAGACAGATACACAAAAATAGACAAAACAGAATAAGCGAAGCAGAGATGCAGAGGCACAAACAGATAAAGACACACATAGCCAGACACTGACAAGGAAATCGGGAAAGGCAAACGCACAAGCACACACTCGCTTAAGGAGCGAAATTTACGCCTGTATATCTATGTATATATACAGAGAGAGACACATTCAGAGAGAGGGAATTACAGAGAGCAGAGGAAGCATGTGCACGACAGAGACAGACATAAAGACATACACATGGAAACAGAGTGACAGGTAAACACAAAATGAGAGAAAGAAACACACAGACACAGAGAGAAATGCATACCATTAGAGAGAGTGACACACAAAGAGAAAGCAACACACACTTTCTATAGCGGTGTAAAGACAAATATACACCATTAGACATGTAGAAAGTTGTAAAACCTGCTGAAAACAAGGAAAATACAGCGAGATAGAGAATGAGACAGAGACGTACTCTTAGACAGATTTGTTATTTTATCAAACCTGTTGTGCAACTAAAAGGCATTGACCTAACCAATTTTTATATTCTATCTCCTTCTATAGTGCTTCACTACGTATAATATATAAAGAGGCAGCCAGGATTTTCTTATTACGTTAGTATTCTAAATGCTGCTCTTACAACAATACACTTAATCCCCACACACTGTATTTGATTGACAGTCGCCAGTAACTATTCGTTCATAAGGTTACAACCCACAGCTTCGTGATTCAGAGCGACATTGTTAATCTGGTTCGAGCTGCAATCCTTACTGCAACTGAATGTAGAAAATAAATTTAGTAAAACACTTGCCGGGAACACCAAACGCAGTGAGAATCGGGAAGTAAATGTTTTCTATCCTAATAATAATCGGAGTTGGCATTTTCAACTAGGAAAGTATCACGTCTTCTCTTGAAAGAGGCAGTAGCTGACGGCCAAAAGATGATTCTGGAAAGTCGCAAACGAATTCTTATATAAATCAACTTTGTTGAGCAATTTTATCACGGGGTCGTCGATGAATTTGAGCCGTGTGCAAAGCAAATGCATTCCATGTGTTATGTAATTTACCTCAAGGATGTAATTTTGTGGGCAGCTCATTGTTTTCATCAATGCTTGTCATATCCCATGCCAGTGAAGCCCGTGTAGTTCAGGTTAGAGCACTCGCTTTATAAGTGCGAGAGCTGTGTTCGAATTCAGGCATGTCAGGGTGACACCTCGAGAAGTTTCCTAGTTCCACTTAGCTAAAAATAATCTATCCCCCAAAAACACAATAATAAAAAATGGTCTTGTCAATCCACGTCTGTTATTGGGGGACGCTGATATGCGCAATCTGTTGCCGAGTTTTGCCCACACCCATAGAGTCAATTCACTTTACAGTTTATTCTGTGCAGCGCTTTCAGACGTTGCTAAGATACGAAAAGCGCAATATCAAATACACAAGTTATTATTATTCTCCCTAGTTACCCATTTAAGTCCCCAGGGTGTAGTTTAAGGCAACATCGTTCCATAGCATCTTGCTTCTATCTTAACTAATTACAGAGAGTGTGGAAAGGGGCATGGGAAGAACCAATGCTTTGTGAACCTAGTGTGTGTCCTGGTGTTCCTGTTAAAATGTAACCAGAAAAGATAAAATGCTTCTCGCGGAGAATAATAATCCTTGCATTTCCAATCAGTCTTAGTTGCTTTCTACACATTTAGACACGAATTGTGGTATCAGCCACAAAAAGAATTGTGGTATCAGCCTCTGAGTTAGAATGTTTTGCGTTTAACAAGAACAACAGAAACTGCTTCGATGTTTGTACTGCTCTCCAGTTTATACAGTGTCTGAGAGCATTTTACAATAACTCAATGGCGAGCCAGGGGCAGGTGGAGAAAGGTGACTTTAGGCGCGGTGGAAGAGAAAGGTATTTTTCTTGGAACTGAAACTGGGAAGAGAGGGGGAGAGGCGAAGGGAGTGAGGAAGGGCATTCCTGAGCCTCGTGGTATAGTGGCTGAAGGCAAGGCCGCTGATGGTGGAGCGGAGGACTGCGGGGATGAGGAGGACTCCAGACCCGGACAGACTTAGTTCAAACCGAAGAAAGGCCTCTCCAGTGCTGATTGTTTTTTGCCCTGTCCGAGATCTCGTCGTTTGAATGACATGATAAACTGAGTTTCCGTCTTTCTGTGTAAATGATGCACATGGTGTAAATCAATAATTTGTGGCTGTTTCGTGGACAAGGCTATGCACAATCCTGTGTTTCACACGAAAATAGACAGGATCCGTTTCACAACAACAACAACAACTAAATTACATTGATAGAGCACCGATCACATCGAGGGGAAAATCACAACACTCACTCCTTCTCGAACCCCTCCAATGGGGTTTCCATGCCTCCCGCAGCACGGAAACTGCCCTAGTCAACGACATCCCGGCCATTTGCTCCCCCAATCATTCAGGATTCTGCAGCTCGTGTACCATACCAGGCTTCGCGACCACAACACTCCCTTCCTCGCCCATATCCACTGGATCACCGTCAGGTCTGCTCCGCGTCCATCGCCCTGATCGCCCAAGCATCAACTTCAGGGCTTTCATCCTGTCTGCTTCCACACTGTGGAAATCAATCCCGCAGTCCCTCTGACTTGCTTCCTCCCTTTTCTCCTTGACTGCCAGTCTCGACCATTCTCTTCCACCGCGCCTTCGGCTACCCCTCTAACTCTTCACCTTCTCCTTCCCCTTGCCTCGACTTAATCCCCCACTGCACCGACCGCCCACCCACCCCCCATCCGCTCGAGTCACGACCAGACTGTTCTTCGCTTTGGGAAGGCTTCCCGACGTGAAAGGCGCTATGTAATTGCATATATGTTGTTGTTGACATAGAACGATATAGACCAACACAGAATAGGCATGATGGAGTTGTTCAAGGTAATCTTGCTTCCAAATATGTTTTAATTTTTCTATCAGACAGCTTCGCAGGGAAGTCATGTGGAACAAAGTCTGTGATTGCGTGTATTGAAACGGGAGCCACAGCCATCAGAAGAACAACAACAACAACATAATATTGATAGAGCGGCTTTCACGTCAAGACGACGTTCCAAGGCACTGGATCGGACGATCCAGGTTGTCGCACAAACGTTGAAATCTCTGGCTAAACCGACGACGCTCTCTGACAGGCCGTCCAGTGTGGAAGGCGCTATATAAATCGAGGTTATTGTTGTTGACCAATGATTCACTTCTGGTATTCTGTCCCTCAATTCCTCTGCCTTCAGCCTCCCACACTCATTCGCTCCCTCACTCACTCTCCCACCTTTATCTCCGCCTTCCCTACCTACCATTCCTTCCTCCTTCAAATCCCATAAAGAACTTCGCTTTTAATTGTGCTTGCCTTCACCCGTCCACTCCCTGTCCTCTGTCTCTATGGTCGACTCAACAACTGTGAAGCCCTCGATGTTTGGAAGGCGCTATATTAAGGAAACTTGCGGAAGTATAATAACTGCAGTAAATTATCCTTTGAGGCATAGATATTGGACAATACAATTTATCGGAGGAAACATTGTGCAATATATACCTGATCTTAGATTATTACTTTCCATTGACTCGTATTCCATTATCAGTATCCACTGTGACATGCAACGGATCAAAGTGAAAATGTATTACCTAACTTCTGTTTCGCGCCAAATTTGGTAGTTCTTGGAAAATGTACTTCTCAAGTGCTTCCTCTCCAATGCACCAAATCGATCGATCAATCAATCAATCAATCAATCGATCAATCAGTCAATCAGTCAATCAGTCAATCAGTGAATCAGTCAATCAATAAATCAATCGATCGATCGTAGCGCCTTTCAAGTCGAGAGGACGTCACAAGGCGCTGTAGAGTTAGATCGGGACAAGAGCAGTTGTGGAAGGTCGGGCAAGTTGAAGATAAGTAGAAGAATTTGCTATTTTTGTGGGAGAAACGCGGCAGCCAAATTGCGCAAAGCAGTGTCCCAAAAACAGTCATGGAAGTCAGGTTAGGGGAGAAAGTGAGAAAGGCGGCAAGCGGAGCGATCAGGATAGAAGGAAGGAGAGCAGGAAAACCGACAGTATATTTGTGGGCGAAATAACCACGAGTCAGAAACGCATCCTGTGATCTTAAGATTAGTTTTCATAAAAAGAAGGCTCATGTGATATCCCTCAGAAATAGTGGAAATTATTATTTCAGAATAATCGCCCTTCCGCCTCCGTTAACACCGGCAAAGGTGCTTTCAAAATGAAATACCAAACTCACATGTCTCAACAACATGGAACATGTATATTTGAGAACTTCCCAGAAATGGCGGAAGAAGTGCAACAGAAGAGCGGAGTTCATCGTACCATTTGTAGAATATTTAATGTCTGGAGATCTGCTTCAAAATGTGATAGAATGTGAGAGTTGTGGTGATAGAAAGAGAGACACTTATGCAAAGTTTGCTTAAAATACAATACAAGCTGCTTCATCGAGCATGTGCAGAACGCTACTTCGTTTGCAAAAAACAGCGGGGATTAGCAAAAAGCTACACTTTTAAACGGGCGTCTGCTTCTTGCTCATGAAGATGAAGGATTCCATGGCGCTGTTGGATCAAGCGTTATATTTCTGGATATCAAACTCCAAAATAAATGTTAAAATTTACTTTAGGATTGTTCTCGCCTTATCGTGGCTCAAATTGGCTCCTGTATTCAGCTCCATAAATGCTACCCCTGTATACCATCAAATGTTTCAGCATTCCAATGTGCCGCGCTAATTGAGGGGCCCTTTGTAGATGCAAGATAATGTTGTGGTTGGTGACTTATATCTCGCTGATAACATGTTATCCATTATAAATTACTTGACTCATTATTATATTATGCAACAGCAATGAAAGCTCCCAAATATCAATCTTTATCAGAGACTTACGCAGGTTAAGAACGGTTATGCTGGAAGTGTACTTGTTCTTAATCCCAATGAGGAAAGGAGCAAGGGATGAGTTCAAAACACAGATAAACAGAAATTGTCAAATTCGGCTTGCATAGAATAGTTGTGCCGAAGCGATTCGCAGACATTCATGGCTTTGCCCCTTCCTATCTCTCTGACCTGCTGAGTCAATATCAATCGGCTTGCCCCCTTGGTTCAGCGGGCACCATCTCCTTCAGTCCCTTCACATCGCCTCATCTCTTTCCTCATGCAACGCTGTTCTCAACACACTGCTTTTGGGTCAAGCCTTCTGTCACCCTTCGCCCACTGTCGCTCCCTTCCCCCGATCCCCACCTCACCGTCAACCATCGTTATTCTTCTTCTGATTGTTATATGTTCACTTCACATCAGAAATTCAGCTAAAAACTGAGATTTAATAATATAATCCACTGTTCGTCGCCAATCAAGCCTGGTTGGAATCACAGTCAAACACAGATAATGGCTGAGGCTTTTACTCCTCACGGAAATGTCACGCGGCAGATTTGCTGCAGCTCGGAGCTTTTCACACAATCACAATTACAGGGATTGAAGAGCGTACAAAGTTTCTCAGTGAAACTCTTTCTGAAATAGTTGCTGAATTGATCCAAGTAAAGTTTTCCAGCAATTTATACGACATAGCAAAGCCTGATGTGGGTGAAGAAGGAGCCTGTTCAGCGAGCAAACGCACGTCACACAGTGGTCAGTATCTTCATTTATTTATATTCAGATTTCCCAATTGAACAACTAAATCCAGAGCTTGTGATGTCCTATTACTCCATTTGCTGTTGGTGATAGCAATTAAGTCAATATCATGTGGGCAGAAGTCTCGGTGACGCAATGTGTCAGCGCGTTCGGCTGCTAAATAAAACAATCGGTGGGACAAGCCGACACAGGGCTTGTCCCACCTTTCTTATTATCTCTCTGCATAGTATCATGAACAATTTCTTCATAGTATTGCCATTTTGATTTACTTCATTGACAATTATCTGAGGGGGGTTTTCACCTATTAGGGGCATATTTCAATTAATTTCCAAACTTTGTGTGCAGGAAATGCAACGTCGACAGGTGCTACTATTTGGTTAACAAATAGCCAAAGTCGAATGTCAAAGTTTGCTGTTTTGTGACAAAAAGGCAGAAGAATGTTTGAATAGCATTTGAAGCCAGAATCTCCTGCTTACAAGACAGGCGCTTTCACCACCTTATCCACGATGCCATGCATAGTCCAACTTTCAGTTTATCTTTGGAGAAGCAAGATGTCCTATCTACGTTGCCAATAACAAAAAATAATTTTTTTGCAGCTTTTTCCACTTTGAGTAGACGTCTCAAAAAGTGTACAGCGGTGGCATTTAAATAGACTTGACTTTGTGTTTTAAATTCTAGATACTGTCGAATGTTGCAGTGGGCATTAGAGTGTTGAAACTTAGAAGGCGCCGAACAGGATGGACGTTTCATGAGCAACGATTTCGATTAATCTGAGAGAAAAAAAACGGTTTAGGAAACAGAACTGGAAAAGCACAACAAATTTGTGAAAATCTGAGAAGCACAGGATTTCACACTAGACCAACCGGTCCCTTATTTACATCCAGCCTTCTCATCACTTGGAGTTCAAGAACATCCTAGTCGGTAACAGAAACTGTATAATAGACAACAACAACGGCTTCGATTTGTATAGCGCCCTCCACGCGGGACTGCATCTCAGAGCACTTCAAAGACAATGTAAGTGCCCGGCTAGCTCAGTAGGTGGAGCAAAAGTCTCTTATTCTCAGTGTCGTTGTTTCGAGCCCCACGTTGTGGCGTGTTTGGAAAATGGCGCGTTTCAATACATTCCTTGTTTAATATTATCAGGATACTTGTTATCAATTGCACACAATTGACGTGCAAACTGTCTTCCAATCAAGACAAACCTTTTATGAGATTTTGAAAATCTCAATACAATCGATGGAGAAAAATTTGATGCAACAAATTCAGACCACTAAGTGTAAAAACTCTGTATTTACAGGTAAAGATATTAAAGACGTGGCTCTGCCACTTGGTTGGATATACATACTTCATGCACATATTATATTGGTAGCTTTTTTAAAAATTGCATGTGTCATATTTAGTCAAACAAAGTTTTATACGACAAATACATCGTAAAGTCTGTATGGGAGACACTTTGAGAGGGCACTGTGACATGCTTAGATGTGGTATTGAAAATAGTAAAACTATCATGATATTCAGTAATTCTATTGTGTTTTGTCATTCGTGTTTATAATGTAAATTACTAATTGAACAGAAGCTCAGCTGAACTTACATAATTTGATCAATGGTAGCGGATTCGTGCTTCCATTCATACCAACGATTCAATCCTGGAAACAAAGTAAGCAGCAGATGCATCCAATACGACCCTTAAGGTCCATTGGGAAAACAATGGTCGTGAACAGTTTCCAGTCTTGACAGTTTTTCAGTCGTTAAATCCAATTTTGTATTTTTGATTCAGGAATCAGAACTTCACGCAATATATTGGTACACTGCTGTGCACAATTGGGTGCCGCGATTTCACCAACAAAATACAGAATCAATCGAATTTACAGTTTATTTTGTTAACGGCTTGCAACCTTTCTGTATAGTGCCTGTGTCCAGTGGCAGGATAGTTATATTTATTATTATTATTATTTTAGAAAGAGCTAAATAGAATCAGAACTTTTACGTAGAATTAGATAAAGATTATGTTAATTCAAAACTGTCACGGTTCCTAAACAGCAGGAAAATTGCAAAGCGTTTCTGCGAATATCTCCTGCAATTACCCTTAAAATGTTCAATACACGTTGGTCATGCGTTCGGTTAACATTTGGCATGAAAAAGCACGGAAAGCAAGGCTTGCCATGGATTTTAACTGTAAACATCCCCGATGTCAGTATCATATTCCTCCGCCCATTAAACGATGAGCCATGGACACTGCTCTGTTTTTCTCTGTGCCTTGTAGGAACTGCAGGGGAGTGCTTGGCTGAGGAAGCAGATGACCGAGATCACCACGGATGATTAACGTAATATTGTTGATTCCTCTTCTATCCAGTTGAATTCTGTTTACAACCCCCCCCCCCCCCCCCCTCCCCACACCCAACCCCCTCCCGCCCATCCCCATCCCCCCGGCACGTTGTGCTAAACCAACTGGAAATAATCTAAATGAGGTAGGTACAGGATAACTGCTGGGAATGTTTGCTTCTGGGACTTCCATTTGGTATAAATCGGATTATTGCTAACATCCTACCTTCAGTCAATCCCATTGATTTTACCATGAAGAGGTATCACAGCGTTTCAGAGAAGGTGTATCAATCAGACACAATATTCCAGATAATGTACATTTATTATCCTATGCTAGCAGTTATTGGTGTTCCAGGTATGTCCATGACTTGGGAAGCTTTCTCGAAGTGAAAGGCGCTGTAGATATGTAACTGTGTTGCTACTGTTGTTGTATGTCTTCACAGAATTCGTATGTGGGATATTGAAACTTCCATGTTCCAGAACAAATACTGAGACTTTATTCGCGATTCTGATGTAGCCTGATATGGAGAGAGATGGATTATACTTGATCTTAGAGTTATTTAAGTTTCGTAGGATTTCAGAGAATGCATATCTTGGTGAAAGCTTTACTGTTTAAGAAATAATTTAAAAGAACATGTAAACTAATAGACTACCAGATGCTAAACCACAACTGAATTTAAAAATGTGTTTAATTACGAGTGTTGAAAAACGCTGCATTAGACAACAAAAATGTACAAATTGATCGAATATACTTTCTCATGTTGGCTAATTTTCAAATGTAATATTATGTATGGAGGTTTATCTTTTCTGGTATTCAGAGGAGATTTATGATACATTAGTTTGTAATATGGTAGGAAAATCAGATTGTGCATCCGTTTATTATATCCAGCAAGCAGTCTTAAAAACTTTGCTGCTTTTTTCAGTGCACTACTTCAGTGGAATAAACTTGTGATTAAGAACAAAAAACAATTCGTAATTAAACAGGTTCTAGTGTTTGAAAATCAGCATTACTACATTGCACAGTCAAGATCAAAGAACAATAGAAAAATTGCAATTAACTGATGAATACCCATCAAAAGCTGTAATATAGTGAATGGCGTTCACCTTCCCAAAATTGCCAGTCTCTGCGAACGCCTAATCCCTCGGTCTTCCAAAATACTTATCTGCGCATTTAGACTTGACAATGGAAACTCCCTCCTCGTCCTGGCTGTTCCCTTGATAATGCGCAGATAATCCAGAAATCTGCAACGTATGTGCGCTCCCGCATCAAACTCCGAAACCACTTCACTCCCACCCTCGCCCAGCTCCATTGGCTCCCCATCTCCGAGAAGATCCAATTCAAGATCTTCTTCATACATTTCAAGGTCTAACATGGCTGTGCCCACCCGTATCTCTCCTGTTATCACCCATGGACCTGCCGGACTGCTCCTTTCAGCAGGCTCAGGTCATCGGGCTCCGATCTGCTCCATGTCCGCCGCAAAATCCCACCTTACCATCAGTGGCCGGGAATTCAGGTCTCTGCACCCCACACTCTGGAACTGCCCAATCTTCAACTCGCTACCTCGCCGATCTCAAGACCCTTCTCTTCGTTAGTGCCATCTGCTGTCCTCCCAATTCCCTACCTCCCCTACTAACTCACTCCCCTGCTAACACCCCATCCCTTAGTCGATTCACGATGGCAGCCTTCAGCGTCCAACTTGAAAGACGCTCTTATAAATGCACTGTTGTTGTTGTTGTCTCTGCCACTGATACTTCATTTTTGTTGGCGTAGTTCTCGTTTTTATATTTGAAAAAATATTAAACGCATTTGACAAAGCAACATTGCAAAATCAGGACAAATTCTCGAATATATTCACTGGATGTCCTGAAAGTCCTCATGTCTTCGTATGTTTTAGATATTTGCAGTAGCTGTGCAATAAATGATCATTTTTGTATAATGGTGCAGCAAATGTAAGTGAGAAATCATGCATAACCCCGCTTGAGTATTTCACCTGAATCACTGCACCTCAGAAAAATACAACACTCCCTTATCTCTGCATTGCAGTGAGGGAAAATGTTTGTTCAGTGCCCGATTATGGGCTGTAACTAGCGTTGAATACACGTAGAAATCATTTGAACTGAATTTCTTTCATAATAGTTTTTATTTAGTACGCATAATATCTGGTAGTTTTTTTTGACAGATAAGCAGGATGGGTTTGCTAATATTTTATCGATTACGTAACTGTGCAAAGGGGTGATTCCATCATTGACAGTGAATTAATTGATTATTTATATGGATTGCTTTTCAATTGATTATCCGTTCTTGCTGGATTCAGGATTTTGTGGAAAACTGGACATTACCTGAGTGTTATGCGCCTTCTTCCCTACAGTTAATATAATTGCGATTGCCATCCTCTGCCGCGGAAAGTGTGGTCTCTCCAGATGCATCACTCACTACATGGTTTCCATGTCATCGGCCGATCTACTGAGTATCGTTATCAACGTGATATTGACTCGACTGAATTATCTTTATTTCCCAGTTTGTTTCCTGGACCTGACTCCAGTGTGTTCAATAGGAACTAGTCTCCTTTGTGCAGCCGGTGACTCATCTGTGTGGCTCACAGTGGCCTTCACCTTTGATCGCTTTGTTGCCATTTGCTGCCAGAGACTGAAAATAACATTTTGCACCGAGAGAACAGCGGCTGTGGTGATAGGAACAGTATGTTCTCTGAGCTGTTTCAGAAACATTCCTTGGTACTTTACGTATGAGCCTTGGTATATAATTAATAATTTACCTTGGTTCTGTAAGACAAAGGAAAGTTACTACGATTCACTTGCCTGGGAAGTTTATTCCTGGTCTTTCACCATTCTAACCCCTTGTGTTTCGTTCATTCTGATTTTGTTGTTCAATATTCTGACCATAAGACACATCTTGGCAGCAAATAAAGTCCGCAGGTGTATGCTCGCCAACAATACTGAAATTATTAATGACCCAGAGATTGTCAACAGGAGAAAATCTATCGTTATTCTGTTCGCTATATCAGGAAGTTTTATACTTTTATGGATGACCTACATAGGATATTACTTGTATAGACAAATTGCAAAATATTTTTCATATTCAGGCTATAATGATCCGGTCTATGTTCTGTATCAAATCGGATGCATGCTATCACTGCTGAGCAGCTGCACTAACACGGGTATTTACGCTGTGACCCAGGCGAAATTCAGAGAGGAATTGAAAAGAGCAGCTAAATACCCCTTAAAATGTATAAATTCACTGACGCAACAATGACAAAATGCTATGCCGGAACATAACTAATTAAGCAACAGATTGGTTCCATCTATTGTAGGGGATTGAGTCAAGGTCACGCCATGATATTTTTCTAACCGACCCCTGAAACATCATTCCCATTAACAGGTCCGGCCGTTTACTCAGCCAGACAATATTCGACCCTGTCACCATTTACTGAATGTAAAATTTGTCTCGTCTGTAAAATTCGAATCCGCTTCTTACAATCCAACCGTTTTTCACTCTCGGAAAGTGATGTTCCCTCATTTGTTTTCCAAAGGCACATAAATGTTACCCAGTTTTAACATTTGACAACATTGTGCTACGTTTTTAAGAATGTGCGGAAATGTTCTAATTGACAAATTAATTTCGAATCAGTTTAATTTGCCTAACTATCAGCATTTTGCAATTTTAGGTCATGATTCTTGCCTGGAATCGAAGCTAAGCTATTGGCTTGTAAGGCCAGTGCTCTAACAACTAAGCTATAGGATTCCGTAACTGATTAAATAACCAAATGTATAACCAACCCAATACATCTGCACCTCACACCACAAATAATAAATAGCATTTGAGAGAAAATAAAGTTTCAAAAGCAATATTATGAAAATAACATCCAAACAATTCAGGAAACTAAGCTACACACACGCCAATTAACTTTTTTGCCAGACGGATACTTCGTACAACATGAATTGGTTTTGTAAAATGCTTTCTGTTACTGGGTTCTTTTTTTTTTTCTTTTTCACGTCACCTTACTTATTGGAGATGTTTCATATAGAGATTTCATAGATTTTATATTGAATGTAACGGAAAAACGTGTCCAGAAAGTTTCAAACCTGGGACATTATTTGTGTGAGAGGATTTTCTTCACCGACTCACGACAGAACTATGTAGAGCAATGTCAAATCAAAACGTGAAGATTGGATAAACGCAAATCAATCCTTGCTTGTTTTAAGTAAATGTATACAAATAAAACATTAATTGACTGAAAAATTGTCAGGCTTGGAAGTGTCCGTTGCCAATTTCTCCGTGGCCTTGTGGGTATGATTGGATGCTGTCGGTGTAAACTTGCTGAAGGAAACATTGATGCAACATATTCAGAAAACTGGAAACGAGCTTCTGCGATTTAGTAAGTAATTATACCTTGTATGTAATTCGCATATCATCGGTATCCGTACAAAGAGTATCTCTCAGCAAATACACCAAAGACATACACTGTCATTGGTCAAACTTTACTGACGATAAGCACAGCGCCTGTTCAATTAATATTTTCCATTATTAGTAGTACTTTCCATTATAAACATGAATTCCAAAACACAGTAGGGACAAACTAATCATCATAATTATTTTAATATTTCTGGTGTGAACTCACACTTTGACCTGATTATGAATACACAGAGAATCAATTTTTGATTGAGCATTTCAATGCAAGTAATCGTGACGTATCAACTCGCTTCTCAACGAATAATGGAAAGTGAATTTACACTGAAGTTTGTAGGATAAACCCTTCGTACGGATACAGATGATATACAAAATATTTACAAGATATATTTCATATCTAACTAATTAGCAGAAGCTCGTCTCTAGTTGTCGGAATACGCAGCATCAATATTTCCTACAGCAATTGTATTTTTTTCCAAATGTCATAAAAGGTTTGCCTTAATTGAAATTGAGTTTGTCCGCTGATGTTTGCGCAAGCGATGGTATATCTCCTTATAATTTAAAATAAAGAATGCCCTCAAATGCATACCTTCAAATATACATTGCACAAAGTGGGGCTCGAAATCGCGACCCTGATATTAAGAGTCTCATGCTCTACCGACTGAGCTAGCCGGGCCGTTATATTGTCTATTGTTCAGATTGTGTTGCAGTAAATGGTGGTATCGCACTCCATTTGATGAGAAGGCTGAATTTGGATAAGGGACCACTTCAACAGGAATCAAATGTTGTACTAATGAGTTATATACAAATCTATTGTGCTTTTCCAGTTTTGCCTCCTTCATCTGTTTATTTTTCTCTATCAAAAGTTAATCGAACTATTTGCTCACGAGAATTTCTAGCTGCTCAGTTGCTTCTCAAATATAACGATCTATCGACAACTGCACCATTCCAATCAAACCTATCCATTAAAATAAAAAGACAATGTTCTGGAAATACGACCCTCAGTAATTTTAGTGAGACGTCTGCCTAACGTAGAGATGGATGCATCAAAAGTAATTATTGTTATTGATAACACTGAGAGGACATTTTTATTCCCTGAAGATATAATTGTCTTGTAATACGTGGCGCTGTGGCTTGGTTGATGAAAGCAACTGTCTTGTAACAGGAGATCATGGGATCAAATCCCATCAGTGCCTCCTCTGACATTTTAGTCGAAACAGCAACTCCACCAATTTGAAATTAGACTTTGGCAACTTGCTAAAGATACAGTGGTAGTATAATTGCAATTGTGGATCTTACAACGGTAAGATTGCTGACCTAAACCCTAGCCTCCAGCTGGCTGTTAACCTCGACTGCTAACCTTGATAACCTCGGCTGTTAGCCAAAGTTTGGTGATTAAAGCCCACTCGTGGACATTTAATGCAGCAGTACGTTTGTCAAAGAAAGCACGAGTTATTTGTTTACAATACAATCTTCATAAAATAAATAATCCCCTGGATTGCCGCCAAGAATCTCAGTAGGATTTGAAACTGTAATCTTCTGATTAATTTCAAATTATACGAAGTTAGATGCCTGTTGCATTAGGCCACGTTGCTCAAGTTATGTATTTGATAGGGACCAGTTTAATAGTTTAATAGTTACTGGACAGTACTGATATGGCTGGGGGTAAACTGCAAGCAGATGTGAAAAAGAGCAGAGTTGAATACAAATATAAAATCAGGTCATGATCAGGTTCTCAAATACTGAAGGTTCACATGAACATCATGTGAATGCCGTAGGACTAATATGTACGTCCAACCAGGCACAAAATAATCTGTCCACAACACAGACAGAGTCAGCATCCTTGAGCAAAAGGGAGAGAAACAACTTGTCTGCACAAAACACCAGGTGCACATTGTGGTTCGTAGTCCCCGCTATTGATACGCTCCTTTCCTTTGTTAGTTCACAATCACATAGAGCAAAACAATGAAACTGCTTTGAAACTGTTTCGACTGTACATGCTGAATAAACTTGGAAAAACCGCTTCTCGGACTTCAACCTTTATTGAAGAAATACATGATCTAACAAGTGGCTAACGGGAAGTAGAGTGGAGAGTACAGATAAACGGGTCCTTCTTATATTCGCAGGATGTGATTAGTGCAGCAACAAAATGATCAGTGCTCGGACCTCAAATATTTAACATCTATATCAGTGATCCGGACGAGGGCTTAGAACTTAGCATATCTAAATTCGCGGATGATGAAAAGATAGGTGGGAGGTAAAGGTCTGAGGGTGGCACAACCAAAATGCAATGGGATGCGCCCAAAGGCTATGTGAGTGGGCAAGAAGATGACAGATTGAATCTAATTTTGGCAAGAGTGAAGCTATTCACCTCGGTAACAAAACCCCCAAACAGGATTGTTTTCCAGTAAGGGAGAGACGAGATAACGCTCGTGTTCAGCACGATTTGGGTTTCCTTGTACAACAGTCGCAAAAAGTTAGTTTGCAGTTACAGCAAGCAACTAGGGGTGCTAATAGCGTTTATGCGTTCATTACAAAATTGTTAGAGCATAAGAGTAGGGAATTCTTCCAGCAGATGTATACGGCCCTGATGACACCGCACCTAGAATATAGTGTGCAGTTTTCGTCGCCTTATTTTATAAAGGATGTGCAGCATAGATTCAATGAGTTGGTACCTGGGATGAGGGGGATGAGATATGAGGTTAGGTTGACTAATCTAAGCCTATATTCTCTGGAATATCTAAGAATGATCAGTTTATTTAGGGGCATAACTGTTTGGAGAAAATTGTAGTGGGTCATAGTTTTATTAATAGGGGTCGGTTTTCTTGCGCAGAGTTGAGGAACCACATTTTCAGTCAGAGGGCCGTGAATTTCTGAGAGACTCAGGAAAGGCTTTATATGCTCAGTCCTTGAACATATTCATGATGAAGTTTATCCGGTTTTTATTTAGCATGAGGCTCTGTGTCCACATCATCCCACGTCCTTGCCAATCGCTCCACATCCCAAATAGGTCTGATTTCAATCCCATCCTCGCCTTCATATTCATTCAAGACTTGCGCCTTCCTGACATAAGTGGTACTTGGCAGACCAAGATATGACAAGGCAGATCAACATGGCTTTACAAAGGAGAATCGAAGCTTGGCAAAGGCTGACAGCCATTTATTAACCTTTCGACGATATTGACTCAGCATAATATGGTCTATTCCATGTCCACCTCCCAGATCGTCGATGAGACCGTCAGGCTTTTGGACCTCAAAATGTGGATGTCTATTCCATTAGTCTCATTTTCACTCTAGCCACCTTCACCTAACTTCTCAATACAGTACTGTTCAATTGTTCCTTTGGCTGCTTTTCAATGCTTCCAGCCCCCCACCGTCTATTATCCAATACACGGCATCTAACTTCCCGCTAGCCATGGTCATGAGTACTGACAGCGTTGATGGGAATTGGAATGCACTTAGTTACTGCTTATATTCGAAGTATCTTCGAATATGTAACGAAAGATTATTTCGCCCAAATATGTACAGTCGGCTTTCCTGCTCTCCTTCCCGCTGCTCCGACCCATCACCTTGCCATATTTTCCCCACATTGGGAGGGGTATGAGTTGGAGGAGAGCTTGGAGGAGAGATAGATGAGGTGAATTTTGAGATATACATTTGATGTTTGAACAAAGGAGGGAACGATGGCCGAAGAGAAGGTTGATAGGTCAGGAGGGGCCAGGCCGTTAGGAGCTGCACTTACACCGTGGCGATTCGGTTGTGAGGTATGATGGAAGGTGTAGACGCCTGGTGTGGTTTCTCTCTGGTGCAAAGGTGGCGCCTGGAGCGACCCACGTTTTCCTGAGGAGGAAAAGGTTGATGTTTTCATCACAAAAAGGTCTTGGCTGTTGCGCGTTTTCTTACAGAAGGAGTGAACATATTGTAGGGTGAACCAGATGGGACAGTTGGTGCGGAAATGTTAAACACTTACTACAAAAACAGCAAAATTATATTGATAGAGTACAGTTGACCTCTATAGAGCGCCTTTCATGTCGGGTGTAGGTCGCAGGAATGCAGGAGACGGTAACGTTGGATAACTAACGGTAGAGATAGTGTTGTAGCGAAAGATCAGATCGATGAGATCCTGGTGCACCAACCAATCAGGATGTGAGATGCCCTGGCAACTCATTCATTGTAACCTTGATCCCGGCGAAATATTCACCTTCACCCTTTACCTCTGGTCGTCTGGCTCCAGCCTCCTGCTCATATACCCTGTGCCATCCATTCATTCTGTTGAGCAGCCAGTAAACCCAGCGGCTCTGAAATTCACTGACTCATTCATTCCGATTTGGCCCTTCACTGAAATCCCACCCAAAAAGGTACCCTTTCGTTCATGTTTATATTCACCTCCCAGTGGCTCGTTGTCAGTCTCCTCTATTAACAAGCGATCCGGGACACTACCCCATGTTTACTGTGTAAATCAAAACTACTGTAGAGCCCGCATAAAACGCTGGATTAATTCTCCTTTTTCAACATTGAACATACTAATAATAATAATCTTTGTATTTAATATACAGATTTTCACGTATTCTAGATGTGGATTCCTTTAACTCAGTGGGTTAGAGCACTAGTCTTGCAACCACTATTCTTGTGTTTCCAATTTAGCCTGGTCAGGGAGAATCCTTGGGCAAGTTTCCTTTCTCCACACGATGATAATAATACGATCAAAAAAAGGATAATTGATCGGTCATTTGAAATCCGGACTGTTTGAGGGGACATTGCTCTTTGCTACTGGCTGCCGCATTTAGCCTACAAATATACAGTCAATTGCAGTATAATCTGTGAATCAAAAACAAAGACAACACAAACAACTTCGATTTATATACTGCCATTCGCGCCGGACGACGTCTGAGACCGCTTCACAATAACAGATCTCGGGACCGAGCCAGAGGCAGCGGTAGATACGTGAGAAAAGGCGGGATCGAAGAGAAAACACTTCTGACGCTGAGAAAAGAGATGTCGAGGCGAAGGTAGTGAGGAAGCGAATTGCAAAGCCTCGAGGCATAGTGGCTGGAGGCAGGTCACCGACGGTGGAGCGGAGGATTCGTGGGACATGGAGGAGGCCAAAAACAATGGAGTGAAGGAAAGTGGAGCTGGTGAGGATGCAGGAGTTTGGAGATTTAGGGTGTTGCATAGGAGTGAAATTATTTGAATACAATATTGAGGTTCTTGAAGGAAGTCGATCCTCTCTTGGAGAAGTAGCCAGTGAAGTCTGGCAAGGACTGTGGTAATTGCGGAGCGAAGCTTGATGCGGGTGAGAATGTGGGTGGCAGAGTTCTGAATGAGCTGCATTCTGTAGATTGTGGAGGAGGGGAGCCCGGCGAGGAGGGCATTGCAAAAGGGGAATTTTAATCATTTTGAGACACAGTCTAGAAGATGTTAAAACGCAATATCGAATGCCATCCCTAAGGGTTAGTATTATTACGTCTCAAATCGCTTCACATAATATACTGTAAATTTAATATTCTGTATTTGGGGGCTGTGTACTAAATCCCTCAATATATTTCACAGGCTCCACTCTGTTAGCCGCCGGCCTGAATAGCACTGTGTCAATGCTTGTTGTTGTGTTAAAGTGGACCTGCTCGCCATTGATGGGAAGTTACGAAATTACCCGGACAGTGTTATAGAAACCCCGGATTATTTTGAAGCCTGAGCTGTGTTACATGCGGATTATCACGCTTTAACTGTGTTAAACATTTCAGACCAGCGACGATGAAGTGCTGTGTTAAGCCATCACATGTAACAGCTAAAAGGTCAGTCTGGGAGAAACATAGAATGCTTCCTCACAGAAAGCTGTGAGGATCATTGTATCTCTGCTTAATGTATCTCTGTTGAACGTTTTTGAGTCCGGTACCTCAGTGTTGACAGACATTGATACAACAACCATGGGACACAAAATATTTGTTTTCTGAAGAGGATATCAATCAATCAAAACCAAAATATACCTATCTATCTATATATATGTATATATATATTTGTACCTTCTGCTCTCTGGGGAAAACTGTTGGATGGTCACAAAGCTTTGTGCATCCAAACGTGACGTGGATACTTGTATTCATGAACATGATTCGAATGATTTGAAGCGAACCTGCTCAACCATGCGGCTGTCATGATTTAGGTTCGGACAAGAGTCCAAGACCCCATGGTGGATCAGTTAGGGGATGGATCGGTATTACCCACTAACTCGGGAGCGATTCCTCCTCCGCTCTTATGTTATTGCTATCAGTGTTCTTTAGTCAGAGCTGAATGATATTCTTCTCACAATTGTTTTCAAAAAAAAATATCTCTCTTTTTTTGTTAATGTTCTGGCAATTGTAATCCTTTCTCAGGGAAGGTGTGGCCTCTCCAAAGTCGTAACTCTGTATATGGAGGCCATGGCCGTGTCAGATCTTATGGTTATTATCATCGATGTGATACTGAACCAAATCAACAACATGTATTTCCCATTCAGCTTCTTGTCGTACACCCAAGTGTGCAGATTGAGAATCGCTCTGCTGGTCTCTGCCATTCTATGTTCTATATGGCTAACAGTTGCCTTCATATTGGATCGATATGTCGCCATTTGTTGTCAGAAATTAAAGTACAGATATTGCTCTGTAAAAACGGCAACTTTAGTAATTACAATATTGTGTGTGCTCAGCTGTGTGCAATGTATTCCAATTTAGTTTTCTTATATTCCCCTTGTCATAGACAATATACCAATGTTTTCATTCTAAAACCCATTTTTCACACTTCTTCGTACTGGAAATTGCACAAATTTTTGATCCGTGTACTCATTCCTGTAATAGTCTCCATTCTTATTACCCTCGTCAGTGCCCTGACTGTCAGGCAAATCATAGTGGCCAGCAGAGCCCGCAGGAGAATCCGGGGTGACAGCAGCGGGAATAATCAGAACGATCCCGAGATGGAGAAACGGTGAAAATCCATCATTTTGCTCTTCGCTATATCCGGCAGTTTTGTACTTTTGTGGACGACAAGTGTTGTGCATTCTTTCAAATGGTCACTTGTAAACTACCAATATAATCCCAAAGGCATTAGCACTACGTGCATCGTCCAACAAACTGGATACATGTTTCAGCTACTGAGCTCCTGTACGAACTCTTGTATCTATGTGTTGACTCAGAGCAAATTTAGAGAAGAGATCAATAAGATTCTAAAATGACTGTTTGCTAATTAAAGTATAATAATTGAGAAAGTTTGATTGTAATTGATTTCCACACCACCAGTATCAGTTGCTGTTGCGTTAATTTCATCCAGTTCCCAACTGTCTACCAGAGAATGGAAACCATGTCATGTTGCCATCATGTGGCTTTTACATCATTTGAGATTGACAATGATGACAAACGTTATCAATTAAAACTCTCCGAACATGTGCGACAGCTTGGCGTCAGGCTCTACCCTCCCCACTCTCCTTCCTCCCCCACATCCAGTCCCTCACCAGCACCGCCTTCTTCCATCTCTGACGGATCGCCCGTCTCCGGCAATAATTCACACCAAAATATTAAGCATTTCACGCCACCACTGTTTTTGTCGACGCTGCTGTTGGCAATTGGCTGCTGCATATCGTCCACAAATATGCAATCAATTCATTCAACAGGATAATTTGTGAAGCGATTTGAAGCGTCGATGAATATGAAAAGCCGCTATATCAAACACAAGCTTTATTAATATTATTACTGTAATGAAGATTATTTGAAGCAGACCAACATCAAATGACTCACTGCCCACAGAGCATAGGATTTCACAGACAGCCAACCATTGTAAATATACATCACCCTCCACGCAGGGCAGCGACTCAGAGCGCATAGCATATGCAGATAAATATAAAATCAATTTAAATCTTTCTACAACACAAGCTAGTCGGTGTTAACTAAGATTTTAAATGACAAACAAACACTAATTGCTTTGCCAGATTTTCTGCTTCCATCTTTTGAGACGCATCAAACTTCGCTCCCCCATTACCCCAGTCATTGCGAAACAACGTTAAGCGAATACATCCCCCAATAAGAAAGAATGTAGAAACTGGAGATAGATTCTTTTTTTGGGTACATACTTGGTTAAAAATAACTTTTCAAAAACACTCAAAATACTCGCATTCTGACTGTCTTTCCAGCTCGTACAACGAATCACTCACTCACTCACTCACTCACTCACTCACTCACTCACTCACTCACTCACTCACTCACTCACTCACTCGTAATGTTGATTACGTTGATCAGTTGGCCTACTTTTACGGTGCAGCTTGTACAACCGTGAGTAAATAGGTATCGCTGGTAAGAGTTTCACTGCTGTGCTGACAACATCCTTAGCTTTGTTATTACAACATTGCAGTCTCATGTTCAGAACGGAATGATTATTAATCTAAAAATAGAAACATCTGTCTGCAAATTAATCCTGCACAAATTGTTAGTACCAATTACAAGCACTATTACCGGTACTTACATTTAGTATCGTATGATGGTCTGATGGTCATACATATTATCAGTTGCATTAACGCACAAAATAATTCTCAAAATATAACAATATGTATTACAACAACAACAAAACTTACATTTATATAGCGCCTTTCACGTCGAGAGGACATCCCAAGGCGCTGTACAGTCAGGTAGGACAAGAGCCGGGTGAGAAGGATCAGGGCAGGATGAAGAATAGTAGGAAAAGTAACTGTATTAGTGGGCGAAACGCGGCAGCCAAATTGCGCAGAGCAGTGTCCCATAATCAGTCACGGAAGTGAGACAAGGGGCAAAGGGGGGTAAAGAAGCAAAAGGGGAGGGGTTGAGGCAGGGGGAAGAAAAGCAGGAAAGTCGACTGTATATTTGTGGGCGAAACGTGGCAGCCAAATTGCGCACAGCAGTGTCCCCACAAACAATCGCGAAAATGGGGCCAGGGGAGAAAGGGGGAAAAGAGGGTAAGGGGGGGAGAGGGAGGGAAAGATGGGATGGGTTAGGGTTAGGGAGGAAGCGCGGGTAGAAAGGGGGGTAAGGAAGAGAGGGAGGGAAAGATGGGTGGGGGCAAGATCAGGAAGAGGGAGGGAAGGGGAAAAGGGAGGAGAGAATGGAGTGAGGGAAGAAGAAGAGTGAGGGAGTGAGGGAAGAAGAAGATGGGGGCAGGGGTGGGGGGAATCAAACAACAATAATAAACAATCATGAACAACAAAAGCAATAATATTAACAACAAAAACAGCAACAAACAATAACCAACAATCGTCCAACAATCGTCCAGCAACCACTCCCTGTCCTCGCCGCCCGCCCGGACAATCCCTGAGATGGCGGGGAAAAAAGGGCGCGGAAAAAAGGGCCCAGTGTGGTGTCAGGCCCCAAAACTGACCGGCTCCTCAGTCGGTGAACCCGGGGACTCTGTGATGGCCCTGGCACCTCGGACACGGTATGTCTGGCCGGCTCCCACAGCAGCAGCAGCAGCAGCCCGATCGCCGTCTGGATCTCCGCGACGAGAAGATCCGTCGCTTGCAGCACCTGGGCGCTCTCCCCCTCGCGGAAGACGTGCGCCACCCGCTGCCTGAGGAAAGTGCCGAGGTCGCGGCCTACCCAGGTCCTGTCGAGGGGCCACTCTTCGCACAGCCGGAGGAAGCGCCGACGGCGAGTGGCCGCCATTCCCTCCGTGATCCTCCCCGTCGTCCAAAAAGATGGTATTCGTTGGCCGACTGCCCATAGAGGAAGAACCGGCAGCGATGGAAGCCGCTCCAGCTGGTGGGCTGAGCGGTGCACAGCGTGAAAGCTCTGTCCCCGCGATCGTTCCAGCCCGAAGATCTCTAGCCTCGGGAGTGGGTGGTCCGTTTGAAAAAAATATCACTATATATCCAATATCACTATTAGATAAAATATTAGATTAAATAGATGATATAAAATATAAAATATCATCTATCGCCAGGCGAGGTGGAGAGAGTGCAGGATAGTACCTGCACTCTCTCCACCTCACCACCAACAACAGATCGTTTTGGCGGATTGCTTCCTGGGAGAAGTTATACCTACACATTTCAGATAATAATAACAATTTGGAAAATCATTGCACGACCGATTCTGGGCAACATTTGTGCACTATTCGATTTGCATTATGCAGTGTATGATACAATTTAGTTTGTCTCCAAGACGCGAGATGCTGCTGTATTGTATTATCAGTGTTGCTATTATTCTACTGAACCGTACTGTATGTCTTTTTTCCAGTAATTTTGTTTGGAGGCACTATGACACTCCAGTCAACTGTGACAGTGAATGAAGGGGACGATGTGTATCTGCAGTGTAATTATACATTTGGAAGCTGCTGCACTCTGTATCTGTTCTGGTAGCGTCACTATCCCAACAAAGCTCGAGGGTACATCCCTAGCCGTCTCTCCAGGAACAGCAAACCGGACCTTGCAGAATTTGATAAAGAATGGTTATCAACAAAAGTCGTTACAATGGGGAAATGAGCAATAAACCACATACAAATTGAGAGTTCCAAACTCCACTCTGGCCACGATCTTTCAATCTTCCTTGGACACGGGGGTCGTGCCAGGGGACTGGAGGATAGCTAATGTTACTCCCTTGTATAAAAAGGGGCAGAAGGACAAGCCTGGTAACTACAGACCAGTCAGTCTAACGTCGGTAGTGGGCAAACTTCTAGAGTCCATAATCAGGGACAAGGTAGATCTTCACTTAGAAAGATATATGCTAATAAAGGACAGTCAACATGGATTTGTTAAAGGCAAATCTTGCCTTACAAATCTGATGGAATTTTTTGATGAGGTAACGGAATGGGTGAATAATGGTAGCGCAGTTGATGTAGTTTACATGGACTTTCAAAAGGCATTTGACAAAGTGCCACATGAGAGACTTATTATGAAATTAAAGGCCCATGGCGTAAAAGGGACAGTGGCAGCGTAGATCCACAACTGGCTGCGAGACAGAAAGGAGAGAGTTGTAGTGAGCGGCTGTTTTTCAGATTGGAGGGAAGTGAGCAGTGGTGTGCCACAGGGATCAGTTTGGGGACCATTGCTGTTTGTAATCTACATCAATGATCTGGACTTAGGTGTGCGGAGTACAGTTTCCAAGTTTGCAGATGACACTAAGTTAGGGAGAATAGTAAACAGTGAGGAGGATAGTAGTCATCTGCAAGAGGATATAGACAAATTGGTAAAGTGGGCAGACACATGGCAGATGAAGTTTAATGCAGAGAAGTGTGAGGTGATGCATTTTGGGAGAAGAAATGAAGGGAGGCTAGATAGTACAATTTTAAATGGTGTAAAGGAACAGAGAGACCTGGGGATTTGTGTTAGTGACTCGTTCAAGGTGGCAGGACAGGTAGACAAGGCTGTTAAGAAGGCATATGGGATACTAGGCTTTATAAATAGGGGTATAGAGTACAAAAGTCAGGAAGTGCTGACTAACCTCTATAGGACTTTGGTGAGGCCTCAGCTGGAATACTGTGTTCAATTCTGGTCACCACGCTACAGAAAGGATGTGAAGGCATTGGAAAGGGTACAACGAAGATTTACTAGGATGGTGCCAGGATTGAGGGACTTCAGCTATGAGGAGAGGCTAGATAGGCTAGGGTTATTCTCTCTGGAGCAGAGAAGATTGAGGGGAGACCTAATAGAGGTTTATAAGATCATGAGGGGTTTCGACAGGGCAAATAGAGAAAAACTATTTCCACTCGTGGGTGAATCTGTGACTCGTGGTCACAGATTTAATATAGTTTCAAGGCCAAGTAGAGGGGAGCTAAGGAGAAATGTTTTCACTCAGCGAGTTGTTCGAATCTGGAATGCATTGCCTGAAAAGGTGGTGGAGGCTGATTCGATAACAACTTTTAAAAGGGAATTAGATCTTTATTTAGGGAGAACGGGTCTATTAGGCTATGAGGAGCGGGCAGGGCAGTGGGATTGAATCGCTCTTTTCAAAGAGCCGGCACAGACTAGATGGGACGAATGGCCTCCTTTTGTGCTGTACAAATTCTATGATTTTAGTCTGGGGAATATTGCCACGTACATTTCTTTGTTCTGTGTTTATTTACGAAGTAGGAAACATTAAAAATAAACGACAAATTATATTTATATTCTTCAGAGATAAATTCAGGTTTCGCTTCACAGGGAACATTGAAACACGAATTGTTTGTGGGAGAAACACGTGTCTGTCCTCCCACTTTTCCTAAATTGATAGTCTTCAAACCAAGGCACATGAAGTTCAATATCCGCTGGTTCAACTTTCCCTAAATATGTTGACATTAATCTATTCCACACGTCAGATCAGCTTCTGCCTTCTACCATCTGTAGACGTAGCTCTGTATGGCTGGGTGATTGGGGCTCCGTATGGCCGTGCTGTGTGTGGGCAGGGAGGGACTCTGTTACTTGGCACTCACAAGGACATCATTTGTTCGGGATAGTTTCTGCGTAGGTAGGGTGCTGTGTGTGCAGGGCAATTAATTATTAAGCGTGGAAGTGATAGGCTGGAGTGCCTCTATGTGGTCAGCTCAGTGACAGGGTATTGGTGGCAATGTGTGCAGGCAGCGAATAAGGGCGGGTCACTCGGTGAACCTGACACTGAGTTGGTGGTGCTGTGGCGGTGTGGGCGGGAGCTGTGGCGTTTTTGGCGGGGTTTTGTGTTACAGACAGGCCAATGTGTGCGCTGGGCTGTGGCTGTGTGGGCGGGGCTCTGTGTGGGCGTGGTTGTGGCTGTGTGGGCGGGGCTCTCTGTGGGCGTCGCTATAGCGGTGTGGGCGGGGCTTTGTATCTGCGCGGTATAGTCACTGTGTGTCTCCACATTACTTCAGCATTCTCAATAAACAGCCACAAGTTGGAGAGTGAATGTCAGTCACTGGATCACAATGCCCATGTGGTGGACGTGTGCTGTGCTCTCAGTAACTCTCAGCTTACTTGGCCATAAGTAATGCTTTTTTTAAAGAACTTCCTCTTTTAACCACTCTTTCAACCCAGTACATCAATCCAGAATCAAGTATATCATTCACTGCCTCCCAGACAACAATCTCCAAATACACAACCAACGTTCTCTCTGCAAACAGTGTCAATAAATACATATGACAATGTATACCCATGTCGTAGTAGCCATCGCTGCCTTGTTAGGTAAGCATTGTATGTGTATTTGTATACGAAAGTATTATCGAACGCCTATGTTTTATCGAAAAAGGTTCATAATAACACAGAAAGTGATTGACGAGTTGGAGTGTCCATTATTTCAGTGGTTAAAGCATTGGCTTCACAGCCGAGAGGATCATGCTGTATCTGACAATCCGAAAGGATTCACTGAAAGGACAGGGTGAAACATTACACAAACCACATTTTGTTTTGCTTATTTTATTCTTTGAGTTGTTTGGAGACGTACCAACGATTTAATGAGGTGCCGTATGAAACTCAATAGCACGATTGGAATTGTTGCTGTTGTATTGAATCATAATATGTTTCTGGTTTTCAGGGCTTAGTGGAGGAGACTCTGTGACCCAGCTCCAATCTACTGTGACAGTGAATGAAGGAGAATATGTCAAACTGCTGTGCAATTATACAGCCACAAGCGGCGGCGATCCATATATATTCTGGTACCGTCACTTTCCCAACAAAGCTCCAAAATATATCCTTTACGTATACACCAGGAACAACAAGGGGAATCATGCAGAATTTGCACAAAAACGTTTCTCAACAAATTTTGATCAAGCGCGGCGAACCGTGCCATTTGCATATATCCCAAGTGACAGTGACAGACTCTGCTGTGTACTACTGTGAGCGGAGCCACTCAGAGGCACAGATCAGTGGTCCTGCCTTACAAAATCCCAAATGCTGAGGCCTGCAGCTCAGTGGTTAGAGCATTCGCTTTGCAAGCGGGACCACCTGGGTTCCATTCATTGCAGAGCAAAACATTCTGTACTGTACACAAACATTCTTTATTTTACCCGCATGCCTCTGTTTGCCTCGCGGTAACTAGCAACCCGCTTGGATGTCGATTGGTGTATTAGTTGTTAGCGATAATCATCCCTTAATAGCATAATAATAACTGTTTGAGAATAAGACTACTCTATAACCAACAACAAACTAGTCATTCAATCCAATGGAAAACTGGTGAGCTGAATTGGCTACCGTTTTTTCCACTCAATATATCGTGAATTGATTTACGATACATTCCATTCAGTATTTTCAGCTGTCTTGACTATTTGATCAACTGCAAGAATACCACAATAATTATTGCTATATTCAATCATGTTATTGTCACTGAAAAACTTACAAACCTTTTCGTAGATGTGGAGTGCTAATCCATGTACGTGCTTTTCTGTGGTAAATCAATATGTAGGAAAACTTAAAAATCAGAAAGCTTCGTTTATGTTGTTTAAATATAAATTAAGTCCTACAGTGTCAAATAAACTTTCCAGCAGTGAGTGGATGGAACACAGAACAACAACAAAACGATTACATTTATATAAGGCCTTTCACATCAGGAGGACGTCATAAGGCGCTGGAAAGTTACTGCTTCCGACCCGAGCTGATGACAGTGATGGGAAGAGAAGGGGGATACGGAATTGTCGATGGTTCCATCGAAGTGGAGAGTCTTGAATCAAGTCTTGAAGGATGCTCTTGATGCGGCGATGCAGGGCATCATTTGAATGGAGTTCCAGCCGTTGAGGGCAGAGTCGCTGAAGCGGGTTCATGTTATAATTAAAGGTATGATATCAATCATTTGGTAGAGAAATCGAGAGACGGTTACTTGAAGTAAAATGTAGTTGAAATCTGGAACCGACATCCCAAAACGCTGTGGATACTGCATCGATTTCATTTTGAAAACTGAGCGCCATCGATGTATGTAAGAAATGTAATTCAAGTAGAGATGAACTTCAGCCCCGGTGTAACAACAACAACAAAATTATATTTGTATTGCGTCTTTCACGTCACGCGGACGTCCCGATACGCTGGATACTCATACCGAGCTGGGGACCTGGGGTGGGGGAAGGGGGCGTGGGATGAGGGGTGGGGGAGTTTGGGAGTCGTTGTTTTGCGATGGGTCCATTGAAGAGGAGACCGTTGAGTTGAGACTTGAAGGAGGACAGGAATCAAGGGAAGCAGAGGGACTGCGGAATGGATGCTGAGGGATGTGTGACTGAAGCCTTGACCTTTCACCACGGGTTGGGCAGGTGGATCGGGAAACGTGGAGCAGGCGTGAGGCTGCTGATCGGGAGGGGGCAGGCATGTTTGTATGAGGTTACAAGTTCACTGATGTAGGGTGGGGCGAGGTTGTGGAGCGTTTTAATTGTGAGGACGAGGGTCTACAATTAGATACTCTGGATGATGGGGAGAGAATGGAGTCGATCGAGGATGGGGCAAATAGGGTCACGGAGTTTTGAACTGTCCGCAGAATGCAAGAGAATCTCCCAACTGTCTGCGGGGGGTTGGGGGTCAATGGACATTTCCTGTTCCCATAAAGCCCATTTCCTGCAGGGCAGTGTATTACACTGAACAGCAGTGACATAGCTTGTTCCAGAACTGTCTGGTGACAAAAGGAACTATCCTCTAGAAAGACATTTAGGGCGAATGTGAAGAGAGGTAATGGGAGCAGGGGTCGATGGAGATGGAGATGGATGTAATCGAAAATTTGGAAAGCTTAGGGCCGAGTTTTATTCCCAATGGCAAAATAAATTCATTGCTACAAGACTGACTGTAACTAATGCTGTAACATGAATGTGACTCGTAAACACATTGAGGTTCACTGCTCTATCATCTGTCCAAAACATTATATTGAGAACATTCTGCGAACGAGGCATAGATTGGTGGCTAACCGAATTCATTTTGTCCAGCTATAACTGGTTAAATTAACGTATTGAATTAAAGTGCACACTAATCACACGTTGCCTAAAGGCGATGCAAAGAGAGAACACAAGCTGTACTATTCATCTAGAAATATACAATGAAAATACTTTACTTGTTTTATTCTTACAATACATTTGCCTGGTGACGATCGTGCATTTGGAACTATTCCCAATGCAAATGACACTGTATAATTGTAAATTTACTGAACTGTAGCCTGACCATTATCAACTAGATTTTACGTCATATAATATAAACGGGTAGAGGAAATAATCAAATAATTAAATTAAATTGATGGGTATGGTGAGCAGAAGGGGTGATAGGGGAACAAATATAAGCACGAATACGCCAAGCGATTGTGGAATAGATTCGCGTCTAATTTTCGAGTAAAGCTGCGAAAACATGAGGAACAGACCGGGAACGAGACGATTGTATATGCTTCCACGGGAATAGAAACGAAGAGCGAGTTCAAGACAGTCATAAAACAATTTGCTTTAAAATATCTCCATTATTCACTTGCTGTAGCTGGAAGCCACCAATAGGTGGTGAACTAAGCACACGTATAACATCAGTTTCCATTGCTGTAACTTGTCACCTGCTTTTCTGTAACTAACATCATTGGCAGCTATCACAGTTGTTTCCTGTTACAGTTGACATTGCTTCCCTCACATACACTATTGCTGCTTGGTCCGAATTACACAAAGCTTTATCAATCACTGATTAGCACAAGGCTTTTGTTGATCAAAATTGAATTTCTATGTCAATGGATGTATTTCATTGCCTTTCACGCACAAACACCATGATCGAACTCAATCTTTGTAGCACTCGCCTTGCAAGTGTGAGAGATCTGTTGTCCCTTCTTTTGCCCTGCCCTCTCTGTTCACTCTGACCCCCATTTCTCCCTGATCTTGCTGTCCATCCACCTTTCCCTCCCTCTCTCTGTTACACCAGCCCAGTTTTCATTCCCTCTCCTTCCTTTCCCTCTTTACACACTTTCCCCGCATGGCCCCATTTCCGCGAATGTTTGTGGGACACTCCTATGCGCAATTTGTTGCCGCTTTTCGCCCACAAGCATGCAGTCGGCTTTTCTACTCTTTTCCCCCCTACTCCCCTTCCCCGACACCTCATTTGCCATATTTCCTCTCCTGTTAGCTTAGTCCGAATTATATTACTGTTGATGGGACACTGCTGTGCGGAATTTGGTTGATGCGTTTCGCCCACAAAAATACAGTCAAATTTCCCACTCTTCTTCATCCTGCTCCGAGTCCTCTCCCCCTGCTCTTGTCCGTACCTTCCTGCACAGCGCCTTGAGATGTACTCTTTACGTGAAAGGGGCTGTAGAATCTGAATTTTGATTGATTCATTGATTGGTTGAATCCAGGTAGGTGAGGGCGAAAACTTGGTCAAGTTTCTTTACTTCAGACGGCTAATCGTAATCGCACCAACGATAATGCAATAATAACATTATACATTTCAATCCTCGACTGTTTGTGTGTGACGCTGTTTTTCGCAATTGGCTTCCGCTTTCGCTCACAAGTATAGAGTTAATTCACTTAACAGTATATTGTGTGAAGCGCTTTTTGTGCTATCGACAAATTGTGAAAAGCGCTATGTGAAACGCAATGATTATATTTCTTACTACCACAATGTTTCCATCAAACAATTTAATTTCACTACCTTGAGTCTCGGTTGTGATATAATTATTTTAACCACTGATTTATAAGAATTCACGATTTATTAAATCATTTAAAGAGCGCCTTTCACGTCGCGAGGACAGTCCCAATGGGATGTACAGTTGAGTAGAGACAAGAACAAGGCGGGAGGGGTCGGGAAAGGAGGAAGGAGAGCAGAGAAATTATACTTCTATTATAACAGTAAACTGGCAGAACAACAAGAAGAAATTTCCATTGTTATTTCTACGTCACAAGGCGTTGGTGCGTCATCTGACTAGTTATGTTTCACAAATCCGGTTTGAAACTATAGCCATCTGACACAGAGGCGTGTGTGTTGCTCCTCACTCTGCTTTGAGTCACAATTCAGGCCACAATCTCTCATCTCAAAAAGCTCCCATCGAATGACTTGCTCGCTTGGAATCATGGAGAGTAATCACATTGCTTTCATCCTTTTAATCTTATTGGTCCTTTTATGTAAGTAATTTACTCTCGCTCTGAAGACCATTTGGAGATTTATCTCTGGTGTGTGCGTTACAGTGACTAACTTGTTCTTTCTGTCTACAGCGACAGCGAATGGAGATAATGTTGAACCATCACAGAGGGAAGTGTCTGTCACTGAAGGCCAGACTGTGACACTGAGATGGACCTACTCTGCAGGTTTCATCGGTGTTTTGATGTACTGGTACCGTCAGTATCCAGGCCAGCCTCCTCTGTACACACTGAGACATATTTATGATGGGGACACTTTCAGAGCTAAATTTGCTGAAGATCTTTTCACCACTAGATTGGACACGAGCAGCAAGACATCCAGTGTAACTGTGCTAGCTGCGACTCTATCTGATTCAGCCACATATTATTGTGGCTTTAGACGCACAGTGTTATCTTCAGGTTACACTACCGCACATAAACCTAGAAAAAAGAGATGATGTGTTGAATCACAGCACAGCTGTCATTCCTGTCAGTTGACCTATTTCACTACTTGTAAATTTGCTGCTGTGTCTCCCACAGGAAACACTTGATTAATTCCCAACCACATATAGTAAAATACGTGGTTTCATGTAGGCAAAGAGTTAAATACACGATACTAAATAGAACAATTGTTATTATAACAGGTGCTGTTTCTGGAAATAATTAATGCATGAGTCAACACTGGGGATCAATGAAGATCTCCGTACATATTAAAAATATTATTTTACAACGTAGTTATTATGTTTAGAAATCTAAATAAAAGTGCTGAATACCATTGTGATGTAAGATGGAGAAGGTGTTTGAATTATTGCAAAGCATTAGTTGGAGTAACGTTATTGAAACAAAAATGCTTTATCCACGTGTATACATACACCAACTAGCCCAGTGTTCAGGAATGGACTCCATTAGTGAAAATGAGCCTTTAAATCCACAACTGTTTTTTCAAACTTGCGAAACATAACGTTTTCTAACCATTTTACAAACATTGGCACTTAAATTTAATTTGTTGTTCAGCCGAATGCTAGACACAATTGTTAACCCATCACAATGCTTAGGAATAACAACAACAACAGCAATAGGAGGATTACATTTGTATCTCGGATTTCGCATCAGGAGGACGTACCAAGGTGCTGGACGTTACCTGCTTCAGACCAGAGCTGACCACAACAACAATAAAATTAGACGTAGATAGCGCCTTTCACGTCTGTGGGACGTCCCACAGTGCTGAACAGTCCGATCGGGTGGACAGTCGGAGAAGGGTGAAGGGGAAGGAGAGTGGGAGAGAGAGAAGAGTTAGGGAAGCAGCCGAAGACTTGATCGAAGAGAAAGTTCTTGAGACGCATTGATGGATGAAAGGGAGGAATCGAAGCAGAGGGGCTGCAGGATGCAGTTCCATAGTGTGAGGGCAGAGGGGTTGAAAACTCGTCTACCGATGGTTGGGCGGTGTTACAGGACAGACTACTGGGTGGGTTGGAGGGAGTGGGGAAGAATGATTTGCCGAAGGGTCCATCGATGAGCAGAGTCTTGAGTCGAGATTTGAAGGAAACCCAAACAAAGTTGGAATTCTCATTGCATCCGCCCAACCATGGAAACACTAAATAGATTGTTGGAACATATTGTACACTCTCTCGCTCGACTCCTTCTTCTCAGTTAATTCCAGAATTTACTACGTACATTTTGGCAACGCTAAGGGTTCGAGATATCCCAGATTGTATCTTTGGTTAACTTTGGTTGGAATCTAATCCCCTAAAGCCATGTATTGTGCCATAGGTATCGCTCTCTTGCAATCTTTCCCACTGCTTGCCCGTCTAGGATGTGCAGCTAATTGGATACAGATCAATCCTCACAAGCGAGAGAATTGGGTTCGATTCTCAGCAGTGCGAAACGATGGGCAAGTTTCCTAAAACCGCATTGTTCTCTGCATTGAAGTAATTAACAATTTGGTTGTGAATTGAAGACAGTCTCCTTTTCCGCAAATAATAATATTTTTACAATAATACGAATAATCATTTGATCACTTAACCCGTGTATTTTTAGGGTGACGCTGCTGAGTACCACGATTTTACAAAAGTATATTCTGAATTAGCATGACAGTATAATATATGTAGTGTTTTGAGATTTGTCTGGACGATGTGGTAAGGCGCTATAATTCAAGGAAGTGTTTTGTTCTATTATTCTGATAATGTTCACATGAGGGCTTTGATTCGCAAGGTTAACAAGTGATGAGTCAGAGTTATTCCTATCCCAATTATCTGATGAGTAACGCAGTATGAAAGCAATCGGTTGCTATATTAGGAACACAGTTGAGATGACAGTGAGGTGAAGTGAGACTGTGGGCTCCGTCAATGGCGACAATTACTCTGATGTCACAGACACCAACGGCACAGACACAAAGCAGCAATGGGGCTGTTTTCTGTGTGTCTTGTGCTGGGAATATTTAAGTCAGGTGAGGTGGACTTGTGCTAATTCGGTGTTCCTGCTGAAGGTCACAGCATTTCAACACTTTTTTTGAACCAGACGTAATCATTCCATTTGATGTAGCGCTTTCCACTTTTTATACACGTCGAATAGCGCTTGATGGAATATACTGTACAGTGAATTGACTCTATATTTGTGAGTGAGCGAAACGCGGCAGCCAGTTGCATTTAAAATGCATCCTTCGCAAACATTTGTGGATTGAAATGACCATTTTTTTATTGTATGTTTTGGGATGGAATATTATTAAGCGTGTCGAATAAGGAAACTTCGCCAAGGGTTCGCCCTGACCTACCAGGATTCGAGCATACGTCTCACGCTTGTAAGACGCGTGCTGGAAACACTGAGCTGCAGTGGGTAGACCTATAGCTCAGTATTTACATCACTTGCTTCACATGCGAGAGGGCCTGGGTTCAGTAACCGGGAGGGTGAACGCTTTGGCAAGTTTCCCTTCTGCGCCTTATCAAGCATTTTCTATGCTTACTCGACTCACAAGCCTTTCTTTACTGTCAGCAAGTTCGAATCAGTATGATTCCCCATTCAATTGAAATGAGCGAATATAAATACAACTAATAAAAATGTCTCCACTCAATAATATTAGCTTATAGGAGGGTGGATTGTTACGAGGATAATATTGCTTTGAGAATTTTCAATGTAAATTTGACACATGATTCCACGACTGTTTGTGAGAGACTGCTGTGTGCAATTGCCTGCACTCTTTCGCCCACAAGATGCAGGTTAAATCACTTTATAGCCTATCCAAATATATAAATGACCTATTAATGGTTTATATTGTATTAGTTGATTATTATGATTCCATTAACAAGAAACTACAGGGGCATAGATCCTTTCCCTTTTGGAAGGACGGCCCAAGGCGCTGAAACATGAATTCAGCCAAAGTGTGAATAACACTTTATCGTTTCTCTGTTGCAGACCAGTGTAGTGGGGACTCTGTCAGTCAGCCGGATGTCACGATGGTTAAGACAGAAGTAGGAAATATGACTTTACAATGTACATGTACCACCACTGAAAGCGATTACGCCCTTTCCTGGTACCGATTTACCCCAGGGAAGCCGCTAGAGTTTATATTTCTGAAATATTCTTGGAGTGACAGTCAACGCAAAGGAAGAGGATTTGGAGATCGTTTCGACACTCAGCTGTGGAAATTAAATTATTCTACCAGTTTGTCCATCACTGAGCTGCTGGTGTCTGACAGCGCTGTGTATCTCTGTGCCATTCGACCCTCATCACAGTGATAGACACAGGCCACTGACGCAGACACTTCCTCTCGTACACACACTCTCCGTCACACACAAACAGAAATTCTTTAATCCCCCACCTCGCCCCCGGCCACACACACAACCCTACCGTACACACACACCACATAAACATGCTCCCGCACGCACGCAGGCACCCACCACACCGACACACACCTCACACACAGAACCACACGTCACACACACACCTCCACTGTTAATAAGCAGTGCACTGATTTTAATAATAATAATAATAATAATCCTTGCATTTGAAATAGCGCTTTTCACATCTTATCGACGTCCCAAAGCGCTTTACATAATATACTGTAAAGTGAATTGACTGTGTATATGTGGGCGAAACGCGGCAGCCAATTGCACACAGCAGTGTCCCACAAACAGTCGTGGAGTGAATGACCAATTTTATTATTGTGTTTTTTTTGGACGGATTATTATTAGGCGTGTGTGTGGAGTAAGGAAACTTGCCCAAGGTTGCGCCCTGATCCGCCTGGATTCGAACACAGGTTTCCCCAGCTTGGTCTCCCCTGCTTGCAAGACAAGTGCTCTAACCACTGAGCAACAGGAGCTCCATAAACCATTTAGGTTCCTTTAGGTTCCAAAATAACTGATGATGCCGTGTTGGATGATGTTTGCTTGTATTCTTACTTATTCCATCAAAATCATTATAAACCTTTACAAACACAAACCCAACACATTATAAAACATCACAAACATAAACAGAGCAACACTACCAGACGACTGTTGGTTTTGAATTATTTATTTGCCTCGCAGAATTTCCGGAGAGTTGTTTTTTGGAGAATGGCCCGCCTGGTAGAGATTCCGGAGAGCTCTAAACTTCACCGACTTTAACAATAACAACAGCAACCACAACATTATACTTCCATAGCGCATTTCACGTCAGCAGGACGACACAAGGCGCTAGACAGTCACTGCTTGAAACGCAAGCTGAGCACAGGTGCGGGAGTGAAGGTGACGATTAGGAATGACTGGTGGGTGCATCGAACAGTAGGGTAGGCGAAGGGCAGGTTGGTAAGGTGATAGGATGTTACAGATGTAGGCTGTGGCGAATTTGAAGTGGGCTTTAAATGCGAGGTCCCGGATCTTGAGTTGGATTCTCTGGATGATGGGGAGCCAATGAAGTCGGGCGAGAATGGAGAAAATGGTGACACGGAGAGTTGAACGGTAGTGGACACGGGCGGCAAAGTTTTCGATTATCTTCAGAATGCGCAGGGAGGAGTTGGGAAGGCCGAGCAGTAGGGGGTTTGCAAAATGAACCCGGGATGTAGCTAAGGCCACAAATACATAGTAAATTCACTTTACCGTGTATTCTGTGAAGCGTTTAGGGACATTGATAAGATGTGAAAAGCCCTATATCAAAGCAAGGATTGTTACTGCTGTATTATAAGGCGTGGATGATAGCTTCAGCCGCTTTGGTGATGTGGTTGTGGCGGAGTCGGGCAATGTTGTGGAGATCCGGATAGCAAGAGGGTGTCATTGCTTCGATGTGGTGAAGGAAAGATAGTTGAGTGTCGACCAAGACACCTAGGCTCCTGATTGGCTTGCTGAGTTTGAGTGTGAAACCATGGTGGTTGATGCTACCAGCGCCTGATGCATGAAGTTGCTGGCTTGAGCCAATCAGCAGGGGATTCTATCCTTTGGACATTCAACTGCAGAAAGTTAGCTATCATCCATTACTTCATGTCTGAAAGACATTCTGTCAAGTCACTGGTAGTTCTGGAGTCGAGGGTAGAGGCAAAGAGAGAGAGGTGGATGCTCATCCACGCACATGTGGAAGTTAACGTCTGCAGATGGTGTCAACAAGTAGGATCATGTAAAGTTTGAAAAGTAAGGGGCCGAGAGACAAAGCCTTGGTGAATATCACAGGTGACAGTGTCGGTGCTAGAATAGAAACTTTTACAAAGTTCAGACCCACGGAAACCAACTATGGCGTGCCAAATCCTTCTTTAATCAAACGATATAAATGAATAGCAATATACAATATAGCGATACACTTAACAGATTATTATTACGAATAGTATCTATTAATGTAATGATATAAATGACTACGAAATACACATTATAGCGTGACACTTGACAAATTAAGTACCACTTTGATTCACAAAACATCTGATAAATAATCGATATAGCAATGCATTACACGGGCTGGCCATTTTTCTCCTCGGGGATAATCGAACTCGTCCCATAGCTACCACTCCCCTGAGCGGTGTATATTTTCATACATATATATGCAACCCTAACAAACGCAAGCATTTCGTTCTATTAGACCCTGGACTCACATAACCTACGTAGCTATTTAACTGAGCGCCAAGTACAGCCGCCTGCCTTTGCAACTGGCCCTTCACTACCTGCAAAACAGAACAACTGGAGGGACACCCGTTCCAGCAGTTTAATGCAATAATACAATGATAACTTATTCAAATACAATAATATATAATATAATAATATATAATATAATAATATGCAATCTAATTATATATAATATAATAATATGGAATCTAATTATATATCTTAATACACTAATATAATGATAATCTAATAACATTCTAGAATAATATAATCGCAAGATAATAACTTAGCTATGACAGTAATAAAACATAAATAATAAAAATACTAAAACAACCAATTATACATATTCAGTAACAATAGGGGGGGCGTGTCTCCCTGCCTCTCCCGTCAATCACCGGTTACCAGGGTAACACAAATGTCCCTCTCAACAGTGGATGGAGAAGACGTGCTGACGTCACGGGAGGGCGTGAAACAGGCCGCGTCATCAAACTGCTTGAACCTGTCACGTGATTGAAGTCCGAAATGGCAGCGACAGAGACAATGGGGAGAAGGTGAGACGCAGAGATTTCTCTACAGTCTGAAGCAGACAGGGAGGGAGAGGGTGTGAATGTGGCAGAGAGGGAGATATATATATACTTACATAGGCTTGTGAAAGAGATACATATCATGACATATACAGGAAGAGAGAGAGAGAGAGATCACACAGCAGCCTGAGATACACTCACACACACAAACACAGGGAGATACGTGCACAGGGGGAGAGTCATCCAAAGTCTTTGTCCAACTCTGTGAAACTGGGACACGCAAACACACCCGAGAGAGGGAGACACACAGGCAAATACCCTCGCAGCCTCACATAAAGAGAGAGACGCGTTCATAGGCCTTAAACACATTGGGAGAGTGATGTAAACATACAATGAGAGAGTGGGCGGGCGGGGGGTGGTAGTGGGCGTGAGCTTAGCAACACAAATATAGAGCGAGAGGGAGGACACGCATATATGTGGGCATCAAAAATCATAGACACAGACACTCAATGGGACATGCTCTCACATATCTCCTTCCCACCCCCCCTCCCCCCTACACACTCTCCCTCTCTCATGTACAACCCCCCACCTCACACACACATTCCTCCCTCACACACTCAAAACATGTTCATCTACACAATCCCCCCGGACACACAAGCCCTTACACACAACAACCCCCCCCACACAAAATTCCCCTCACACTCAAACCTTCCCTTACAGACAACACCTCTTTACACACACACCACCTCACACACGTAACGCCCCTCAAAAATTCACAAATACATACAAGCAGGAACTCTAGTCCGTCCCCGTCCACCCGCAAATCTACCTTCACGCGCACCTACCACTATGTCACATAAACATACTCATTACTCGCAAAACCCATACACACAATCCATGCACACCCATCCCATACAACGTCCACTCACACACTCCTACAACACTCATACAACCCGCAAACAGTCCCCACTCACTCCTCCCCACCTCACACATATGACCGCACATATCCGGGACAACACACAACACCAAATACAAACACAAGCCTAACACACACCCCGCTCTCACACATACCCCTCATGCATCCCCATCAGACTCCCCCTTAAACACACAACACTTCCCTCACATACGCAACCACACCTCACATAAACAGCACCGTCTCATGCACAACCCCCCACCTCACACACACATTCCTCCCTCACACACTCAAAACATGTTCATCTACACAATCCCCCGGACACACAAGCCCTTACACACAACAACCCCCCACACACAAAATTCCCCTCACACTCAAACCTTCCCTTACAGACAACACCTCTTTACACACACACCACCTCACACACGTAACGCCCCTCAAAAATTCAATCTACTCTCACACATACAACCCTCTCACACACAAACCCCACGACCATTCCCAAAGCAACCACCCACCCACATCAATCAAACTCCTTGCAACCATACATAAAATATCCAAAAACTTGGATGACACTAAATTAGGAGAGAGAGTCAACAGGAGGGATAACATTTTAGTTCATGACAAAAGGGGCAGTATATACGGGTAGGGGAGTGTTGCTGCAGCTGTAAAGGGCTCTGATGAGGCAGCCTCTGGAATATTTTGACTAGTTTTGGTCTCCTTATTCAAGCAAATATGTACTCGCCTTGGAGTGCGTTCAACGTAGATTCACTAGGTTTCTATCTGGGATGAGGGGAATGAGATTCATGGATAGGTTGAGCAATCTAGGTCTATATTCTCCAGAAAGTAGAAGAATTAGATGTGCTCTTATAGAAAACTATCAGATTATTAAGGAGCAAGACAGAGTACACAGTGGAAGACTGTGTATTCTGGTTGGAGAAACTGTAACCAGGGGTCACAGTCTGAAAATTAGGGGTCAACCCTTTCGCACTGAGTGGAGAAAACATTTCTTCACTCAGGTTGTTGTAAATTTATGCAACTCTCTACCCCGAAGTGCTGCGGATGCTAATTTCTTGAACATATTCAAGACTGTGATTGATAGATTTCTTGTGGATCAAGGGATTAAGGGACATCGTGATAAGGCTGATAAGTGGAGCTAGAATAGTTCAGCAATGATCATATTGAAAGGTGGTGCAGACTCGAGAGCCTGAAAGGACTACTCCTGCTCCTATTGTTGATGTTCATACACCCTCACCCCATCGCGTGCACATATATGCCCCCCTACCTACATACATTCTCTCCGTTTCTGTGTGCATCTCTCGTACACACTTAGTCTGCCTGTGTCTCTCACACACTCACTGAGAGAAAGAGAGACAGAGAAGGACAAACACATACCCGCTGAGACACAGTGTGAAAAAGACAAATAGAGATTCGGAAACACACACACAACCATTCTCTCTGACCACACAACTCTGTGTCTCCTGTCATCCAAAATGACACGCAAATGCAGATATAGACAGAACCACACAATTGACACTCAACCATATACACTGCCCTCTGTTTGTCTGAGGCTTACATGCACACTGAATTACACAGAGATAGAGAGACACGGAATGAGAGACATACACATCCACAGATAAACGTTGGAATCCCCTCTCTCTGCCTCAATGTGTCTCTGTATTACTGAGACAGTAATAACATACACACACACACAGAAACACTAACATCCTCTCTTTAGACTGAGCTACACCCACTTAGAGACACTCACACAGACCTTTTTGTTTGTCTCTCTCGCATACAGGCCTCTGTCTCTGGAAATCAGAAATCACAGATGACATTGTGCATACACTCATTCTCTCACACGTACATACAGCGAAACACTGTACGCCACTCTTTATGTTTTTCTGTGTCTAATAATAAACTTTGCAATTGGTATAGTGCCTCATTCCGTCTTTGAGGCATCACAAAATGCTTTACTGCATGATCAATAGATTAAGGTGATTATGTTTTGTGAGCAAAATATGGAATTCAATGTCTCTGTCTTTGTGGTGTGTGAGAGTCAACGTACGTGTGTGTGTGTACATCAGACTGTGTGTATGTGATCATGTGCATGTGAGTGTGAGTGTATGTGAGAGTGTGTGAATGTTAGTGTGCCTATATGGGTGTGTGTATGTGTTGATTGCAATTAGCGAGTGAGAGGGCCTGGTCTGGATTCCTCGATGGGTTAGGATGAAATGTTGGGTAATTTTCCTGAATTCACACAAGGTTTTGTTTACCACCAGCACTAATACTAATAATCCTTGCTTTTGATATCGTGCTTTATCATGTGTTCTGTACATCCCAACTATCTTCACGGATTATACAGTGAAGTGAAGTGAATGTATGTTTGTAGTAGAATCTCGGAAGTCAATTGCAGGAGAGTGTCCCACAAACAGTCGTGGATTGAAGTGACCGATTTTGTTTTCGGGATTATTATCAGGCCTGTGTGTGGAGTAAGGAAACTTGTACAAGGTTTCGACCTCAGCTGGCAGACTCCAGTAGGTCGAAAAATGCTTGTTGGGCGAATAGTAATCGCTCTTCCTGGGTAACAATCCCTCAATCATAATACTAATAATGTTCTCACTCAATCCAGTACTGTTCATTTGATGTTGCTCTGCACAACTCAATGCTATGTTTCACCTACAAAACACAGTTACTACGCTTTAAAATATATCTTGTAAACGAAAATCTATGAGGCACCCAGAAGACGTGATGATGCACAGTGTCCATGTCAGGCAATATTATTATCCGAAAAACATGGGGAGGGTGGAACTAACTACAGTGTGTCTGTTTGTGTGTGTGTGAATGTGTACAAGAGAGTATCTGTGAATTCTGGTGATTAGAAATTGAGGGCTGTATGTGTGAGAGATGGAGAGACACAGACACAGAGGCCTGTGAGTATGTGGGTGTGGGTGTCTCACTCATTTTCTGTTTGAGTGTACCTCAGGCTGTAAGCAAGACAATCGTTTCAGTCTCGTTATGTTCATGACCCTCGGTAACATTAGTAGACTCAATGGGATATCATGAGAAACAAATACTTCCTATGATCTACTCATACAGAGAAACACATTTGACTACCTGTCTCTGTGGCACACAAACAATAAAAACATTAGGTTTTTTAATCGCCTTTCATGTCGGGAGGACGTCCCAAGGCGCTGATACACAAACACACCTACACACACACACTCTGTCTCTCTGTATCTGGCACACAACATACCCCACCCATGTACACAAATACAAACAAATCCACTGTAAATTCATACACTTCCAGGGCAATCAATCAGCCCCAACAGCCCTCACACACACACCTCCCACACGCATACAATGAATACCACCCCCCAACACCCCAACACCCACCTTCGAACCCAAACAAATTCACAGGGAGAGACACACACAGACAATGAAAACATTATATCTCTCCCTGTGTCTATTATTCGTACCCACCGCCACACAGCTCCAACTCATAAACATACACACAGACCCCCCCCCCCCCCCCCCCACACACACAGCCCACCCTCACTCTGCAACCCATCACAACATACACACAGCACCGCCAATCTCCCCCCCCCCCCACTCACACACACACAGTGTCTCCCTGAAACTTTGCAGTGACCAACTATTAAGTATCAAATTCCACTCTCTCTCTCTGCAGAGACTCAGAATCGCTCTCTCTGTCGCCGCCATGTTTGTAGTTGATTTTGTCTCGAGCCTCGCCATCAACGATAAACGCGCCTGACGTCATGACGATGTACGCCGGGCGGCTCATTGCGACGGCCCCGCCCACTGACTCCCTGGTAACCAGTGATTAGCAGGAGTGTGGCACACCCTCACTCTGTCTCCGGTAACCAGTGATTGGAAGGAGAGTGGGACACGCCCACAGTTATTATTATGTTAGTTACTGACAAATCTCTGGGTGGGGGGTATCAACTATTGCATTATTGACATTAATATGTTTATTTTGTTTGTATTATTGTTGTCATAATAATAAATTCGTCATTTTAATCCATGGTTGTTCCGTCATTCCAGTTCACAAATGGATGGAACATCTCACCCACAGCTACACATTAAATTTCATTATGCTGGCTATTCCGTGAAGCGCTTTTAGACGTCTAGAAGGCGTGAAACGCACTAACTTAGTGGGACACTCACTTTCAGAGGGAGACACACGTGACCCTGCGTCTGATTCCCTTTTATACAAACACACATCGATTGTGGTCATGAGGAATCACAGAGATTAACTGGAGGGCATACACATATACACTCAGCTCCCTATTCTCAGCTCACACATAGCCACTCACAACAAACAAACACCCAGACCCCTCACACACAAACAAACTCACACCCAGCCCTCACTCTCGCAAAAATTCACACACAGCGTCCTCACGCACACAAAAACATGCAGAATCCCTCACACACACAAACACACTTACAAACCGCTGCCACATACAAACTCACACATAGCCGCCTCACACACTTGCACAGTCCACCTGCACACGCGGATCCTCGACGTGCACAGAGCCACCTCACAAAGACAAAACCAGCTGTACACACAAACACAACACTCACACGCAACGCACTCTCACACAAACACGTACACACAGCCACTTCTCACACACACATACTTACAGTCCCCTCTCACACACAGTAAAACATCCACACGGCCCCATCACATACAAACAAATGGACACACAAACCCCTGACACAAAGATTACCCCACACCCGTTGCACACATAGCTCCCAACGGCACATACACACACATAGAGCCCTCCCACACACAACCCACCCGCAGACACCCACCACACAACACCTCACACACACACACACACACACAAAACCCATCACACGCAGTACACCCCATTCTCCATCATACACAGACACACACACATGTCTCTATCTACCAGTGTGACTCTCTCTCTCTTCTGAGTCTCGGTCTGTCGCCGACATTGCTGATGATGCTGCTTTTGTCTCTTGAGCCGCCGCCGCCAACGGGCAATACGCAAGTGACGTCATGACGGTATACGCCGCAAGGCTGTGTGGGAGTGACCGGCCCTCTGATTCCCTGGTAACCAGTGATTGGCAGGAGTGTGGGACACGCCCACTCTGTCCTGGTCAACAGTGATTGACATGTGGAGAAACCACTCCGCTCCACACATACAGCCGCCTGTCTCCCCAGCCCGAACATCACCACCACCACACACACATTCCTCTAACATACACAGTGCCCTCACACACGTACTAATCACAGCCCCCCTCACGCAAACAAATGTACACGTAATCAATTCACATACACAACGTCCCACAAAAACAGAGCCGCCTCTATCAAATATACACAGATGCCAGAACCCCACACCCCCAATCACAGTACCCCCAAACCCAGTCCCACAAAAATGTACACAAAGAGCCACACCATACACATAGCTCCCCCATCCCCAGGTAAACACAACCTCCCCTCTCTCTCTCTCACACACACACATAAAGTTCCTCTCCCCCACATACAGCGCAACACTCAAACACACAGCCCACTTATACACACATATTCTGCATTTCTGTTTTTTTTGTACTGTTGCAGGGAAATCTGTGAACCCTTTCTGTAGGAGGTTTGTGTCGTTTGTGCTGTATATCCGGTGACGATGCTCAGCTAAATCTATACGAGTGGTTTAGCTACACATCTCTCAGTCCTACAGAGGTGAAAGTAGCTCTACAAATTCAATTTTTTTTTAATGTTCAAAATTATCCCTTTCAAACGACGAGAATTGAGCTCGTGTGAACTGTAATTCAAAATGAAACTCCCTTCTCCTTTTACCGAAAGCTTTGTAGGATCTTAAACATCTGATCTGAACAATGCACAAACTGGATCCCAATCTTACCATCTCACGAGACGGTCAGAGAAGGAAACCAACAGAAACACCGACAGGGATAAAGAGAGACTGAGACTGATTCAAAAAAATAGAATAATAATTCGGTTATTTCAATCCATGACTGCTTCTGAGCATTGCATTTCACCCACAAATCTACAATTATTTCATGTTACAATGTATTCAGTGAAGTGCGTTGAGATACATAAAACGCGTGATAAGGCGCTATATCAAAAAGAAAGATTACTAGTATTAAATATTGAGGCTCGATTAGTGTCCAGAGAACTGTAACTTTAAATGTTTTCGCACCCTTTGCAGGTTTGTGCTTCATATCCGGTAACGCTGCTCAGCTAAACCCACAACAGTGGTTCAGCTAAACATCAGCCTTTGCAATGATGTACAATGTTCAAAAATAGCCCTTTCAGACAGCTTGCAATGTGCTGGTATGGATTCTAAAACATGCAGAAACTCACTTGCCTTTTAGCAAAAAGCTTTGTAGCATCGACAACATCTTCGACATGAAATAAATTGGAACTCAAATTTATCATCTGGCATGACAGTCCCATAGCAGCAGACGGATAGGGAGAGACAGTGAGATAGAGAGTGACTGCTTGTGTGAAGGATAGTGCGTGTGACACAGAGAGCGATAGAGACTGGGAGTTTCAGAGACCCAGAGTCAATAAGTGACTAACTAGGATTGTGAGACGATCAGTAGTAGACTGAAAGATTGAGAGTTTGAGAGAAGCAGTGTGTGAGAGAAAGCCTGATAGTTAAGTAGTGAATCGTAGTGTGAAAGACACGATATGTGTATGCATATGTATTTGCGTTTGTGTGTGAGTGAGAGAGAGAGAGAGATGCAGAGAGAGTGAACAAACGAGGGTATTCAAACAGAGACAGAAACAGACAAATAATTGGGTTTCCTTTTTTATATTGAGCAGCCTTTGCAGAGTTGTGCAATTTAATGCTCTGATGAAGTGTCGCAACAACTGTGAATATATCTATTTAAAGTTGAACGACAGAGATCCGATTTCACAGCTCAGCCCATTTGCGTCACCCATTCTTCCTCTTTCAGCTTCTCACAGTTTAGTCTGTTGATAGGTTTTAATTTTTGTCTTTTTAGTTAACTTCCACCAAATGAACTGAAAACTCTAATGATGAGGTTTCTGGCGAGTATTAGCCTAAGTGTCAGAGTGAGGATTTAATCTCAGATTTAGCATTATTTGAAAAAAATCTCCTTGTTTGGTATCTCGTCTGTTTATTTTGTCAATTAACTTCAAACACTTTTTCCGTTCCACTCTTGCTAAACCGTTAGAATTTTAAATAAATCTAACTTCTCCCTACGCATTGTCTGTTCGGAGAAAGTACCAGTTTCTATAGTTTCAATATTAAATTGTGTTTCATCATCCCTGTCATAATCCGGGTACATCTCCTCTGCACCATCTCCAATGCCTTGAAATCACTCATAGAGTTGGTGAAACTACTAATAGTTAACGCACTCAAGCCACACAGCTTGTCCTGTGCGGACACTGTTGACCTGCCATTTTTTGTCCAGTTCAGAGCATCCATCCCTCCGTTCAGGCCTCAGAGAGTTTGCAGAAACTGCAGATTCTCAGTGGGTGTGGATGTGTGTGACAGTTGTTCCAGGAAAAGAGAACATGACCAGTTCTGCTATTCTGTAGTCAGCATAGAGAGATACTGAGTCTCAACATTTTTCTGTGGCACACGGAAGTGTGTGTTTCATGATCACAGAGATCAGTCAGATCGGGTGGTCGAGTTAGGATCAGCTCCTCAGATCTTCTCCGTATGGTTTCGCCCCAAAGACGTGGATTTCCACAGGGATACAGCAACTATCTTCCACTGTCTGCTCCTCACCAGCTCTTGCATGTACTCAAGATGAAACTGATAATCTTCTTCTTCGGTGAGTGAGCTTGCTGTTGCAATAATCGAAATTCCGCTCGGAAGCCTGTTGTACCCTCAAATGTGATTTATCCCCACGTCTGCTCTTTGACCTGCTCCATCTTTCACAACCACCGCATTAGCCGCCACCGTTCATCCTCTCTATTACCAACATAGAGAAATTCATCCCACATTAACTGCGCTTCGCTCACTTCCTTGCTTCTTTTATGCCATGTCTCCAGTCTCTCGATCTCATTCCTAGCACTAACGCCCATGCCCTCCATACCACCAGTTTGGATACAGATCCTTGACTTTCCACTTTGGGACGTTCATCTGCCGTTACACGCGCTGTGTACACATACATATTATTGTTGTTGTCCTCAACAAAGAAAGAGGAGAGAGAAGGAGAAAGGGAACAATAGATAGGAGAGAGGGAAGAATACATAGCAGTGAGTGGATAATTGAAAGGAATTCCTCTGGTGGGTGAATGCAAGACAATAGGATATCGTCTATAAATTGGAAGCAGGTCAATTAAGATTTACAGCAGGAAGTATTGTTTCTCGCTCATAGCATAGTAGGAATATAGATTTCTCTCTTTATAGGTATCTTGGATGCTTGATCCATTCATTCCCTCAAGAATGAGATTGGTAGATTGTTGGTAAATCGGATTTATGAAGCGATATGTGGAGAAAACCGGAAATTTGAATTGAACCAATTAGTTCAGATACAGATACGAATATCTGTACATATATCACACAATCTAATTCAATGGCAGAAGAAGCTCGAGTGGTTGAATGGCATATTACTGTTCCTATGTTACAAGAATAGTGATAATGGAAAGGAAAGATAAGCTAGGAGAGGAGATACGAGTGGAAGCAGAGTTCAGGGAAAATAGTAACTCATAGGAGAGATGTGGGATAGAGGAGATGAAAGATCTTAAAAGAGGAGTGCGGTGAGTGTATATGAGAGAAAGGAGAGGGAAGATAAAGGAAATGAAGTAGATGAGAGGAGGGAGGATAGGCGATGTGACAGTGAGAAGAGGGAAAAGGAGGTGACAGGTGAAAGGAAAGGGGAAAGGAAAGGGAAGATAAGTTTCGGGTTTGAGGCCGTAACTGAACCACTTTCTTCTCAGAGACTCTAATCACAAACACAAACAATTGTCACATAGGAAATGGCCGTTCAGACATTGTGCGCGTTTTTATGTATGTGTGTGTGTGAAGGGGGTGGGTCTGTGAAAGAGATTTATGTTCAGTCCCTCTCCCCCTGCTGTTCTCAACGAAACTGTGCAAGAACACACAATCCATCGTTTCAGTGCTGCTGTTCGTTCCTCTGCAGCAGATGCATATTCTATCCCCTATCCCTGCTCTCTCCAAATCGCGTCTTTGATTGTGTTCACTCCCCGCACTTTAGCCTTTTTGGTCATGACTTTAAAAGGCTGACCTATAGTTACTGATAATGATGGAGCGAGATGCAAGGTAGATCAGCTAAATGATTGTATGAATTACTGTATTAATGATTCATTTTCTAACTTTTTGTTGTTGTTCAGTGATATTTCTGGATAGAATCTCGGTGGAACCAGCAGGTAAGCTCCAATATTATTTATTCCAAAATATAGTATATATTCGCTTAGTCGTTTAGTTCCAGCATAACAAATCTGCCCAGTCACTTTAGCAAAATAGGTTTTATCTTTGCATCATTCATATTCATTTGCCACTGATGCCATCAAAGCAAGCCTACATCTTGCTTCTCTTAGTTTACACTTTATTTTGAAACTTGTTCTGTCATTCTTTGCATTCTTTCTATTCCTCGACCCCAATTGGTTGTTCTAACAGTTGCTGCCATGCCTTGATCTTGCTCCAGGTTTAATATTTATTTCCACTTATTCACTTTTCTGTTCGTTGTTTGATCGCCCTTGATGTTCACCTACATGTGATTCCTTGTTCGACGTCTATCCAATAGGATCTGATTTACGGCCACAAATTTGATCCTTTGATCCAGCCTTCCGTGTTAAATTTTTGTTAATACTTTTTGGAATGTGTTTGTGTTTTACTTCTGTGGCGCTTGCCCTTGTGTCTTCCAATTTCTTTGCCGTTGTACCTGAGATCTTAATTTTAGTTCCTGTCATGTTATCCCATCTCCTATTATTCTGGACATGTTCGTCTGTTTCGGTGACTGTCACTGGTCATTTATTGGTAGACTTCTGTGGTTGATTATTGCCAAATCTTCATTTTCCTTTGACTCATTGGCTTGCTCCTTCCACCATCTGTTCCTCTAGCGTGTATTCTGCAAACAATAATCTGTTGATCTATGTCCTATTGTTTTGAATTGTTATTATGTTCAGTTGTCAGAAATTGTGGCCCGTTATGACTAATTAATTTCTTAGCTACTCCCTCACTCGCTAATATTTATTTGGTTTTGTTTGCCACCTTTCCTGCAGATGTATCATATAATTCTGGGTATTTGCTACAGCTTTAGGTATCGACCACTGTCAATAAATATTTTTTCCCGTTATAACTGAAAAAATCTGTTCCTATTTTTCTCCATGCCATCATTTGTCTCTGGTAATCCTTTCAAGGTTCATGCCTTTCTCTAATTTAGCGGCTCACACATTGCTTTATATTTTTCACATTTTTAGATATATATTCGTTTTCATTTTATGTTGAAAACATATTAAAGTATCATCTTTTCTTTTTACCATATAATATAAATTGTATATGGTATCACTTTTCATACAAGTTCTTTCGCTACTGTTCCAATATCGAATTACCTTTCCTACTGTTTCAATTTTTCTTTTTTAATACAGCATTAATTTTCATTTGCTTTCTCCATCTTTACCTTATTTGGTTCTCCCAATGTTGCATATGCTTTGAATGCATTACACTAGTCTGTGCTTCTGTATCTAATCTGTACTGAATTACACATCTTAATTAGTAACACCATAAACATAACACCCACTCACTTTCAGTTTTATAGTTTGTTTTTTCGCTCTTTAGGTGTTCCACTGCTTCAATGCTTTGCTTCTCTTCATGATCACTGTCACTAGATTATATACTGGAGGTGTTTCTCCTTTCATATTCCATTGCTTTGGTTTCCCCAATTTTGGTTCTCCGGTTTTTTGACGTTTTCAACTCTCTTTCTTCGGTTTTTTCTGTGCTATAGATCTGCTATAACACCTTATATTTACTTGCCAATTCTCGCAAAGTACGTAAAATGCCAACATCACGGCATTGATACCATTCTTTTGTAGCTGCTGATCAACTCCTCATTCAATGTACTAATCCACATTTGCAACATCTGTACATTCTGTTTGGTTTCTCTTTTGGCCTGAATATTCTCGGCGCTTCATACACTTCATCTGCGACATTCCAGCTTTGCCAGGTGGCTATTTCATCTCTTTGTATTTGTGTGTCTCTCTCCATGTTTCTCGTACTTTATTCCATCTTTGGAAGATTTGAGCCTCAAATAAGGAGGCTACTGTGGAGCACCTGTCTCTCAGTGTTAGACCACTTGTCTTGCAAGCGGGGAATACCAAACTGGGGAGACCTGCTTTCGAATCCAGGCAGGTCAGGGCGAAACGTTGGGCAGGTGTCCTTATTCTAATAATAATCCGTCCAAAAAAAAAAATTATAAAATCGGTCATTTCAATCCATGAATGTTTGTGGGACACTGTTGTGTGCAATTGGTTGCCGCGATGCGCCCACAAGATATGCAGTCAAATTCACTTTACAGTATTTTGTGAAGCGCTTTGTGATGTCGTTAAGATGTGAAAAGCGCTTCATCAAATGCAAGGATTGTTATTATTATTATCTGGTTTACCGATTTTAACGCCAGGTCCCTTCATTTCAAAATCGTTCCTATTAATCTGGTACAGTTAAGGGATCGACAATCCGGCCATCTTTCTTTTTGACTCATTGTTCCATAGTTGCAATTTTTACTTATGGATCTCAGTACTGTTCACAACGACAAAAACAACTTCGATTTATATAGCAACCTCCACGACGGACGGCGTCTCATAGTGCTTATACTCAGAAAGCACTGCAGATTGAATGATTCTTTTGGTCAATTATGTCATGTTCAGCTTATAAGTATATAAAAACACAATAGTTAGGAGCAGGTGTAGGCGATTTGGCCACTCGAACCTGCCGCGGCTTTTGATAAGATCATGGCTGATCTTCTGACCCATTTCTAATTACCTGCCCTATCCCATATATTCGAATCGTTCTATTTAAAAAAATTAACAATCTCAGCTTTGAAAATGTTCAATTACTGAGCATCTACAGTCTTCTTGGGGTAGTGAATTCCATAAATTCACTACTCTCTGAGTGAAGAAGTGTTTCCTCAATACCGTTCTAAAAGATTGACCCCTTAATTATAAGATGATTACCCACTAATTGTACTTCTGCTACCAGTGAGACAGTTCCTCACTGTCTACATTATCCAGCCCATTAAGAAACTTATATGTTTCAATAAGGTCTCCCCTAATGCTTCTGTACTCCAGAGAATACAGCCCTACGTTATTCAACCTATACTCATAGGTCAGTCTCCTCATCCCAGGAACCAACCTCGTGAATCTACGCTGCACCCCATCTAAGGCAATTATGTCCTTTATTAAACAAGGAGACCAAAACTGCACACAGAACTCGGTCTCGCCAAGGCCCTTTTCACTTGCGACAAGACGTCCATACTCTTGTACTCTAAACCTTTTGCAATGAACGCTAACATGCCGATTACCTTCTGATTTGCTTCCTGCTCCAGCAAACTAACATTTTTAGGCTGGTGTACAAGGAAAACCAAATCCCTTTGTGCACTAACATGACCTAAACCCTTCTCGCCTAGACTATATATATATTGCTATCTAGGTGAATAATGTCATACTTCCCTACCTTAAATTCCTTCTGCCACCTACTCGCCCACTCCCCTAGCCTAACTATATCCCTTTGCAATCTTTTGGCATCATCCGTACAGCTGACTCCCCTACCTAGTTTACTGACATTCGGAAAATTAGACAAGAGAGTTCAATATCCTCGTCTGGATCATTGATGTAAATTGTAAATAGCTGACGCCCAAGCACTCATCCTTGTGGCACTCCATTAGTTGCATCCTGCCAATTCTACAATGATCTGTTTATCCCTGCTCTCTGTATTCTACCCGTTAGCCTCTCTTCGACCCATACTAATATGTTCGCATTAATCACATGGGCATTGACTTTGTGCAATAGCCTTTTGTGTGGCAATTTATCAAATGCTTCCCTAAATTCTAACTATAGCACATCTAGTGGTTCCCCCAATTCAACATACTAGATATGTCCTCAACAAAACTCCAGAAGAATAGCTAATGATTAGTTTTGTCTTACACAACATTACTGCTTCATAAAACTATATTCAACATACGTTTCAATATCAAATTCAATTGTCTTTTTAAGTTTGTAACCTATCCTCTTGCTTCAGGATTCAATGGGATGAGCAGGTGTAAGAATAGCAGCAGTAGTACATAGTGTTAGTTAACCAAGAGGTGAGGTGGTGGGGTGTCGAGCTTTAGAGCAGGAGGCTTATTGCACGGTCGTTGAGTTTCCCATTTGTAACTTGCTCACAGTGATCCTCAGCTCACACCACCCCCCACACACCTGCACCTATGACACTTACCCCTAGCTCACACTGACCAAGAACTCACACCGAAATATACCTTGCAGTATAATAATATAACATGCAATAATATCTAATAGTACAGAAGTGATTTTTTTCATTATATATTGATCTTTGTCTTTGCAAGTCTAGTGGCAGTCGACACAGCTAGCAATGTGATTACAATGGAACAAACGTTCATTGTCATTTTGATACAAAATTTGGGATTGTATGTCACCACCAGCCACAGCCGACATTATAGTTACTTTTATTGTTGGTTTTATTGTTGTTGTTTTCCTTACCCTCTAGGCACCCTCGTAACGCGACAGATACCCTCCCGTATGCATTGCGTAAATAGAAGTCAATCAGGAACCAAACTCTAACTAATGGATGGGCTATTTTACAGGAAATGTGAGGCTGCAGAATGGCAACAGTCAGTGTGCCGGGAGAGTGGAGCTTTACCACGATGGACAATGGGGCACAGTGAATGGCTATGGCTCCAGCGTTTATGGCTGGGATAATTTGGACGCTGCTGTGGTGTGTAAGGAGCTGGGCTGTGGAGCGGCGCTATCAGCACCAAAAGCATCTCACTTTGGGGAAGGCTCAGGTCCCATTGTGACGTATTATGTTCAATGCAGAGGCAGTGAGTCTGCTTTGAGTGAATGTCACTCAGAGCCCTGGGGTCACTATAGAAATACACACGACGATGATGCTGGCGTCATTTGCTCAGGTAAGTACGTATTTCTCTGATAACCATTTCGGTCTCACGGAAGAGGTTGTTTCGAAGATTGAAACATGTGGAGAGGAATTGATAACATGTGAGTTGAACAAAGTGATGGGTGAGCACATGTACGTAAACACATTGGGGTATTAGTACAAGGATGGGTGAGAATGGCGGTGAGAACATTGTGGTTAACAAAGGGTGCAGTGAACACTGGTCGAGTGAGTTTGGCGGAAGGGAAGATGAAAACAGTGGGTTTACGCACCACTGGGTTGGGGGAGGACACCAAGAACAACAAAATTGCAATTATAAAGCGCCTTTCATGTAGGGAAGAAGTCCCAAAACGCTGAACTGTCAGGTCGAGACACGAGCGGGGGCGCGGGGTATGTGTGTGGGGGGGAGGGGATTTCAGCAAAGGAGGCAGCACTTGTGTGCGTACCACAAGAGTCAATACAGGGACGTGAGAAAATAAAAGGTGACAATATCGGTGGCTTACGGTACGGGAAAGTTGAGTACACGCGGTGGTAGTGGGTAATCAGAGTGCGAGATGCAGCACAATCGGGGTTGAGAATATTGGAGGTGAGAACACGGCTGGGAAAACACAATACAGAGGAGATTGAGCATGGGGAAGGCAGGGATTTGAGTACAAATCGTGTTTGAGCACAGAGGAGTGAACCCAGAGGTATGTGTGTGTATGCGGGAGTGTATACAGCTGGAGAACGCAGGAGGGCGTTTGGATATGGACAAGTGCGGTGACGCAGTTAAACATACGTTGGGGTGTCAAATCAGTGTGAGTGGAACCAGGAATCTTGAGCATATGGAAGTGCAAAGTCGGGTGAGTGATCGCATTGGGGTATCAAAGAGTGACCATAATGGGGATTATAAAAAGGTTGGGAGATGGGCCTAGCAGATGGGGTGAGCAGACGGAAGGAGCAGCGATGAATAGTTGAGCACACGAGCACAACTCGAGGTGGGGAGTAGGAGTGACTGTTGGGGGCAGGCATGAACACGGGTGTTCATTGTAAATCAGGAGGGAGCATGACGGCAGGGTGGATGGAGTTGGGGGGACCTGGGTTGGGGGTGGAATCACAGGAGGGTAAACGATGCTGTAACAAAGTGTGGAAGCGCATTATGATTGGTGCGCGATTGGGTTGAGCACAATGTGCTCTTGTAAAGTACATCCTTGTAAAGTGGAGGTCCTATGGCTCAATGGTTAGAGTTCGTTTCTTGCAAGCTGGGTAGGTCAGGCTGGGGATATCTGTGTTCGAATCCTGGCAGGTCATGGCGAATCCTTGGACAAGTTTCCTTACTGCACAAGACTAATAATAATCCCCCCAAAAAAACACAATAAAAATTGTTCATATGAATCCACGACTGTGTGTGGGACGCTGCTCTGCTCAATTAGCTGCCGTGATTCGCTCACAAATAGATACAGTCAATTCACTTTACAGTGAATTCTGTGAAGCGCTTTGGGACGTTGATTAGATGTGGAAAGCGCTGTATCAAGTGCAAGGATTATTATATATTAGTATTATAAACACTCCCACTCACCCTCCTGTGCTCTCGCCTAACGTGTGCACTGATCCTGTTGTTGGCAACCGTTCAGCCGCCATATGCTCACCCTCACACTTTTATGTGGCTCTCCAAAAATGTAATTTTGTTAGGGTGTTTAGACCGCTCACTTCTCACCCTCCCGTTATCACTACCCACTCGAAACCCCCAACCCAGATGCTGAATCCTCTGTGTCCTCAAATAATACATACAGTCTAACTTCCTCACCATCGTTCACACATCTTCCTTTGCGTTCACTCCGGCTGGTGGGAGTGGGAGTAAATCCGGTGTGAGCACATGCGAGGGTGATTGGGTTAGATCAACTAATTTGAATAAATGGAAACCGGCGTGGGCACATTTGAGAAAGAAGAGGTGGGTGAGGCGGGCAAACCCGGTGTAGCGAAGGCAACGGGTGCTGGTTTGAGGATGGAGTGAGTCAGAGATGTAGGTGGGTGCAGTGGAGTGGACGGATTTGAAGTCAATAGTAAGGATTGAAATCAATCAATTCTGGACGGGAAGCCAGTAAAGTCTGCAGGGACTGGGGTAATGGGGGAGCGAGGTTTGTTACGGGTGAGAATGCGGAGAGCAGAGATTAGAATGAGTTGGAGTTGATTGATTTTGGTTGAGAGGAATCCGACGAGGAGGGCTTTGGAATAGTAGAGGCCAGAGGTTAAATTGGCATGGAGCAGGGTTTCAGCGGCTCTTCGATCTAGATATTGCCGGCAATCTTTCCCTCCCTCTCCCCCTTACCACCTTTCTCCCCTCTCTTCGTCACTGACTTTACCCAGCACGACACTTCCCTCCCTATCCAACATTATCCTCTTTCTCCCTATCTCCGCTTGCCCCATTTCCACGACTGTTTGTGTGACACTACAAAGTCGCTGCCGTGTTTCGCCCACAAATATACAATGAATTTTCATACTCTTCTTCTTCCTGCCCCGAGCCCGCCCTCCGCTGCTTTGTCTCTAACTGACTGTACATCGCCTTGGGACTTCCTCTGTACGTGAATGGCGCTATAGAGATGTACGATTTTATTTCATCTGACGGAGCTGGAATAATGCGATGCTTGTGGGTGACAGGAAGAGGGGAAAGAAGAACAGTTGAGGCCGAATTACTCGCCTAGTTTGTGTACGGGTTCGAAGAGTTTTAGCGACAGGCATTGAAGGTGGAGGAGGTGAGAGGCATGCGAATGGAGAAGTGGACGGGAGCAAAACATTCAGCTGCAGGAGGTTCGCGCTCATCCAGGTCCTGATATCTGACAGGCAGGCTGCAAAGTGAGGCTGGATAAATAGATTTGGGTGTGTCATGTGGAAGTATATACCCCATGTCTGCGATTACATCGCAAAGATGGAGCATATAGATTAGGAAAACAATGGAGCCAGGCGTGGATCCTTGGGGTACCCTGCATGTAACCAGGTGCGAGTGGGAGGAAAAGCCATCTGTGGAGCTATACTTCTGGGTTTTTTTGAGGTAGGATTCGAACCAGACAACACTGAGGTGGATGATGGAGGGCACGCGATGGAGGAGGATGGCGTGGTCGAATGTGCCAAACGCAGCGGACACCTCCAGGAAGATAAGGAGGAATAGGGAGCCCTACTCACAAATTGAGAGGACATTGTTTGTGACATTCATGATATTTGAAAGAGAGGTAGATATTTATTTGCGAGGTTATGCGGAGAGAGCTGGCGAGTGGGATTAAATTTCTGGTTTTAAAGAGATGGGCCTAATGTTCTCCTTTTGTGCCGGAAATTTCTATTATTCGATTATTACATGATGCCGAGCTCCCCAGTCCACGAACTCACTTTGAAACTTAACTCCCGCTGCCCACTAGTTCAAATTGACTCCCAGCTCATATTGACCCTACTCCAGCTAACTCCGACTCGCAGAGGGGGCAGCACATGTTTTGACATGCTAAAGACACTTATTAATATCAGTACACTTAACTGCATCGTATCAAACCTCAGACGTATTGAATCTTAGAGAATGACGCTGGACTGAAGGTCGTTCCTGATGTTCACTGTCACAGAACAGATCAGAGTCAGTATTTGCGAGATTATCCTTATTGTGTTTCAATTACAGATTCAGTCCAGAAACCTACTATTTCCGTGAATTCAGATTATCGGGTGTTTGAGAGAGAGGACAAACGTGAGATCTCGTGTTCTGGAAATTATCCTAGAAGCAAATTCTCTTTATACAGAGATGGCAATTTTATCACAACACAGCAAGCTCTAGGGATAAGCAACACGGTCACGTTCATCCCATCGGAGATCATTGCAGGAAATTACTGGTGTAGCTATACTACACGAGTAGACAGCAAGGAGGCCACATCACCAGAGAGCGAACCAGTGCGACTGTATTTTCGTGGTAAGCGCAATATGTTTGAAATTGACCTATATGTTCGTTAACCAGTTGCAATCTCACAATAAGTAATTAATAGGGATCGAAAATAATGGAACGTAAATTATACTATGATAAACGTTAACAATCGAACACGACGTATAACGATATAAAATCTATTAATATGCAATATAGTAATAAACTTGTTATACTAAATTTTGCATTCAATATTGGATAATTTTGTTGCACGCATAGCTGGAATGGATAAAGATAGTAATGGTAAAAAAATAGAATAAACGATTCATTGTTATTTTGAAAAAAAAGGATTGTATTTCACCACCTGTCACTGCAAATATCATAGTTATTTGTATTGTTGTAGTATTGTTTACCGTCGAATCACGATCGCAATTTTACAGGTACCTGTCACGCACATTGGGTGACTAGAAGTGAAAAGCAACTGAACTCATAATATTGAGTATTATATTATACAGGCAATGCAAAGCTCGTGAATGGCGGTAGCCCGTGTTCCGGGAGAGTGGAGCTTAAACAACATGGACAATGGAGGAAAATATCTGGCTTTGGTTGGAATATGAAGGCCGCAGCTGTGGTCTGTAAGGAGCTGGGCTGTGGTCATGCGCTCTCAGCACCAGCAATCACTCACTTTGGGGAAAGCTCAGGTCGCAATGTGACTCACGATGTTCAGTGCACAGGGAGTGAGTCTACCCTGAGGGAATGTCACTCGCATCCCTCGAGTAACCATTCAACGCCTCACGACAATGTTGCGGGCGTCATCTGCTCAGGTAAATACTTCTATCTCTGATCGCCAACGGAGTACCGGGCAGGCAGTGAGAGCATAGTTGGTGGGCAGTTTGTAAATTCGGAGGGTAATTTAGGAAGGGTGAGCTGAGCAAAGTGGTGGGTGAGCATGGCGACGCAAGGGGTTTTTCACCATCAGGAGTGTGGTGTGCACGTTGGTGGGATCAGTGGGGGAGTGAGCAAAAGGCACTTGTTGGATACAGAAGCGTTTGGTGGTGCAAACTCGCAGTTAGGAGAGAGGTTTTGCATAGGGGGCAGCATAGCAATGTGGAGCACAAGGGGCGACACAGTGACGTGAGAAACAAAATGATGATCATAACATGGCTTATGGTACAGGAGAGTTGAACTCGCAACAACAACAAAATTATATTGATAGTGCGCGTTTCACGTTGTGTGTCCCAAGGCGCTGAACAATCAGCTCAGGAAGCAAGAGATGGGGGTGGGGATGGGGAGTGGGGGGGGGGTGATTCGATGTAGTGGGAAGGAGAGTAGGAGAGTGGGAAATGTTAGTAGGTGTGCCAATGTCGCGGTCGAAGATAAAGGTTTTGAGACCGGACTTGAAGGAGGGGAAGGAGGAGGTGAGGCGAAGGGATTGCTGGATGTAGTTCCAGAGTGTGAGCACGGATGCTGAAAGCCCGGCCACCGATGGATTGGCGTTAGGGCGGTGGACGCAGAACAGGCCAGAGTATGTTGAGTTGAGGTATCGGGCAGGCTGATGGGGAGACAGTAGGCAGTTGTGGGTGAACACAGCGATAGATGAAGCAGAATCGATCGTGATAAAATGTGAGGTGAGTATACGACTGGGAAAAAAAAACAGTTTGGGAGTATAGAGAGGATTGAATCTATTTGGTCGGTGTGGTGGGTGTAATGTCAGAGCTCAGAGGGCGTTATCACAAGTTTTTGAAGATGTGAGGAGCACAATGGGAGCCATTAACGGATTCGTTGAGGTCACGGTTGGAGCACAGATGGAGATTTGAGCACAGGAGTGATCAGCAAAAGCAGGGAGTGAACTCAGGTGGGAATGTGCAATTCTAACTGGGGTAAGAGTGTTTCCATAGGTAGCGGGGATCAGCAATGGGGTTTGGTGAAACACACGAGTGTGAACCAAGAGGGTGGTTGTAACAGGGTGTGTAAGCATATTATAGCGTGCGGAGATTCGGTTGAGCACAGGGTGCTCCTGTCTATTACGCATACCCACTGTGCTAATCCGTTATTCTCACAGCGCGTCCACTCCAATGTGTTATTGCCTCCTGTGTGCATTTCAGCTGCGATTCACACCCACTGCATTCACCTGCCACATACTCACCCACACGCGTGTAAGATCTCAAAGACACTCTATGGATGGAATTTGGATGTTGGTCTTGTTGCTGTATGTAGCCCCAACTTTGCTCACGCTGTCGTGATCATCAACCAATGTGCTCGAATACCTCCCCTCTCCCCTCTCCCCCGCCTCCCCCCACCGTGCTCAACCCACTGTGTTGACTCACAGTGCTCTACCCTCCCTCAACCATGTTCTCTCATCATATTCTCTGATCACTTCGGAGTAGGATGGGGGGGATGGAGGGTGGAATCAAGCGAGGATGAGCAAAAGGGAGGGAAACAAACGTGGGCAGAACTGAAATGAGTTCAATACATGCACAACGGGCCTGTGCTCATTGGCAAAGCATAGGTGGATGAGCACATGGCGGAGCAAAGTTTGCAGGCGCACATCGAGGTTAGCAAGTCGTGGCAACATAGGCAGGTGTGGGTTCATGGAGGGGTGCCATTTGGGACGGAACACAGTGAGTGTGAGCAAAGTGCGATGAGCACAGGTATCTTATCACCAAAATGTGCTATGCACACGGGAAGTGCTGTGAACACTGGAGTTGGGGCCGGGTGGATGCTGAGCAAAGGTAGCCGTGCTCGGTGTACATTGCAGTGGGTTAAGGCGAGCATGTTCGTGGCGCTGATAACATCGTAGATGTACGGGGGTGTGGACACGGGCCTTATTGAAAATACGGATTGAATACGGGTTGGAGACGACCGGGTGAACATGTGCTCATAATAGAAAAGGTTTTGCAACGGGGCGTTTCAGCAAGGGTTGATCGAGGAACAATAAATTAGGCATTTAGCGCAGGCGACTGATAACAGGGACAGTTTTTTACACTGACCCCCATTACACACTATCCGCTCCTCACTCGGAATCCTAGCTCACACTGACGCCCAGAAAAATGTTTGAATGCAGCAGAAAAACTGTCCATTCAAGACCCGGATTAATAATATTTTACATTTCCATCTTGTATTAATCCTCGGGAGGCATCAATTCTATGGGCTGTCACTGGACTCATTGGCGATCCCGATGCACATTGGCACAGCGAAGGTGAAAGGAAGTGTTGGGGAGATTATCTTTGTTGTGTTTTGATTACAGATTGGGTCCAGAAACCCAACATTTCCATGAAGCCAGATTCTCAGGTGTTTGTGAGAGGAGAGGTTGCTGAGATCTCATGTTCTGGAAATTTTCCTGGCAGCACATTCTCTTTATCCAGAGACGGCGAGTTTATCACATCACAAAAAGCTTCAGAGAATAACAACATTGCCACGTTCAACCAAACGGAGATCAGAGCAGGAAAGTACTGGTGTAAATATATTGCACGCGTAGGCAGCAGAGAGATCACATCACCAGAGAGCGAGCGAGTGCGAATCTATGTTTATGGTAAGAGAAATATCCCTCACAGTATCATGTTTGTCGGTTCACCAGTTCAAGCCTCACAATATGCCATCGATTATCACCTCGTTAATACATCTCAGAATGCGGAGACGCAACATACTATCATTGTGGAGTCCTATACCTCAATGAATAGAGCACTCGTCTTTCTCCTCAAGCCCAATAATAATCTCTAAAGGAAAATATATTAAATTGATCATTTAATTTCACGAATGTTTATGGGAAACTGTTCTACACAAATGGTTGCCGAATTTCGTCACACATATATATAGTCAAATCATTTTACATTATACGCATTGAATCTCGTTGAGACGTCTAGAAGACAAGTAAAAATGGTTAGATCAAACGGAAGGATTATTATTAACATTACTAACTGTTTAATTTGTGGTGGAAATACGAATCGAATAACAATCGTGTCCCTACTTTTTGTGAAATCAGCAGAGGTGCACGTGGGTGAGGGAACTTGCCAAAGTTTCTTCCTACCCGGGAATTTGTGGAGCACCTGTAGCTCAGTGATTAGAGCACTCACCTTACAAACGTGAGTCCTGTGTTCGAATCCAAGCAGATCAGAGGCAAATCGTGTGCAAGTTCCATTACTCAGCACACCTTATAATAATCAGACTGGAAAAAACAATCGATCATTTCAAACCACGACCGTTTGTAGGACACTGCTGTGCATAAATATACAATTAATTCCCTTTCAGCATTTTCAGCGAAGCACTTTGAGCGATCGATAAGATGTGAAAAGCATTATAGAAAATGCTAGGATGATTATAATATTATTATGATTATTCAACTTGTGATCTCTTGCTTCGGAGCACTCATAATGACGTGACCTTAGTGCTGTGAGACGCCGTCTGGCGTGGAGGGCGCTACAAAAATCAAAGATGTTGTTGTTGTTCACCTGTTTATTTTGTTTCGATCAGGACATGTAATTTCTTGAAATCGATGTCTCAGATAATTTAAATAATAACAATAATAAAAGTAACACTTTACATCAGACACGTGTCTGAAACATTTTCCAACGTGTGACTGTCAGTTCGTGTAGTTTCCAATTTACGCACCATAACGTCCCACGCACAGTGGTGAATTGAATTAAAATCCAATTCTAACCGACATTTCGCAGTGCCTTTAAACTCTGCGATTCCCCAAACTTTGTATCTCGCACGCTTGGACACCAAACTGGTGAGTGTGGGTTGAAGGGAGTTACTCCAAATGTACTGTCAAACATTTAGTTTTTGATAAATGAACTTGAATGAGGAGAACTTTGGAGCGAATCAGTGGTGATGTAGATCGTATGAGAACCAAGCGGAATACTTGCAAGTCGGATCATAATTTTAGGGTGATGGGGCTGACTGTGGTTATGGATATTGAGGACACCAGTCCCAAAAGAATCTCAGATGGGAATGACCAATTTATCATAGTTTTCTTTCGAGGGATTATTTTTGGGTGTGTGGAGTAAGCAACTTGCCCAGGATTTCGCCCTCAAATGCGTGGATTTGGCTACACGTCACACGCTTTTAAGACGAGCGCTCTAAACACTAAGCTACCGAACTCCACTTGGGGCACTGCGATTGCCGTTTATTATCATAACATTACTTGGGATGATGTAGCAATAACAAGAAGAATAAGAACATTTAACTTACAGCAAATTATCTACAAATTGTGGTGAAGTGATCTGCTGTTCAACGATAACTTATATTGCCAAGTTACTTTCAGTAAGGGTATGTCCTTGGATGCGTAACATTCCTGAATTGGCTACAAAGACAACAGTATATAAAACAAAATTAATTTTGTAAAGAGTGTTTCTGGTTGGAGATGGTGTGAGGGTTCTGCAGGAGGAGAATCAAGCTGGTGTGGGGCCGAACTCGCGGTGGAGCAGAGATGAGGATGCAGTTAATGTGAGTGCGGCATTAGAACTAATAGTGCCATGAAACGGTTTGTTCTTGAAATAGAATTTGAACGAGAGGAGATAGAACCACGTCAGACCGTCCCTGTGATGGAGTATTACATAGAATGGCTGGATTACCATTAATAATACAGGATTACCATATATATAGCACTTTTCAGGCACCTTTCAAAATTCTCAAAACATTTCACTGAATATACAGTAAAGTGAATTCGCTGTGTATTTGTGGGTGGAGTGCCGCACCAAATCGTACACAGCGGAGTCCCCCAAACAGTCATGGATTTAACTAAAAAAATGTTTTACTTGATGTAGTATTCTAGGCTGCGTGAAGCATATAAACTTTCCCCAAGTATCGAAACGAGGGTGCTCTCTTACGAGGCGAGTTCTATAAATACTGAGCGCTACACTGAAGCTTCAGCCTGCACTGTGACTTCAAAGATCTTCATTTTGAAACATCAACCGTCAGACTCGGAGAAGAGTGTTTGAGACACGGATCCAGACTGATACCGAATCTCAAAGATAACATAATGAAGAACTGCTGAAATGCACTCTTAATAAAATTCGCAAAGTTCTGCTTTGTCCTCAATCTCAGAATAAACAAAAACTACGTGACAGGCTAAAGCTGAGACTGGGGTGATTACGTAATTTGATATTGATGCCTAAATCAGAGATCAGAGCGGGAGTTTGTGAGATTATATCTTCTGTGTTTAATTCCAGATCCGATGCAAAAACCCACCATTTCCATGAACCAGGCCACTGGTGTATTTTTGGCAGTGGAAAGTGCTGAGATCACGTGTTCTGGGAATTATCCTGGTAGCATTTTCTCATTATACAGAGGTAGAAACATGACCGCATCAAAAACAGCAAAACATGGTCATTCCACAGCAACATTTGTCGAAACGCAGATAACGAAAGGCAGTTACAGATGTGAATATACAAAGCAATTATACGATCGACTGCTAAGGTCACCAAGGAGTGATGTAGTGAAAATCTACGTTAGAGGTAAGAACGAGAGCATGAGCGTTTGCACGTCCGTTTGCAAATCTAATTGTCTTTTATCAGTTGCAGAGAAACAATAATAAGGCTTCTATCGGATACTACAAACTTGAGACAATTTAAATGTAGATCCTCACAATTCGATTCAAATCCACTCAATCCATGGCACCTCTCTCCCTTTCCACATTTAGCCCCCTTTCCCTTACCCAATCCAATATCTGATGCATCCGATAGACTGCCACATTTATCCTTCACATATGTGACTATTTTCCCCATAGGTGGATGTCGTGCATTAAGTCAATACGCCCCCAAACTGTGGATCTCTCCCTCAATCCCACTGTCTACCCCAACACCGCACTCTCCCCATTTTCATGTCCTTTCTGAAAATATTATCATTCAACCAGCAAATAAGGCCTCCTGTCCCCACTCCCTCCCCACTCCAACCCCCCACCGCCCCCACCCCACTCCCTGCCCCACTACCATCTCGGAGAGAATATTGATAAGAGCTGCCGAGACGTGGCAATAAATCTAAGACAAAGATAATCTCGAAGACAGTGACTGGGCTCTTGTTGAGACTCATACTCGTTAGCACAGATCAGAGCGTGTGTTTGTAAGGTCATCTTCATCTTGTTTTAACTTCAGATCCACCCCAGAAACCCAGCATTTCCCTGAGGCCGGAATACCGGAATTTTGTGGAAGGGGAAAGTGTTGAGATCTCGTGTTCTGGGAACTATTCTGGGAGCAAATTCTCTTTATACAGAGAAGTGGAGACGATCATATCAACCATATCTACAGCATATAGTTATGCAGCAACACAGTCTATTTACAGGGCAAGATTTACTCCATTCAAGATCATTAAGGGGAGATACTGGTGTACATACACTAAACAAATCTACGGACGAGAGCTCAGGTCACCAGCGAGCGAGCGATTGAGAATCATTGTGAGCGGTAAGAGAGAGAGCCTGCGATCTCTCACCAATCTCTATAGTCTCATTCAATTACCGGATTGTTTTATGACCAGTTACTGATGGACACTAATAACAACAATTTCATATGATTTCATGTAATTGAGACGCCTCTAATGGCTATGTAGGAAACATCATCGAGTAAACTCACTGAAATGTTTGTGTGTAGAACAATCGGCTATCAATCTGGTTGATGAAGAAAGGAAATTTGACAGTGTTTGTTCCATCGCCTTTGAACGTCGCCTTGACAATAAATGCGCTATACTAGTGTAGTGCTGTTGTTGGTACTATCTAACAATCAAATGCATATAATCGCCATTGGCAGACAGCGCTCTTAAATAGGGCACAGGAATTCTGGCTTCTATGAAGCAAGCGTTTAAAACGATGCGTTTTAAACCTAATTATTTTTTGTATAATAACAATATTCCTTCACGTTGAAACCACAACACGCCTCAACCACTTTTGAAAGTACAGTGACTGATGCTTGATGGCAAACGCAACATCCGACTTATGCACAGTAAATTCGCTTGTACGAAGTGAGTTGGTATCCAACAATATTTGACATCAACAAATGGCTTTCGGATCGCGTGTGTTACAGGATACGTAACAGTCCAGGATTGGCTCCACAAACTAAAGTACCTAAAATAAAATTATTATGGTACAGCTGATTTCTGGTTGTGAGGAAGTTCCGTGGCGCTACACAGTATGCAGCTGACTTTTACAGGTCTCTGAGAGCAGGATCGAGCAGGGGTTGGGCCGAACTCGTGTTGGAGCTGAGATGAGGGTGCAGCTCGTCTGGTAGGCGAAATAGAATCAATAGCGCAAAGAAACGGTTGGTTCCTGATGTAGAACTCGAACTAGATGAGAGAGGACCAAGCCAGACACGCACAACAACAGTTTCGATTTATATAGGGGAACACCAAGCATGTCGGTGTGTCAGATTGCTTCAACCATGTTTGGGATGGAGCATTAGTACAGACAAAGAATGGAGTACTATTGTTATTAATCATAATTACATTTATTATTATACTTTTCAGCCATCTTTCAGAATTTTTAAAGCATTTCAATAAATTCAGTGAATACACTGTAGATTTGTGGGTGGAATGTCGCAGGAAACCGCACAAAGCAGAGTCCCATAAATAACGGCAGAGTCAGTTGTGTTTTTGCCTATCACAGAGTTCAGTAGGGGCGACTGTGCAGAAGGAATGAAAGGTGTGAATCAGGATCTTGATCGCAATCCGCCGGAAACTGACAGCCAAAATCTGACAACCTAAATATTCAATTGTACGGGATAATTGTTATTCAGGAAAGTTGGAAAATCACAAGGAGCCGCTGTATATTTATTTCCAGCTGAATTAAACGTAGACTGAACTTTGGTTTAACTTATCTTCCAATGGAAGCTATATCCACAACGTTGTTGTCCTCCAGCGCGGCACTGGAGCAATTGCCTGCACTGTGACCTTAAATTCGTTGCCACGTGGTTTCACCCCATATTCGTCTTATTCTGAGATGAGAGTGTTTGATACGGGGCCAAACTGACATCCAATCTCAGACAAACACTGGTAAGAGCTGCCGAGACCTGGCATTAAATATAATACAAAAAACAGTCCCAAAGGCTTTGACTGGACTCATCTTGAGACTCAAACGTAGTATCAGCACAGATCAGTGCGAATTTTTGTGACGTTACCTTCTTTTTGTTTTAATTTCAGATCCGCCGCAGAAACCCATCATTTCCTTGAAACCACAATACCGGAATTTTGTGGAAGGGGAAATTGCTGAGATATCATGTTCTGGGAATTATTACGGCAGCAAATTCTCTTTATACAGAGAAAACGAGATGATAGCAACCACATCATCTGCACGATATAGTTATGTGGCAGCACCATTGCTTTACACAGCAACATTTACTCCATTTAAGATCATGACGGGAATTTACTGGTGTATATACACTAAACAAACATACAGTCGAGAGCTCAAGTCGCCAGTGAGCGAGCGAGTGAGAATCTTCGTGAGAGGTAAGAGCGAGAGCCTGCGATCTCTCACCAATCTCTTTGGTCTCATCCAATTACCGGATTATTTTATGACCAGTTACTGACGGACACTAACAACAACAATTTCATATGATTTCATGTACTTTAGACGCCTCTAATGGCTATGTAGGAAACATCATCGAGTAAACTCACTGAAATGTTTGTGTGTAGAACAATCGGCTATCAATCTGGTAGATAATGAAAGGAAATTTGACAGTGTTTGTTCCATCGCCTTTTGAACGTCGCCTTGACAATAAATGCGCTATACTAGAGTAGTGCTGTTGTTGTTACTATCTAACAATCAAATGCATGTAATCGTAATTGGCAGAGAGCGCTCTTAAATAGGGCCCAGGAACTCTGGCTTCTACGAATCAAGCGTTTAAAACGATGCGTCACCTAATTATTTTTTGTATAATAACAATATTCCTTCACGTTGAAACCACAACATGCCTCAACCACTTTTGAAAGTACAGTGATTGATGTTTCATGGCAAACGCAACATCCGACTTATGCACAGTAAATTCGCATGCACGAAGTGAGTTGGTATCCAACAATATTTGACATCAACAAATGGCTTTCAGATCGGGCGTGTTACAGGATACGTAACAGTCCAGGATTGGCTCCACAAACCAAAGTACCTAAAATAACATTATTGTGGTAAATCTTATTTCTGGTTGTGAGGAAGTTCCGCGGCGCTACACATTATGCAGCTGACTTTTACTGGTCTCTGGTAGGATGATCGAGCTGGGGTGGGGCCGAACTCGTGGTGGAGCAGAAATGAGAGTACAGCTCGTCTGGTAGGCGAAATAGAATGAATAGCGCAATGAAACGGTTGGTTCCTGATGTAGAACTCGAACTTGGTGAGAGTGGACCAAGTCAGACAGCCCTAACAACAGCTTCGATTTATATAGGGGAACACCAAGCATGGCGGCGTCTCAGATTGCTTCAACCATGTTTGTGATGGAGCATTAGTACAGACAAAGAATGGAGTACTATTGTTATTAATCATAATTACAGTTATTATAATACTTTTCAGCCATCTTTCAGAATTTTTAAAGCATTTCAATGAATTCAGTGAATACAATGTAGATTTGTGGGTGTAATGTCGCAGGCAACCGCACACAGCAGAGACCCATAAATAACGGCAGAGACAGTTGTGGTTTTGGCTATCACAGAGTTCAGTAGGGGCGACTGTGCAGATGGAATGAAAGGTGTGAATCAGGAACTTGATCGCAATCCGCCGGAAACTGACAGCCAAAATCTGACAACCTAAATATCCAATTGTACGGGATAATTGTTATTCAGGAAAGTTGGAAAATCACATGGAGCCGCTGTATATTTATTTCCAGCTGAATTAAACGTAGACTGAACTTCTGTTTAACTTATCTTCCAATGGAAGCTATATCCACAACGTTATTGTCCTCCAGCGCGGCACTGGAGCAATTGCCTGCACTGTGACTTTAAATTCGTTGTCATGTGGTTTCATCCCATATTCGTCTTATTCTGAGATGAGAGTGTGAGATACGGGGCCAAACTGCCATCCAATCTCAGACAAACATTGGTAAGAGCTGCCGAGACCTGGCATTAAACATAATACAAAAAATAGTCCCAAAGGCTTTGACTGGACTCACGTTGAGACTCATACGTAGTATCAGCACAGATCAGTGCGAATGTTTGTAACGTTATCTTCTTTTTGTTTTAATTTCAGTTCCGCCGCTGAAACCCATCATTTCCTTGAAACCACAATGCCGGAATTTTGTGGAAGGGGAAATTGCTGAGATATCATGTTCTGGGAATTATTACGGCAGCAAATTCTCTTTATACAGAGAAAACGAGATGATAGCTTCAACATCATCTTCACGATATAGTTATGTAGCAGCACCATTGCTTTACACAGCAACATTTACTCCATTTAAGATCATGACGGGAATTTACTGGTGTATATACACTAAACAAACATACAGTCGAGAGCTCAAGTCGCCAGTGAGCGAGCGAGTGAGAATCTTCGTGAGAGGTAAGAGCGAGAGCCTGCGATCTCTCACCAATTTCTATAGTCTCATCCAATTACCGTATTGTTTTATGACCAGTTACTGACGGACACTAATAACAACAATTTCATATGATTTCATCTACTTTAGACGCCTCTAATGGCTATGTAGGAAACATCTTCGTGTAACCTCACTGAAAAGTCTGTGTGTAGAATAATCGGCTTTCAGTCTGGTTGATGAAGAAGGGAAATTTGACAGTGTTTGTTTCATCGCCTTTCAACGTCGCCCTGACAATAAATGCGCTATACTAGTGTAGTTTTGTTGTAGTTATCATCCAACAATCAATTGCGTGTAATCTCCGTTGGCAGAGAGAGCTCTTAAAGAGGGCCCAGGAACTCTGGCTTCTTTGCAGCAAGGGAATATCTTTAAAACGAGGCGTCGCAAATTTTTTTATTTGTATAATAGCAATCGTCCTTCACGGTCAGACCACAATAAGCCTCAAACACTTTTGAAAGTGCACTGACTGTTGTTTCATGGCAAATGCAATATCCGACTTATTCACAGTGAATTTGCACGCACAGTGGGGAAGTGAGTTGGTATCCAACAATATTTGACATCACCAAATGGCGTTCGGATCGGGTGTGTCACAGGATACCTAAGAGTCCAGGATTGGCTCCACAAACCAAAGTAACTAAAATAAAATTATTATGGTAAAGCGTATTTCTGGTTGTGAAAATCTTCGTGGGAGGTACGAGCGAGAGCCTGCGCTCTATCAGCAATCTCTATCGTCTCACCCAATTACCTGCTTGTTTTATGACTAGCTACTGAAAGACAATAGTAACTACATTTTCATATGGTTTGAAGGACTGGCGACTCCTGAAGTGGTTGCACAGAAAATATCATCGAGTAAATTCATATTTAGTGTGTGAAACAGCAATCAGCTTTCGATCTGGTTGATGCAGTAAGGACATTTTTCAATGTTTCTTCGAGCGTCTGGGAACTTCCCCCTGAAACTGAAGTCGCAATACTGCGGTAATAATGTTGTTCTCGTTACTACCTAAGAATTAAATGCGGTCACCTCGGTTGTTAGAGAGCGCCCAAAGTTAGTTAACCAGGAACTCTGACTTCTATCAAGAAAGAGGATATGTTTAAAACGATGCATCATCGATCAGTAATTTGTATGAAAACAATAATCCTTTATATTCGGTACACAACAAGTCTCACGTCGTTGTGAGACGTTTCTTTGTGAAATTGTTATAATTCATTTTTCAGTCCAACACAACATCCAGTTTACTCACAGCAAAGTCCCATACATTGTTACAAAGTGAATTGCTAATCTAATTTATTGATATCACGAACTGAGTTTCACTTCCGGTGTGTCCCTGGATACGTAGCATTCCTGGCTTGGCTACATGAACACAAATAGCCGAAACCATCATATGTATGCAGCGCACTGCTCATTCCGATAACACACCTAGGCGCTACACTCTGGAGCTGGGTGATACGGCTCTGATGGTGGAGGGGGAGTTATGCGGGATCGATCTCTGTTTGGGCTGATCACGCGGTGCGCCAGAGATGTGGGGAGGGGTTCGGGTGGGGTGATATAACTAATATAGCAATAAAACGGTTAGGTGGTGAGTTAGAACTTGAACGAATGGAGAGAGGGAGCGGTCAGGTAGTCGTTTGGATGCACTTCCACTGAGGATAGGATGCATAGTTGATAGAGCACTTTTCACTCATTTTCTAGAAATCTCAAAGCACTTCACTGAATATCCTGTAAAGTGAATTGACAGTATATTTGTCAGTGAAATACGGCAGCATATCGCGCACTGCAGAGTTCCCCAAACAGTCGTGGAGTTAATTTGTTTTTTTACTTGATCGATTATTATTTGCAGTGTGATGTATGGAAATTTGCACAAAATTCCGATAGAGAACTCTATTGAGAGCTGCTGAAACAGGTTTTAATTACAGTCCACAGATCTGCCTTGTTTAAAATCACAAACAAATCAGATGTAAAAGATTCAGCTGCGCTTATTGTCGACTTTTATATATTTTGACGCATAGCAGATGAAAACAATTGTTCTGCCATTATCGTTATTGTATTTTATTTCCAGATCCGCTGCAGAAACCTACCGTTTCCCTAAACCAAGCGTCTGGTGTGTATGTGAGAGGGGAACGCGCTCAGATCTCGTGCTTTGGGAATTATCCTGACAGCAACTTCTCTTTCTACAAAGACAGCAAGATTGTCCCATTACTAACAGATACACCTGGTCGTTCCACAACAACATTTACCTCAACAAAGACCAATAAAGGAAGTTATTGGTGTCAATATTCCACACAAATAGGCAGCCGAGTGCTAAAGTCACAAATGAGCGAGCGCGTGAGCATCTCTGTGCAAGGTAGGAGCGGGAGCCTGGACTCGCAAATATCGGTAAAATCTCTCACAAAATGTGAAATTGCGTTATGACCAGTTCCATATGGACAATAATAATCGCAGCAGATATCACGTCCGCTAAACGCTTCAAATGACTACACTTAACACAATTTCAATAAACTCTCAATAATTAGGTGTGAAACAACATTGGATTGACAACCGGGTTCCTGCAAATTTCGAGGTTGCAGATGTTCGTGAAGTAAGAATATTTCCCAAATGTTTCTTCCCACCCAACAATCAAAAGGTAGTGATGGTGCCCATCTGGTATTTGGGGACATGTGGGGACAGCTTGTGCTGAGCTGAATATTGGAGCTGATCTGGAGTTTGGGGGTTGAGCTGGGAGAGGTCTGAGCTGGTGGTTGGGCTGAGCTATATTTAGGGCTGAGCTCAAGGTGAGGCTGTGCTAGATAGAAATGGGGTTTCAGCTGTGAGTTTCCTGAGCTTTGGATGTGTTTGAACTGCGCGTAGGATGGAGTCAGGGTCTGGCTGCGCTGTCGATGAATCCGAGCTGCGAAAAAAGGCTGAGCTGGGGGTGGAGGCAGGTTTTTTGGTGGGATCTGAGATAGTGTTGCTCTCTGAGATGGGCAAGGGATTGAGCTATGGGTGTGTCTGAGCTGCAGATGAGCAGATCTTGAGATATTGTCTCATCTGGAGAAGGGGCTGAGCTGTTCGTTGTGACTAAGATGGTGGTCGGGCTGATTTGAAGGAGGCGCTAAACTGAAGGTAGGGCTGTTCTGGAGATGGGAGGTTGAGCTGCGGGACTGTATGAGCTGTAGGTGTTTGTGAATTGTGTATCGGATTGAACTGGTGGTGGGGATTGAGCAGCTCTTGGGTACTGATCTGGTAGTGTGTGTGAGCTGGTGGTGGGGGTTGAGCTGGGATTGGGACTGAGCTGGTGTTGGGGCTGAGCTGGGGTTGGAAGCTGTGCTTGTGTGCTCAGGTGGAGTGTGTTGGGGCTGCACTGGGATTGCGTCTAAGCTAAATTTCTGCCTGTGAGTCCAACTATCCCAAACTATTTTGTGCGAATCTGTTGCTCCTAAATTCTCAGTTTGATTCCGTGGCCGCGAAGACACGTATGCATATTACAATAGAGGGTTAGGCTTTATTGCCTTCCTCCTACCCAAGTCTGGAACTGTGTGTTACCCTTGACGCGCTGCCAAGCCATCTCACCAGCCATCTTCCAGCCATCGCGCCCTCTTCGTGTGTGCAAAGTAAAACTCGCTAGGGTCTGCCACTCAATCCCCAGTCACTCCAGTCTGTGATTCAAGTAAATTGTCACTTTTACTCTGATCTGAACGAACCGTGTCTGTGCCGCAGAGCGAGTGTTTGTTAGATTATCTTTACTGTGTTTTCATTCCAGATCCGTTCCAGAAACCCAAAATTTCCCTGAACGGGGTTTCCACGGAGATTGCGAGAGGAGATATCGCTGAGATCTCGTGTTCTGGGAATTATCCTGGCAGCACATTCTCTTTCTACAGAGACGGCGAGTTGATTACATCACGCCCAGCTCCAGAGAATAATAACACGGCCACATTCACCTCGTCGAACATCACCGGAGGAAACTACTGGTGTAAATACAGTACATACATAGGCGGCCGGGAATTCACATCACCAGAGAGTGATCGAGTGGGAATCTCTGTACTGGATAAGAGTTGAGTAAAATCTCGCACTATAACATGTTTTGCTTTGGACCATTTTCAGCTGCTACTATTGTAACCACTATTTACAACGGTAGATCATAAGAACATATGAACAAGTTGTCTCTGCAGTATTGTCTGACTCCGCCCCTAACTCACCCCAAATGCGGCTAAAACCCTCAGTTGTGCCTTGGTTAGTTCAATAAAGCGCTTGGAGACACCGCTCAGCATGGATGGCGCAATCGGAATCCAAATTGTTGTTGTTGTTACATCTGGCTTGATTATGCGAATGCCTTGCTTGTCGGCCTTCCAATTCCTCTTTCCAAATATTGGAGATATTCCAGAACTCTGCGGCCTGTGTCCTCTATCGCTCCAAGCTTTTGTACGACTTCACTGGCACCCCATTATCCACTATTTTGTACGACTTCACTGGCACCCCATTATCCACTATTCAATAACTTGTTCCTCACATTTAATGCCCTCCACAATCTAGCCACACCCTCAATCCATGACCTTCTAATCCCTCCTCTCAGCAGACGCTGGCCGCGATCTACCAACCACACCATTTGCGGACGAGCCTTTAGTTGCTCTGCCCCTAAACTCTGGAACACAAATCCGCGATCCCAACCCCTCACCCCATTCCTAGCCGCCTTCAACTTTAGCCTCAAGACCCTCTTCTACGATGGTCCCATCTGCACCATCTGCACCTCATAATCCCCTCCTTCCCATCACACCCACGCCCCCATCACCAGTTCGGATCTGACACACTGACTGACCAGCACCTTGTTCTGTGCTGCTGACGTGTTAGGCGCTCGACAAGTATAATTTGTTGTTATTGTTTAGCGCAAATGGCGCTTTTACATAATAGATGTTAATTAATTAGTTAACCCACGAAGTGATTCTAGTGAGGTCAGGCTGGAGGTAAATGCGACTGTTTCAATTGGAATAGAGAAACGTAAAGCCCACGTTTAAACTCCTGTCCCATTTGTACTTCGGAAAATTCGGGAGAAGATGTTAACTCCTTGAAATCTTTAAAGTGGTGATATTTGTTCGGATGTTAGCTTTACAAATCGCCAAGTAACATGATTCCCATTTCCTTCTCTAGTAAACTGGACATGGAAGCACACGGCAGGACTGACAGTGGGGATTCTCACTGCGATAGTAATAATTTTGTTTATTCTGGGATTCTGTTTGTATCAGAGAGGTGAGCGTTCATTATTGTCACGGAATATACCGTAGTATTGTTGGGACTAAAGGAAGACACATAATTGGAGCCAACCGCTCTCTATTTCCACCCAGTGTATTTCTGTAGATTGTTACCAGTGAACTGAGTTATCAACCAATAATAAAGATTATAGTGAAAATCATGATAACAATAACAATAGTAAAGCTAACAAAGAAAATATTGATAATAGTGACAATAGTTACAATAATAATATTCGTCATAATATCCCAAAACCAGCATTAGTAATAATTAGTCATTATTAGTTTTAGAATAATTATACTAATAATTATTACCATTCGATGTTGTGCTCTCTGCATCCTCTAGACGTCTCAAAACAATTCAGAGCGTAAACATTCAGATGACGTGACTGTATGTTTTTTGACCCAGCTGTTAATTGTGCACAGCAGTTTCCCACCAACAGACTTGCACTGAGTGACGTAATTGATATTACCATTGTTTATTTTTCAAGAATTAGTATCTGGTGGAAACTGACGCCCCAAATCGGGTTCCTACTGAAGTAGTTTTATTGTTGTTTCTGTTGTTGATATTGTTAGATAAACAGTGGCGACTGAATTGAGAATAGTTAACCAAAATTGTGTGCTGCAGGGGTACATATCTAGATCTCTTGCTTGTCAAGCTGGTGAAAGGGTCTGTGTGTGTACGTTTGTGCGTGGGATAGGCGGGTGGGTGTTGGGAGGTGGCTGAAGGAAAGTGTTATTGACAACGATTGCATACGAAGTGTTTTGAGACTGGATGAATGTGGAGGATTATTAATACTAAACTTGCAACAATACGCTAGTACTTAATCATTTTTTAAATTTATTGTATTTTGTATTAGCAGGCAAACAGAAAAGCAGTATGTAAGTACATTGCTTCACTTCTCCCATTCTGTGTTGTATCCGCAAAGTGTCTGTGTTGTTGCTCGCTCACTCTCTGAAGCTCTATAGTCTAATCTGATTCCTTGCTCACTCTCTCTATCTCTCTATCCCCAACATGTCTCCCTTTGTTCTCGCTGCAAACTGGAGATCTCTACTCTGAACCAATTCATTGGTCTCTCTCCATCGCGTTCACCCAAACTCTCACCGTCAAGTTTTAGAAGGGCAGGCCAGGCACTGAGTATAAGGTATTTTACCGCTCAATCTGCAAGGCAACGCCCTAACTGTGGTGCTAACTGTGCAAGCAGAAATAAGCTTGAGCGAAACGTCTCCGCATTTTAAGCGATGAGCTTGTGAGATGCTATCCAGATGCGTAATTTGATGTCCGAGACAATTGTCAGTCTGTGGTCGAACTCAAGATCCTCATCCTCACCTTCCTGGCCATTCAAGGACTTGCCCCCGCCTATCCCTCTGAAGTGAATTCTCCCTATCACTCAGCTGGCACTGCCAACTCCACGTCCACCGCCCTAACCGCATCACCATTGGTGGTCGTGCATTAGGCCAGCGTCTCTGCTCGCACCATGTGGGTCTCCATGCTGCAATCACTTCGCCTCACTTCCTCTCATTCCTCCGTCAAGGCTGGTCTCAAGAGGTCCTCTTCGACCTTGCCTTCTGTTTTTTTCCTAACTCTTCCCCCTCTCTTACTCTCCCTCCACTTCCTCCGACCCGGTCTATTATTTTCATCAACCGAGCATATGCAGCCCTTTCGGGGAAGAGATTTCCATCAATTCACGACCAACTGAAAAGTGGAACTTCGAGAGTGGTGATCTCTGGGTTGCTTCCAGTGCCTCGAGCAAGCTAGTTCCAGAATGGTAGAATAAGGCACATCATTGCATGGCTGGAGAAGTGGTGTAGGAAGGAGGGTTTCTGGTTCCTAGACCATTGGGACCAATTCTGGGGTAGGTGGTACCTGTACAAAATGGATAAGTTACACCTGAACAGGGCTGGAACCAATCTCCTTGCAGGGAGGTTGTCGCGTTTTGTAGGGGGGGGGGGGGGGGGGGGGCGTTAACCTAATCCCGGCGGGTGAGGGTGGGAAATTGAACGTAGTTCAGATACGGGAGGGGTAACAAAGAGGACAGGGGTAAGGGTAAGACGGGAGAAAAGTGCAGAGGAAGTAATTTGTGCCTTAGAGTGCATGTATGTAAATGCACAAAGTTTGAGAAATAAAATTGTTGAGCTGCAGGCTCAGGTTGCTGCGAGGCGACATGATGTTATAGCAGTAACAGAGACTTGGCTCAAGCATGGGCAGGAATGGGAGTTGAACATTCCTGGTTATAATGTATTCAGGAGGGACAGAGAAGGGAGAAAAGGGGGCGGGGTGGCAATTTTAGTGAAGGACTCAGTGACTACCTTAGAAAGGAACGAGGTGGAAGAAGGACTAAAAACCGAATCCAGCTGGTTAGAAATGAGGAATACAAAAAGGGCAGTTACACTGTTAGGGGTATACTATAGACCACCAAATAGTGGGGAGGAGATAGACAAGCAGATCTGCAAGCGTATCACGGAGAAATGCAGAGCTAATAGAGTAGTGATAATGGGTGACTTCAACTATCCCAACATAGACTGGCAGAATAGTAGAGTAAAGGGCAAGGAGTGAGAAAAATTCCTGAAGTGTGTGCATGACAACTTTCTTGATCAGTCTGTTTCCAGTCCAATGAGGAACGAAGCATTGCTGGATCTAGTTTTGGGAAATGATGTAGGGCAAGTTCAACAGGTTTCTGTAGGTGAGCATCTAGGGAATAGTGAGCACAATATCGTTAGATTCAGAATAATTATGCAAAGGGATAAGGAACGATCACAGGTGAGGACACTCAACTGGAAAAGGGCTAATTTCAATGAGTGGAGGTGGGACCTACCCGAGGTGGATTGGAAAGAAAAATTGGCAGGTAAGACAACTAACGAGCAGTGGGCAGCGTTCAAAGAGGAGATAGTACAGGCGCAGGTCAAAAGCATCCCCACAAAGGTGAAATGTAAGGCATCCAAACCTCCCTGGATGACTAAGGAAATCGGGGCCAAAATAAAAAGTAAAAAAGAGGCTTATGATAAGAGTCAGGCTTAAAATTCAGAAGGGAACCAAGCAGAACATAGGAAGTGTAGGATAGAACTAAAAAAGGAAGTTAGAGGGGCAAAGAGACTGCATGACAAACAATTAGCGAGTAAGATTAAGGGGAACCCTAAGGTAGGTTTTTTACCAACATATTAAGAGTAAAAGGTTGGTCAAGGATAGGGTGGAGCCAATTAGGGACATAGGAGGAAATCTCATTGTGGAGGCAGAGGGCATGGCTGATGTACTGAATGAGTACTTCGCCTCTGTCTTCACAAAAGAAAAGGATACAGCCAATGCCATGGTATTGGAGGAGATGGTAGGAGAAATGGAAGGAATAATTATAACCAGAGAGGAAGTGCTAAAAGGGTTGACGTCGCTCAAGGTGGATAAGTCACCTGTTCCGGATGGGATGCACCCTAGGTTACTAAGGAGAAAATAGCAGGGACTCTGGCCACGATCTTTCAATCTTCCTTGGACACAGGGGTCGTGCCAGAGGACTGGAGGATAGCTAATGTTACTCCCTTGTATAAAAATGGGCAGAAGGACAAACCTGGTAACTACAGACCAGTCAGTCTAACGTCGGTAGTGGGCAAACTTCTAGAGTCCATAATCAGGGAAAGGTAGATCTTCACTTAGAATTATATAGGCTAATAAAGGACAGTCAACATGCATTTGTTAAAAGCAAATCTTGCCTTACAAATCTGATAGAATTTTTTGATGAGGTAACGGAATCGGTGTATAATGGTAGCGCAGTTCATGTAGTTTACACGGACTTTCAAAAGGCATTTGACAAAGTTCCACATGAGAGACATATTATGAAATTAAAGGCCCATGGCGTAAAAGGGACAGTGGCAGCGTGGATCCACAACTGGCTGCGAGCCAGAAAGCAGAGAGTTGCAGTGAGCGGCTGTTTTTCAGATTGCAGGGAAGTGAGCAGTGGTGTGCCACAGGGATCAGTTTTGGGACCATTGCTGTTTGTAATCTACATCAATGATCTGGACCTGGGTGTACGGAGTACAGTTTCCAAGTTTGCAGATGACACTAAATTAGGGAGAATAGTAAATAGTGAAGAGGATAGTAGCCATCTGCAAGAGGATATAGACAAATTGGTAAAGTGGGCAGACACATGGCAGATGAAGTTTAATGCAGAGAAGTCTGAGGTGATGCATTTTGGGAGACTAAATGAAGGGAGGCAATATAGGCTAGATAGTACAATTTTAAATGGTGTAAAGGAACAGAGAGAACTGTGGATTTGTGTTAGTGACTCGTTGAAGGTGGCAGGACAGGTAGACAAGGCTGTTAAGAAGGCATATGGGATACTAGGCTTTATAAATAGGGGTATAGAGTAGAAAAGTCAGGAAGTGCTGACTAACCTCTATAGGACTTTGTTGAGGCCTCAGCTGGAATACTGTGTTCAATTCTGGTCACCACACTACAGAAAGGATGTGAAGGCATTGGAAAGGGTACAACGAAGATTTACTAGGATGGTGCCAGGATTGAGGGACTTCAGCTATGAGGAGTGGCTAGATAGGCTAGGGTTATTCTCTCTGGAGCAGAGAAGATTGAGGGGAGACCTAATAGTGGTTTATAAGATCATGAGGGGTTTCGACAGGGCAAATAGAGAAAAACTATTTCCACTCGTGGGTGAATCTGTGACTCGTGATCACAGATTTAAAATAGTTTCAAGGCGAAGTAGAGGGGAGCTGAGGAGAATTTTTTTCACTCACCGGGTTGTTCGAATCTGGAATGCATTGCCTGAAAATGTGGTGGAGGCTGATTCGATAACAACTTTTAAAAGGGAATTAGATCTTTATTTAGGGAGAACTGGTCTATTAGGCTATGGGGAGCGGGCAGGGCAGTGGGATTGAATCGCTCTTTTCATAGAGCCGGCGCAGACTAGATGGGCCGAATGGCCTCCTTTTGTGCCGTAAAATTCTATGAAACTATGAATCTAAGTGAAGTAGTTTTCCCGTAACTCAGTGCGAAAAGGCTGTCCCATAATTGTAATATTATGTTCCTGGTTATATTTTCTGCATCCAGGGGAACTGTCTCCCACTATCTACTCTGTTGTGCCCCTTAATAAACTGATAGGTTTCGGTAAGATCATCTCTGATTATTCTATATTCCACCAAATACATGCCGAGATTACTCAACCTATCATAGCTCCTACTCCCATCCCAGGTACCAAACTAATGAATCTACGTACTACAGCCCCCTCCCCCCATCCCACCATTCCCGCATCGCCCCCGTCCACCCCACCGGCACACAGGCGAGTACATCCTTTCTTCAATTGGAGACCATAACTGCACACAATATTATAAAGCACAGATCATTCAGTCCCTCATGTCCTTGTTGCTCATTTCACAACAATCCAGTCAGGTCCATTATTTCCCAGTTGAGAGAAAATATATTATGTTGGCGCCGAAACAAGCCAGATCTGAGCTCTGTTTTCCTCTTAAATAAAACAGCAATTAATTCATTCCTCTTTCTTCCCTGATTTCTTTTTCAGGAACGTACCTGCGGTTGGCGGGGCACAAGCCAGCGACATTACATGTGAGTGAGAGGTTTCCTGGGTTTGAACCTAGAAGGAAAGGTGCCGGTCACAGACAGACCTATTCAGCCGTATGACTGACCAACACACACATCCATCGCTTGGTCATCAAAATCCTCCAAATGAGAGTTCATTTCAATCTACGACTTTTTGAGGGACATCGATGTGCGCATTTGGATGCCGCATTTCCCCCCCACAAAGTTTACAGTATATTCTGTGAAGCGCTTTGTGAATTCAAGAAGATATGGAAAGTGCTATATCAAATTCAAGGATGATTAGTTATAATATTTTTCTGTCTTTTTCAATCTCATTCACCGTCTCCCTTTGTCTAGCTGTGGGTGTGTATGTGTTTCTGTCTTTGTATCTGTACGCGTTCTAACTATGTATCTATGGTTCCCCAGTGTGCGCAAATTGGATGTTTATGGCCCTCTCTTATAAAACATAGCAAAAATAGAATCAGCTAAAAATGTCTGGAGCGCCATTTCCATAGGGAGATTACACAGTCTCTCCATGTACCGCGTCTATTCTGAAGCACATTGGGATCGTTTGTTGACATGTGGTCATGATTTATTCTAAATACAATCATTAATATGCTATCTCTCTTTGTCGCCTAATTATTCTTGTTATTTTCGTCAATAATACTAAGTTGTATGTATTGATATCATCAATATTATTAATGAATACCGGTGAGTTTTACTGAAAGATTGCTGATGTTAACTCTCCTTTGTGTTTGTTTCAGATGCTACAGTGAGAAGAGATCCACGATCAGAGACTCCAGAGGTAAGCGGTGACAGGATCATTGTTTTAGCCTGGTTCAGGGCCTGTGTCAGTTCAGCTCAGGCCTTGTCGGTATAGCTCACGTCCTACGTCAGCCAGAGTAACCCAGATCCGTTTCTGTGTCAGTCGAGCCTGTCTAAGCCTGAATAAAACCCAGTCCAGTCTATGCGTCAGACTGACTCCACACAGCGTTAGTCAACACGTTGTACCTGTTAGTATATTTGTGTGTGTTTATCAGTGTGTACTTGTGTTTATATGTACGTACATGTCTCGGTGTGTGTGTGTGTGTAAATGTGTATGCCTTTGTGTTCACGTGTGTTTCTTTGGTTCTGTCTGTAAATGTTTGCATCTATATATGTGCATCCCAAAACGCTAGTCAGTCAGGGATTTAGACCTGTGCTGTGGTTTGGGGATACAGAAGCCAGATAGAGTACGGGTAGGAAGTTGGTCGAAGAGGAGTAATGTTTTGAACAAGACCTTGAGAGACGCAGGTACGCGAGCAACCAAACGGGGACTGGAGAATGGGGATCCAAAGGTTCGATGCTGCAAGCCGAACGCACAAATAAAAACTCTGGGAGTCTCAATGAGTGAAAGAACGAATGAGAGATATACTCATTCAACCAAACACACACAAAAACACACACATGAGCTATGGTTTGGGCGTGTGGTGCTGGAAAGCGGTAAGGGGTGGGGGGTTCCCACTGTCCTTCGGCAGGTGTGATAATTGTTAACCTGTTTGCAGGAAGCTGATATCACCTACGCCAATCTGGTATTAGGAAACAGGAGTGAGAATGCCCGAGAGACCAACGTGGACCCTGATATGGTCTACGCCACGGTCAGAGTGTAGCTCAGAGGCTGGTGACCCCGAGGTGCTCTCACTTATCTTTCTTTCTGACTTGATCACACTGGTAATTGCCAGCTTCGCTCTGACCGCAACCTTCATCCCAAATCATCTGTGAAGGAACAAATGAAAATCATATAGACTGTATGTGACGGATTGTGAAAGAGAGAATGAGTGAGAGAAACGTTCAGTGAGTGAGTGAGTGAGTGGGTGGGTGGGTGGGTGGGTGTGTGGGTGGGTGGGTGGGTGTGTGGGTGGGTGGGGTGTTGTACGAGCGAACGAGCGAAGGAGGGAGGGAGCCAAGCAGCGAGGGACGGAGGGAGCGAGGGAGAGGGAGGGAGGGAGTAACGGTGAAACAATTATGCAGAAAGAGGAAGGAACAAGCAGATGCTGTATATGGCTGTGTGCGTATGAGAGAGAGACTTAGAGTGAATGAGAGAAAGCGAGAGAGGGTGATAAGAGACGTGATGGGAGAGAGTGCTTGGATTTGCAAGAGGTATTGAGAGAGAAGGAGGAACTGCATGAGAGAGGGTGGCAATTGGAGTGACTGTGTTTGAGAGAGAGAGAGGAAAAATAACGAGAATTATGGAGAGTTAGTGTTTCAATCAGAAATGCGTTCGCCTAACTTACTGCATCGAGTAATACAGTGGTTAAAACTGATTGATAGACAAGGCGAGATTATCAGAGAGATGGGGAGAGTGGAGAGTCCAGTGATGGAGAGAATGATTGTGAGAGTGGAGAGCGCGTGTGTGCGGGGAACACAGGGAATGGAGACAAAATAAATTGGAGAACGAGGAAGAGAGTGACCGTAAGAGAGGAGTAGAGAACAGAGTTTCTGAATGGGAAGTAAGGCAGGGGGATTGTGAGAGAGTGAGTGTGGCTGAGAAGGATTATCTTTCGCCGATGCCGAGAGACAGGGATAGTAGTGAGCTAGATTTAGAGAGGGAGAGAGAGAGACAGGATGAGCAGAGGGGGTGTTATGGATCTAATATTAGTAGGCTTGTGGAGTAAGGAGATTTGCCAAGTGTATATTTGTGGCCTTCTTGGATTCGATCACATGAATCACGCTTGGAAGGCGAGTGCTTTAACCACTGAGCTACAGGACTCCTCTCCAACTGAGTTAATGTTTTAGGTCGGTGACCATTCATCAGATATAATCAGATATAACCGCTTGACTCCGCTTACAATGAGCTTTGTAACTCCCTCCCCCACATCTCACAAATCCCATCCCTAGCTTAGGTGCTGCGTAGGCAGTAGTCGAACATTTTAAGGCATTCTTCCTTTGTAAAGGCGCTGTTCAACTACTATCTTATTGGAAGGAGAACACAAAGCTTTTCGCTAACAGGATGTTTCTGAATTACTTAATCTGTCCGGCAGCAGCGAAAGGATTGGACACCGCCTGCTAAAAAAAAGCAGCGTTAATTCAGTTAGAAATGCTTATGATGCTTAGCTGATATTTGAAATTGCAATATCGATGAGAAAATGTTTTGCTGCCCAGGTGAATTTTTCGCCGCAGTTCAATGATTTTTGGGAAACTTATTGTATGTTTAAGCATGTGGTACGTGACTGGATATTTAATAGCAATAAGAATAATAATCTTTGCATTTGATTTAGCGCTTTGCACATCTTCTTGAAGTCTAAAAGCGCTTTACAGATAATACTGTAAGGTGAATTGATTGTACGTTTGCGGACAAGCGTCTAGATATATTTTTCGATACAAGGATCTGGGAAGATGACCGAACGTATGAGTTGCAAAGTTACATTCAACGGAAATATGTTTGTACTCACAGTGGTAGCTCTGTGTGTTATTGGTCTGATAACCTGTGTTGTTCAATCAGAATCAGCTAATGTGAACTGAACCCTATTGATTACTACACCAAAGCCACTCTCGCGGCAGAAGCAAACCATTTGCAGTGACGTTTTTTAACCTTTCGTATGCATTTATTCAATAAAATGTATTATCTTCATTACGTAATAGCTTCTTTTTTACACTTTATTAAATTTTGCTACATAAAAGGAAATTGGAGACAGTTCATCATTCACTGCAAGGTAACCAATTAGAATAAACTTAAAACTAGTAGATACGATTCAGCTTAATCCAGCCTGACAGAAGCTTTTCTCAATTACAACGTAGAGAGATAGATATGCAATCCACATGCTAAACCTAGGGACAATGATAACAGAGAATACATATAATTCCACGCTACATCTACACTGTACTCAGTCACAACGGCTCCCCCTTCTGTTAGTGCTCAGCTGGTCACCATAGAGTTATCGCTGAGCTGTTCACCATGGGCTTCGTGCTGAGATGGTCAACATTGTATTAATGCTCAGCTAGTGAATGTGCGAGCATCTGTTGCTTCCCTTGCTCAGCTACACCCGCCACTTGGTCGCCATTATTACCGCAGTTCTAGCAATGCCATAAGTAACACAATACAAGAAAAGAGCCGCGTCCAATAAGAGAGCCAGCAGTGACACTGATTAGAGTGAGCAGTGACAGTCGCTATCGCCAGCTTGACAATGTTCGCTGAGTGCCAACATTAAGAGTTCTCACCCGCTTATTATCTTTCGCTTGCACGTCAGCTGCCGCACAATCCTTCTACCAAATTACCGACAATGCCCCTACTCTTCTCTCGCATGTACCATGGCCAACCTACAGGACACTCTCTTCTCTCTTGATAGCCTGTTAAATTCCAGGACTGAACGATTTACTTGCCTGTTAACCCACAAGAAATACAACGCCTACTGCCCACAAGAAAGGGGATATGGGGTTAGATTGAAGCACTGAGAAAGTTTGCTAGACAGTATTCTCAATAGCAAAAACTACATGTTTAGATGGATAAAACCCAGGATTTCACAAACGCACAGTCTTGAAAATTCACCCATGATACTCACTGCAATTGGTTAGTTGAGATGCATACTTCCATCGAGTGAAAGAGGACATTACATTGGAGTAGACGGGAAAGCCCATGTTTAGGCGGTTTGCACAGAATTATCAGGGATTAGGTTGGATTCTCGTTATAGCTCGAGTTCCAATACGATACAAAGTTGAGCACAATATAAAGCAGTTAAGAATTACACGTATTTTACATAAATATAGAGAGTTTGAGATGTCATGGCAAATAGGCGAAATGGCGAGAGGCTGTTTGTGGGCGAGTGTGAGAATAGTGAGCGCATAAATGTGGGGGTGGGTTTGCCTTACCCCATCCACGCTGGCTCAGCGTCAGCCTTCACCACAGTGTCGAGCTCTGGGAGTCGACAATGTGCGAGCGGGGCTATATGAATCGCCCGGTGTTGTTGCTCTAACTCAAAATTTATGGGTGCATTTCAAACATGGAAAACTTTAATCAGAATGATATATATGCATTTGCGGCCGGGACCAGGAATAAAAGTAATTAGTTAAAAATCTGTGGAGCATCTTACTACTCATTTCGTGGTTCCCCAATATTTTACAGTAATAACACACTGAATGAGGTTTCGGGTGGAGGAGGGTGGGTGCGGGTGGGGGTCGAATATAAATGGTTCCGAAGACCAGACAGATTGGTTTGGTGTGCAGTAGGACCATATTTCCAACAATTCCCTCCTTGTGCGGAGAATCCAAAACTCCCCAGTGGCTGAATGCGATATTACAGATACAACTTCACTCACTTCAGATATTATTACTTTTTGAAGACGAACAAAGAAACAATCCCGGTTAATTTACCCGATTACGTCGGATCACGTTTTCAGTATTTCCTCATTGTTGTCTTATAATTGCCCAATACATCTTCACTCTATCACCTTTTTAAGTAAATAAATATTTCCCTCATTGACTACCATGAGGTTAGAAAATAAGAACATAACAAGTAGGAGAAGGAGAAGGCCATTTGGCCCAACGAGCCTGTCCCGCCATTCAATCATGGCTGATATTCAACTGTAACTCCAACTACGTGCCTTATCCCCACATCCGTACTACCTTTATAAACTAGAAATCTATCTAACTCATTCTTGAAAATATTCAAGGACTGAGCATCTACAGCCCTTTGAGGTAAAGGATTCCGTACATTCACCACACTCTGAGTGAAGTCGTTTTTTCTCAACTCAGTGCGATAGGGCTGATCCATAACTTTAACACTGTGACTCCTGGTTTTAGATTCTCCAACCAAGGGAAACTATCTCCCACTATCTACTTTGTCATGCCCATTAATAATATTAAATGTTTCAATAAGATCCCCTCCAATTCTTCGATATTCCAAAGAATAGAGGCCCAAATTAATCAACCTATCATCATAACTCATTCCCAGTGCTGATCTAGTAAACCTACGCTGTACTCCCTTCAAGGCAAGTACATCCATTCTTGAATAAGTAAACCAACACTGCACACAGTATTCCAGTTGTGGTCTCACCAGTGCCCTATAAAGCTGTATCAAGGCTTCTCTACTCTTATCCTCTAAACGTTTCATAATGAAAACTAACATACCGTTAGCGTTCCTGATTTTGTGCTGCACCTGAATAGTAACTCTCTGTGCCACCTACCTGCCCACTCACTTTAACCTATCTGTATCGCGCTGCAGCTTTTTAAAATGTCAATCTTGGTATTAACGCTTCCTCCTAGTTTCGTATCATCAGCAAATTTAGATATATTAAGCTCGATGTTTTTATCAAGATCGTTGATGTACATATTAAATAGTTGAGGCCCAAGGACTGATCCTTGAGGCACTACATAGTCACATCCCGCCATTCCGAGAAAGTGGCTGAGCTCAGTATTACAACTACAAGAACATCCACTTCAGAAATTCGTACTTTTTCAAGAGCATCAAAATCTGTATTTATTTAGCCGCATGCACTTGGGATCACGAACCGTAGCATTTCCTCGGTGTTGTCTATTCATTGAGCAATACCATTTCATGTATTTTTATAAATGAACAGAATCCCCACTGAATCCCATGCACTATTTTTAGTCCTCAACCTCCAATGATAGTGAGTGTTAACTCTGAGAAATAAATTCACCTGTTTTGATCTCTACTGAGGCTGTTGTATATTCACTGTGATTTATTGCATGTTTAATTTCAACACAGGAAAGTATGGTGCAGCTTCACTACCGCCAGAGGGTTGCTCTGTAGAGTGTAACTGCCCGCAATGTTATTAGTAAACTCTTTTGTCCTCCTCGATGGGAGATGAGCAGGTCGTACAAGAGCGAATCTGGAGTTTAGTAACATAGTAACAGGATCCAACGCAGCTGTGAACCCTATGTCAGGGTCTTTAATCCTGTACCTGAGACTGGAGTGTTCCATAGAATATCCAGTGCTGCTGAGAGCACTATCCCAACTATACAACAACACTATCCCAACTTTGATATATATCACTCCATCCAAGACGGACGGCGACTCAGAGCGCTTCAAAATAACGGATTCCGAGCTGGAGACATGGGCAGGGGGAAAAAAGGGTGACTGAAGCTGCGGTCGAACAGACAGTTCTCGAACGGAGACCTGAATGTAAGAAGAGAGAGACCGAGGCGAAGAGAGTCAGGAAGGGAGTTCCAGAGCCTCGGGGCGCAGAGGCTAAAGGCACGACCGACGGTGGTGGGGCGGAGGATTCGTGGGGACATGGAGGAGGCCAGACATGGTACAGCTGTAGGCAGCAGGCACAGTTGTGAGGGGCGAGAAGATCAGAGAGATATGTGGTGCAGAGGACTGGAGGGATTAAATAAATAATTTAAAAAATGAGACATTCACAGTAAGTGATGCTACAATATGTGGCCTAACGTACGTTTGGACGTTATGTTACTTTGTTGAAACTAACAATCCTGTATTTGATAAAATGGTTCATGCTGCTTATGACGCCTTTCAAAACATAACGTTCAGTGAAGTGTCTGTATGTTTGGCAACATTAAGTATCTACGCTGTTTAGTTCGTTTCACTTGCAATCGGGCGATTCAAACTGGTATGGTCTTTATTATTGTTTCTAAAGTTGGTAAAAAAAATCACTCATCACATTAATTAGCAACAACAGCCTGCGTTTCTATAGTGCCCCTCAAGAATGACAGCGTCCCAAATCCTTCATGGCGATCCCATAATTCACGACCAGTACACAGTATTATGTATTAATAATAGTGGTAATTATACTTCCAGCTGATTTTCACCAACAATATTGATGCTGTAAGGTAACTCTATGCAAATACTGTGGGTGAAACACAGAAGACAATTTCGTACAGCATTGGCAGTAATATTGAGTTATGCATTCCCGAATGTAGAGATCCAACAGTTGAGTAACAATTGGGAACCTGGCTTTTGTATGGGAAACAGAGGACTGTCCGCGTTTGTGTGTGTGTGTGGAGTAAGGAAACATGCATTACATTTCGGGTGCAAAATATACAGTGCTGTTGAAGTCCAGTCAGCTGCTCGGTGGGAGAGTCAGAGAGAGAGAGATAGAAGGAGAGGGATCGAGATAGAGTCACTGAACGACAATGAGAGAATGTGCGATAGCGTGTAGTGACCGTGGTTTCAAGGAGAGACAGCTTTTGTGAGAGAGAGTGCGTCACAGAGAAAGAGAGAGAGGGAGATAAAGAAGTAGAAAGACGTAGAAATAAGGAGGCCAGGCAGCCAGCATGGGGGAGAGAGAATGTCATTTGGAACAAGACACGTAGATTTACTTTGCTATTTGCAGTCAGCAAAACTTGTATAGCTGCTGTGATGTGGTGTCTACACCCACGCATTTCCGTTTTCACACATCAAGCTCTTCAACTCACCTGTTTTTCTCAATGTTTTTTTGCAATGTTCAGCCTCTCACTGTTTGTCTGATTTGAGTTTTAATCTTTCTGTTAATTTCCATCCAAGAAACGACACAGCGATGGAGGTGAGGGGGCGTCTGTTGATGTCCATGGTTCGGGTCAAGGTTTGCTTTAGTGTATGAGGTAGATTTTATCTTTTTAGATGTTGCAAGATCTGTAGCAAACGAGGCCGATTTATCGGGAGTGCGGGAGAGGGTTTGGGGGTTGTGTGGGTTATAGGGTGGGGGGCGTGTCAGTGCTGCACAAATGAGATAAATTATAAAACTCCTTATATCTGATGCAGCGCCTTTGGGAAAACTTCCAGAAGTTTAGATACTAACAAATGTAATGGCTGTGTGTTTGCATTGCCAAATATTGAACACTGTGCCACATACATTCGTGGATACAATGACCAAACAGTTATTACTATCGAAATATACATATCATGGAGGGTTCATTTTCACCGGAGTTCGATAATCAATGAATAAGCGAGTTCCTTCCTATGATTCTCACCGGCACCGAACTTCCCTCCCCCATTACCCCACTCCTTAGCAGAATTCACTGGATCCCTGTGCCGTAGATGATAGATTTAAGATCCTCACACTTGTCATCAAATCCCTCCATTACTCTGCACCTCCCTATTTCTCTGACCTCCTCTCTCCTCAAAGCAGAACACATTGTCGTCGATCCACCGGATCTGGCGAACTCATTTAGCTTGAGTCCTCCGCTCCACCATCTGTGCCCGTGCCTTGAGCCACTGTGCTCCGAGGGTCTGGGACTCACTTCCTCCCTCCCTTCGCCCGCCCCCTTCCCCATCCCACTTTCAGTTCTCAGCGCAAGATCTTTCGCTTCGACAGCGCCTTAGGTCGCCTTTCTCCCCCTTCCCCTTGTTCGGTCTCGTGATTCATTGTTGTGATACGCTCTGAGACGCCTTCCGGCGTAGAGGACGCTATATAAATCGAGGTTGTTGTTACCAATGTTTAATAGAAGCATGTGTGTGGAATAACGAAAACTGGCTCACGTTTCAATCTCCCCATGGATTGACCACATGCTCTGAAGATTGCGATGTGAATGCTCTTACCACTGAGCTGACGGACTCCATTTTGTTATGTCGCTGACTAGTCTCACTCTATCTACTTCTTAGAAATGGGTGTTTAATATGCTGCCTTTGAAATAAATGCATTTTGATTAAGAATTTTCCTTAATTCTTAATTCAGAATTAAATTCCTCTCGATTTCGAGCATCTCGAAATCGTGATAAGGGCTGCATTTTTTTTAAAAAATCTACTTTTGTAACGTGTATTTAAGATTCAAATAGGTTTTGTGCAGATAAAGTTAGGTTTAAAAATCCCGCACAGAAATTCTGTTCCTGTGCTTATTTATTGATGTTCATTTTGCAGTTTGTTGTGTGAGCAAATTTAGCAGGCAGATTGATATGGTTTGTGCTTTCTATCTGGTAATGCTGCTCAGCTAAACCACAACAAAGGTTCAGATATGCTTCAGCTTTCTTCCGTTTAACACTGTCCGCAATGGTAAAAAAAAATGATATGGCTGGATTTGAGCTTCTATGGTCTCAGAATACATTGTGCAACTTAACTGTCCTTCCTCAATGGACTAACGGGATTGTTAACAACTGTCCGAAATACAGCACAGCCAATATATTAGCTTGTCGGAGAGGAAGCAAGAGAGAGAGAGAGTGATAGCGAGACTGTGAAAGGAACATTATGTGCATATATGTGTGTGCGTGAGGCAGAGAGTGGGACAAAAAATAACAGACAAACAAGAATGTTTTGTTTTGTTTTGTTTGCCGTTGGCTGCAAGTGAAGCTTCAGTAAGTGGTCTGAAGTCAACTTGAGGGAAACATTTCTGTATGGAAACACATACATCAGTAGGCACAACACAAATGTTTTAGATAATCCATCTTTGGCGAATTTCAACTCCTCGGTTTGTTTGTTTCTTTGTGTCAATCCATCAAATAAGCGAGAAGTTGAAGGAGGTGGCGAAGCCTCGTGCGTTTCCTGCTTGCTTTGTGACAAAGCTGCTAAGCTAACAAATTGACGGTGGTTCAACGACACATCAGCCGTTGTAATTTGACAACATATTCAGTATTATCACTTTTGTATGGGACTCGAATTCATCTGGTGGAAACTGCAAAATCTGAGAATCTTCTAGAGCAAATTGGGGAAATGTATTTACTTGATACTTTAATATTATGCGAGATTTCAACAAGCCCAAATAAATAGGCTAGAACATATAGATAGATGGGATAAAGGCGAGCAATCATAGCATAACAGAACACTGAGGCACAAAAGGAGGCCATTAGGTCTTTGCAGGGTCTTTGACAAGAACAATTCAATCCCACTCCCCAGCTCGCTTCCGATAAACGTGTAAACCCATCCTCCCCAAATAAATATCTACCTCTCTTTTAAAAGTTGTTATCGAATATGCCTTCACCACCTTTTCGGGGCTCATGTGGCTTATTGGTTAGAGCACTTGACTCGCAAGCTGGGAGAACAAGTTGGGGCGATTTATGTTCGTATCCAAGCAGATCAGGGCGAAATCTTGAGCAAGTTTCCTTACTCCACACACCTAATTATAATCCCTCCCAAAATAGCACAACAATAAAATTGGTCATTTCAATCAACGGCTGTTTGTGGGTTGCTGCTGTGCGCAATTGGCTATCGAGATTCGTTCACAAATAAACAGTCAATTGATTTTACAATATATTCTGTGAATCGCTTTGGGACGCCAATACGATGTGAATAGCACTGCATGAAATGCAAGGATTATTATGTTAATATTACCATGCTGTACCTTTTATAGTTCTATTAAGCAAATTATAGACATTATGCGGATGCACTGGATAATATGCAAATACAAGGATGATAGCGGTGCAGCCTGAGTGGTGGACATAGTCTGTGAGATAGTGGTAAACTGAGAGTATCAGATGCATTTTGTGAGAGTGAGTTATTGAAACCTTGAGAGAAACAAATGGCGTAGGGAGAGAGAGAAAGTAGGAGCGTGTGGGAGAAGTACTGACAAAGAGAGATATAGAGTGTGTGAGATGGAGAATTCGAGAGATTCGAGTGTTAGAGAGGTGAGAGCTGGGCCTTGTTTAGTGTTGTAGGGGCCGCATTGCTTAGGGAAGCAAATGGCCTTGTATTCTTAACCTATACCTCCTCCGCAACCAAGCGGATAATAATTCTTGCTGTTGGCCGATAGTCCTTCTCAACAACAGGTCAAGTCACTTCATAAAATATACAGTGAAGTGAAATAACTCGTTTTTGTTCTAGTAACGTCCCACAAGCACCCTGGGTGGGAACGACCAATGTTATTACTGACGGTTGGCACAATCTGTTATTCTGAAGCGAGAATAACAGCTATTCCTGCATCCAGCCATCCTCTCTAGTTTGGAAAAAAAAAATTAGGATTAAAATTCAAAGTGTGACCTTCTTTTCAATATCCAACTTTACACGTTCATTAGGCAACAGCTGTGAGGCCTTTTGGGATTGGATAACAGTAATTATAAAGCTGGCATTTGATTTCGAGCTTTTGATATCTTTTCGATGTCGCAAAGCGCTTCACAGAAGATACTGTAATGTGAATTGATTGTATATTTGTGGGCGAAACGCGGCAGCTAATTGCGCACAACAGAGTCCCCCATAACGAGTCCTGGGTTGAAAAGATTTTTTTTATTATTGTGTATATTTTAAAGATATTATTGTTAGGATGCAAGCAGCGTAGGTGGATTAATGCCAACCTTATAAACCTAAGCGATCTTGCATGCAGACAATATCAGTCCCACAAATGGAGCACAGATCATCAGTCAGCCTGCTCTGCTACTCACTTATCAAACCAAGAGTCTCCAATCCGTGCATCCTATCTGCATCGACTGCCCCCAAAACACCAATTTAAACTGAAGAGTTTTTGCAATCATTAGGAATCGCTGGTAGATATGGTTCTGATTGTGCAGAGATACCACAATTGGCAACTGGTGCTGATCAGGGAAAACCGTGTCTCCGAGGGAGTTTTACTGCTTGGATAAATGAAAAATATTTTAGCATAAGATTTCACACTAACTAAATTAATACTCACCCACTGTCAACTGCCTGTATAATTTACTATTGGTTAACAGCTAAACTCGCGAATTGAAAGGTGCCTTGTTCCTCTCTGCGCTACAGATTTGGTAGTTGGAGACTTTTTCCCCTGTTTGGAGAAACTATAACCAGGGCTCAAAATCGTAAATTTAGGGTTCAGCCCTTTTTCACTGAGCGTAGTAAATTTACGGAATTCTCTAACACAAAGGGCTGTAGATGCTCATTCTTTGAAAATATTCCACACTGGGATTCATAGATTTTTTTGGATAAATGGATATTGGGATAAGGCGGGTAAGTGGTCGTAGATAAGAAGTTCAGCTATGATCTTGTCGATTGGCGTGGCAGGCTCGTGGAGACGAATGGCCTAATCCTGCGCCTAAGCCTCATCTTGTTACGTTCTGTTCCCCATCTTCGACTGTTCTTTGCATTGAGACGTCCTCTCCACATGACAGGCACAGCATCAAATCTTTTCACAAAAAGCAATAGAGAGGCCGGCAGTTTGTAGCTCAGCAGTGGAAGTATACTGCAGAATTTCATTATATAAATATACGAATATTTCAGCAATGGATACATGTACAGTATCGCAGCGTTTACTGGCATCATCATCAATCAGAATGATGAATTCTAATTCGGATCTTTTCTGATTCGATTTACATTATTCAGAAATGTAAATTATTTTCACTTAAAATGTAACTTTTATGAATTTGAGTAAAACCATACAATTATCACAGAATACAGAACTTTAAGGAGTATGTGAGTGCGAGAGAGAGAGAGAGAGAGCGAGAGAGAATTAAAGGCAGAGACAGAGAAAGAGATAGTCAGCCACGTAGAGCATGGTAAAGGGAGACAGAGAATGAGTCAGTTGGTGTGTGGAGGAGAGCGATAATGAGATGGAAAGATAGCGTGAGAGATGTCCACACGTGGAAATAGAAGCATACATAGACTTGAGAAATAATAAATGTGGCAGGTTTTCTTTTCTGTTGAAAAGCCGGTGAAGAGTGCATAGCTGACTTGATGTGATTAGTGAAATGCACGTATATCTACCTACAGGGAAACCACAGAGATCACAGCTCAGACTCTTTATCACACCTATTTTAGCACTTTAAGCTGCTCACAGGTTTTCTATTTGTACGTTCAAAATTTGAGTCAATGTCCAACAAATAAACGAGAAATTGGGGGAGGGGAAGGCGTATCTGCTTATGATCAGGGTTCGTGTAAATTTAGCATATGTGTTTGGGCCCGAGTGTTCTCGACATGAAAGTTGCTTTGCAAATGTAATTTTAGTGATGATGTTGTTAGTTGTTAGGTTCACGAATATAATAATAAATAACAATAATCCTTTCACTTATATAGCGCTTTGCACGTCTTATCGATGTCTCAAAAAGCTTTACAGAAATTTAAAAAATTCCCAAGGTAGGGACCAGAGCCGGGCGGGAGTTGTCGCGGTAGGGAAAAGAAAAGGAGGGAGAAAGGAGGGGTAAGAAGTAGGGAGGGACCAGAGCAGGGAGGGAAGGGTCGTGGTTGGGGGAAGGCAAGTAGGAAAATTGACGACACATTTGTGGGAGGAACAGAGAGATTTATTACATAGTGTGGGACGACATATTCGCAACATCTCAAAAACCTTTTGAATGATACTCTACACAATATACTGACTGTGTGATATTAATAATATTATTGCATTTGATGTTGTGGTTTTCATGTCTGCCAGTCGTCTCAAAGAGTTTCACAGCATGTACTATCAAGCGGATTGATTGCAGATTTGTGGCCCAAATCTGGAAAACTACTATGCACTATAGTATCCCACATACTTTTGTCGTTCCGCTGACCAATGAGTCGTTATAATATTTTATTTATGGTGGAATAACTTCCACTCTAATGCGGTCTTACAATCCGCGAGCTAGTGCGATGGATTTATAATTAGCTAAGCAAGTCAGCAAGGCCATTTGAGAGAAGCATCCACATTTGCATAATATTTCTGTCTCCGCGGGGTCGATCACAGTTCCTCAAGTCTGCGAGGTGCATGTTTTCCCACCACTGGCGCAACATTGCCAGACTACCTCGTAGCTACAAAACGCTAATCCATGCATTCATCAAACATTGGCTCGACTCTCTCCTTTTCGGCTTTGCCTGCTTGCTTCACATGCTTCAGATTATTCTCTCATTCTCTTTCTCATACACATCCTGCCTTTTATAATATGAGTCTCTCTCTCTCTCTCTCTCTCTCTCTCTCTCTCTCTCTCTCGCACTCACTCTCACTCTCTCTCTCACACACACACACACACGCATGGTGCAGCTATCTCTCAATTGTTTTCCCTCCATCACTCTCTCTGGCCCTCTCGCTCGAGGTAATCAATAGAAGCGCAGCTTCTGCTTTTTTTCAATCCTCGACAGTTTGTTGTCATACTGATGTGTGCAATTGTCTGCTGCGTTTCGCCCACAGATGTAGTCAATGCACAATGTATTCTGTGCAGCGCTTTGAGACATCTATGAGATGTGAACAGCGCTATATCAAATGCAGGGATTTTTATTACTGCATTCTTATGACAATCTAAGCAAACATACATTCAAACAAAGTAAAATGAATAAACATAACAGCACAGTTTGTGTAACGGAGATTTTATTCTCTGAATTTCTCTGGACAACTGCTCTTGCGTGTGGCGGGCGAAGGGGCGTGCAGGCAGGCAGGGACGAATGATACAAAAAAGATTGACAGACAGACAAGCACATTTTGTTATCTGTTTGCAGTTGTTGGTGGTTTCCAGATGTTTTGATGCCGTGATGAGCTGAATTACAAATGTATCAGTACAGAGGCACACTGCAGAGGTCAGTTTTCATATCTCAGTCGCTTTATCTCAACTCTTTTTCTTCGGTCAGCTTCTCAGATACTGCGTTTTAGTTTGTCTCCTTTTGTTGATTTCCGCCAAGTAAATCAAAAATGTAAGTGAGGAGGCTCAGTGTTTGTGTACAGATGCGGTCCAGGTTGATTTTTGTTAGGGTTAGGGAGCGAGCTGGGAAGAAGGTCAGAGCCATGCTTCGGGATAACATTTGTGGCTCTGATAAGGCATGAGATCTTCAAGACATAACAAAAAGCTTCACAGTTTCCACGATAAAGTGAGTTGACTGTATGTTTTGTGAGCTGCTCCTTGTGATGATCTGTGTTAAGTTGCCAGGATCCCACAGGGTGGCAAGATTGTATGCATTATGAAATCATTGTATCATCCATGCTCCAAGATTTAGGTCTTTCAGCACATTGAAACGGAGACAGAACCAGTCCTAACTTTCAACTATTTACCAATTTAACTGTCAAGGCCATTCACGACGTTGCCCCCCTTATCTCTCCAACCTGCTGCTTTCTTATAAGCCTTTGCGTCCCCTCCTTTCAGCGGGCAGTAACTTGCTCCACGTCGCCCACCCCATCTGCCCTACCATCGACGGTTGGGGTCTCAACCTCCCTGCCCCCACATTCATCCCGCAATCATTTTTCCCCATTTCCTTCCTTTTCTGCTTCACGGCCGGTCTCAAGACATTCCTCTTCGAGGGTACCTTCTGTTCCCCTCCTGAATATCCCCACTTTCCTACTTGCCTTAGCAGTAACCCTCCCCCACACCGCCACCGCACACCCTCCACCCCTCTCCTACCTTCTCGGGTGCCGACCTAAATTGGGACGCCCTCCCGACGTGAAAGGCGCTCTGTGGTTTCTGTTGTTGCATAGCGTTGCCAATGTATCCTCTTGAATTACGTTCATCTACGCTAGAATTCGCAACCCTTTCCATTTTCAAGTAGCTTTCTAAATCCCCTTTGAATGTTTTTATAGAAGCTGTTTCCACCACACTTTCAGAGAGTGTGTTTTCTACGTGCATAACTTGAGATGTAAAGAAAATCTGCTTCTCCTGTGTCCACTCCGCTGCTTTTGCCATTGATCTTTGTCATTGGGGATAATAAAAGTGGAACAAAGATTCTATCTAGCTACTTCTTCAAATCGCTTAAAAATTTGATGACTAAATCCACTAAACCTTCACGTAAATTCACGAACCTAATATGACCAATCTCATGTTTTCGCGTGTCTCCACATAACTGCAGTCACTCAACCCAGGTATCATGCGGGTTAATCTTCGGTACATAATTTCAAAGTTCTTCATATCCTATTTGGACTTGTGGGTCACTGCTGGAGTCCAATGCGCTAAAGCAACACTTGTTCTCTCCTGTGGACACAGAGCTTCAACGGTTAATATTAAATGACGGATTATAGTGGGCGGGGTTGCAGATATTTAAGTTGTTGTTACACTAAAAGACATCATCAGCTGTGCTGCTTTCCTGAGATCCAGTGCACAGACCCTGTCTACGTGTTACAGGGAAGTTCGCGTTTGTGGATCACGGAACTGAGCGATCGCCACAAGAGTTGGCCCGAACATCTCCACCATGTTGTTTATATCCAAGTCTGCGGAAAATACCTGCCCCCATCACCAAGACACAGACACGCGCTTCCAAGCTATGCTACTTTACAGCTCCGTATCCATCCTCAAGCTGTTTCTCCTGTTCTGTGAGTATTGTTAATAACCCAAACAATGACTTCATCCCACAGCATCATGTTTGACCGTCAACTGTCGTTCACCCTCACATCGCTGCTGTAGTCCACTCTGCCTGTCTCTATCTGCACGTAGACCACCCCATCATAGGCGGGATGGCCGTCAGTGTCTCTGCGCCCACCATCTGAAACTCCATCCCAAAGTTGCTGAAACTCGCCCACTCGCTTCTGCCACCCTATTAGCCCTACATTCTCTTCTTAACACCTGTCCTGAAATCAACCACCAGCTCTGGTGCAAATCTCCAGCTATCCACCGCGGGACGTCCTGTTGTTGTGAAATATACTACGTAAAGTAATTTTGTCTTATTATCCCGGAAAGAATGAAGGATAAGATGCGTGGGGGATAAACGACGGAGACAGATGAGCGAGGGGGAGAGTAGATAGCAGAGAAGAGGAAATAGATCGGAGATCGCTAGCGATTAGATATCAGATTGGAGACAGCATAGAGGGAGGCAAAAGAGGAGTGAGAGGAGAGAGAAATGCACATAGAGGGAGAGAGAGAGTAGAACAGGAGAGAAATAGGGGAGAGAGGGAGAGAATAGAGATAAGAGAAGATATACTAGAAAGGATGGAGGAGAAACCAGAGGACAGAGGAGATGATAGAGGACTTTCTGATTCTGAGCTGTCACCAAACATATCATCTCCGAGACTTGTGCGGGAGAATATTGCAGATCATCTCCCCGATAGTGTGAATTGCCGTATTAATGATTCTAGCTTTTTTATGTTGTTTTTTTTCCTTGTACAGGGATATTTCTGGAGAGAATAATGGTGCAGTCTGCGGGTCATGACATGAACTCACAGCCAGAAGCTGTTGTTGGAACATTAGCTCCTACGAGTGAGTCTTGGCGTCTCTTTACCTACATCTAGAGAGTGGGGAAATAAATCATCACATAATGTACAGGCCACGCTATTAAAGCTTATTAGATTGTCGCTCGTGGCACTTTATTCTCCCATCGATGGCTGAGCTATCAGCTTCTACATTTCAAAACTCTGGAATATTCTATCTCTTTCCCTCCATATAGGCAGCTTTGGCTGTCTGCGTCACATTGACTCTTCAAATGCAATTTGATTTTCTTCTTGTAGCCGTGGCAGCTGTATGTCTAGGTTTAAAGAAGTTGTTTGGTGGGTTGAAAATGAGAGCTTGATAGAAAATGTACGATATTGACTGGGTTCCTCAGAGCTGCCGCCAGGAAAGATTAGCTCTCAATTCGCGGAGCTGTGAGGCTATGACCTGTATCAATTTGCACTGTTCAATATCTTTCTCTCTGTGTTTATGTATAAGAATATACGCACATAAGAAGTAGTAGTAGGCCATTCGGCCCTTTTAACCTGCCCCAACATTCAATCATGGTTGATCTTCCAGTCTAACTCCACCTGATCCCCACCACTTATTCCATTTATCAATGAGAAATCCATCTATCTCAGTCTTGAGTGTGTTCAAGCACTGAGCATCAACGGTCCTTTTTGGTAAAGAATTCCATACATTCACTGAACTCTGAGTGAAGAAATTTTTTCTCAACTCAGTGCGGAAGGTCTGACACACTACTACGTAACTTGCCATGAAACATTCTAGAGCTGCCAATTACGCTATTAAAATGATATTGTCTGTGTGTATCTGTGGATTTGCCAATAACCGAATACCTGACTTGAAAATATAATGTATACCATAACGGAAAAGTCTTGCTAGGACACATGCTAAGGTCACATTTGGCTTCTAGGATCTCATATGTTTCATCAGCTATATTTCAGTTGACAATATTTATCTGAAAAATAGTTTATTCTGTAAGCTAATATTTTTTAAATATCACATACCGTTCTAGAGCGATATATCTTATTAATATGTTGTGCAGCAAATTAAAAATCATCGGTGTATAATTACGTGGGATCTCCTATCGTACTAATAATTGAATTTAAAACATAGTAGTTCAATAAATAGTATAACATTTATTGTGAGTTATAATCATGTCAAGTATATAGTACAATTTCTTAAAACGTAATAAAATATTAATCCACCAATTTGATTCAGTGCTTCCGTGTCTTCTAGATATCTTGAAGAGCTATAACTGTATGCTATAAATTTTACTGCCTGCATTATTTTCGTGAAAAGAGTTATAGCCAATGGCGCACATCAGTGGTCTGACACAAACAGTCATGGATTGACGTGACCAATTTTATATTTGTTTTTCCCTTAAATATAATATAACGTATAATAATATGAAGTACAAGTACTTAGTATAGTATAATTTATAATAAGGAACTATAATTTATGATCATATGTCAAATAAATTAATATACAATATAACAATCACTTACGAAGCTTGATAATCGAATATAACATATGAAGAAACGTACAGTATCGTATTATATTGCAATGTATTGCAATACAAAATCTTATAACATAAAGTTTAATGACACTGCAATCTTTGTTCCATGGTATATTATTTGGTTGCAAACGTAAGTGAAACGTGTGCAGCTCACCAAGGAATAAACTGCGTCTGTTATTGAGGCACCCAGAATGTGGACTGTATATTGCAATCAGTCACTGCTACCATTATAGTCATTATTATCGTTGTTGTACAGTTTATGACGCAGACACTCTCCCAATGAGTAAGGCACAGGTGCAGTTTATTGTATACTGGTTGACTTGAAGTCAAAGAAGAGACAGACTATCAATATCTTGTGTGATATGCTACAGGGAGAATGAGACTGGCGAATGGAGGCAGCACGTGTGCTGGGAGAGTAGAGATTCGCCACGATGGACGGTGGGGGACAGTGTTTAACTCTGGCTGGGATATAAAGGACGCGGCTGTGGTGTGTAAGGAGCTGGGCTGTGGGGAGGCAATGTCAATACCAGGAGGAGCTCACTTTGGGAAAGGATTAGGTCTCGTTGTGACGTTTGATGTTCAGTGCAGAGGCAATGAGTCTACTCTGAGGGAATGTCCCTCAGATCCCTGGAGTCACTATCTCGCATCAGACGACAATCATGCCGCCGTCATCTGCTCAGGTAAGTAACTCTGTGTCTGATCATTTTCTCGTTCAATCGGGGTGGGTTGGAGGCAAGTAGGGTGGTGAGCACTGGGTGGGGCGCACAGTGAATATATTAGGCATTGTGAACACAGAGAGTTATGACTGCAGGGGTTTGAACAGAGACGGCAACACAAGGGCGGGTGACTACGCAGCAACCTTCAAACATCGCTCCCCCATTACCCCAGTCCTTGGCAGACTTCACTGGCTCCCTATCCCACTGAGGATCGACTTCAAGATCATCACCCTTGTTTTCAAATCCCTTCACTTGCCTATCTCTCTGATCTCTTCTCCCCCCACCCAGCACCCACTGCCTGCGCTCTTCTGGGTCTGGCCTCCTCCATGTTCTCCGAATCCTCCGCCGCACCCTCGGCGATCTGCCTTCCGTCACTGCACCCCGAGGCTCTGGAACTCCCTTCCTCACTCCCTTCGCCTCGCCTCCCCTCTTCCCAGATTCAGGTCACAGCTGAAGACCTTTCTGTTCCAGCGCGCTTTTGGTCACCTTTCTGCCCCTGCCCCTGACTCGGTCCCGCGATCCGCTATTCTGAAGCACTCTGAGACGCCGTCCGGCGTGATAGCGCTATATAAATCGAAGCTATTTTTGTCGTACACAGAGTGACTCTATGGACGAGGCGTGCGTGAGCACAGAGGAAGGGGCTGAGAATAGTGTATACAGTGGTGAGGCAGACCACCATGCCAACGCTGATCACAGTAGGAGGTGCTGAGAAATGGGGGAATGACTGAGCACTCGTGGGTGCCAGATTACATGGGGGAGGATGAGGACCGAGGGAGGGATCGAGATGACCAACGTGGGAAGAGAGGAGACAATTGGATGGGTTTCAATGCAGGTTGAAAGGATGAGATAATGTGGGTGACTGTGTGCGAGGCTGAGCGCTTCCGGAGAGGCTCAGTATAATGCTTGAGCCGATGAACAACAGCGACAGCATATAATTAAATAGTGCCCTCAACGACGTGTAGCATCTAAGAGCGCTTAACAAGGGCAGTGTCTGACTCTGAGCCAGTGCACGGTGGGGAGGTGACCGCAACATCGAAGACTCACTTATCCCCAGTACACAGTGATCCCAAACAGTGAATCTCTTCAGGGTCACACTGCACCCCAGCTCACACTGTACACCAGCTTCCAGCTCACACAAGTCGGCCAATCACACTGTCCCCCAGCTCACTCTCACCCCCGAGCTGATCCTGACTACAGCTCACACTGACCGTGGTTTAAAGACAGTCCACAATTCTACCTCTTAAAAAAACCTGAGGCACAAACAATCAAACAGACGGTCGTTGGCGATCATGATTTTCATTATCACAGTACAAATCCAAGCGTGTATTCGTGAGATCATTTTTGTTGCTTTAATTCCAGGTTCACTGCAGAAACCCACTATAAACCTGAAGACGGATTTCTCGGTGTTTGTGAGAGGAGAAATAGCTGAGATCTCGTGTTCTGGGAATCAACTTGGCAGCAATTTTTCTTTCTATAGAAACGATCAATTTATTACATCACAGCAAGCTCCAGAGAATAAAACCACGGCCAGGTTCATCTCATCGGAGATCAGTACAGGGAGCTACTGGTGTAAATATACTACACACGTAGAGAGCCGAGACTTCACATCACCAGAGAGCAAGCGAGTGGACGTCTCCCTGCTGGGTACGAGCGAGAGCCTGGACGCTTTCCAACCTTTAAAACCTCAATCATTAACCCTCTTGTGTTTTGATCAGTTTGAACCTGACGTGAAAGGCGCTATACACGTTTTCACATTTTTGTTGTTGTTGGTGGTGTAAGGATAATGCTTGCATTTCATACCTCTTTGGAGCGACGACTGAAATTATTTCAAATCACAAAGTGGATTGAATGTATATTTTTGAGTGGAGTGCGGCAGCTAGTTGATCAACGCAATCAACAGGGATGGAGATGGTGACCACACTGCTACTATTTTGGAGGGAATATCAACCCCCAGAAAAAGGATGTACCGTTCAAATAACTACCATATTGTTATTTACTGCTAGACAATTAGAGAAGTGTGCACCAAACAATCATTGCCAACGTACCACCCATCCAGTAATCAGACCGAATAATTATTGGTGCTAATGATGCTAAATGGATCATTTTCTTCCATCAGCGAGTAATTATTTGAAATAAATTTTGCATTACATTAGTAATCCTAATAACGATCATATTGTATGTAAGGAAAACGCTTCAATATCGGGGACTATTATTTCTTGGCAACCATGACATCAATTTCACACAATAACAACAAATTGCGCATACGATTCTAGGCAACGCACTACCAGCGGTGACGCAGTAAATTACTATCAAATATCAACTGTTCCTTTCACCTCACGGATATCCCAAAGTGCGAAACAGTCCGGGCCTTGATCCGGAGCTGGGTATTGCGACTGGAATTTGGGTGAGCCTGGAGCTAGGGAGCTGGGTTGAATTGGTGTGGTAGGCTGTCAAACTATTTCCAAAGTGTGGCGAAAAAGTAGATGCTGAGTCAGGCCTTGAAAGAGTGGAGAAATGTATGTACTCAGAGGGTCTCCCTTTTGGACATCTAAAGTGGCTAAGTGGCTAGATGCTGGATTGGCTATAATGGGGTCGGAACGGCGGGAGCTTTAGTGCTGTAGTGACGATGGCGCGAGGTGAAGCAGGTCTGAGTGAAGACAGTTGTGCGGATGGAGGGGGTGGGGAGGGGGGGTCGGAGATGCGGGGTTACTGTATGTCACAAACGACGAGTGGAGGAGATAATGTGGAGAGATATAAAGCTGACAAAAAGGGCCGTAAAATCATTCGCCTGGACCTGACAGTCCAAATTTCCCATTTTGTCTGAAGCATTGTTGATCACGACAGCTAGTCGAAATACTATTCAGTTTCAAAGAGAGCTATGGGATGCTTAATATCTGCCTGAACAGAATGTGGCCAGAATTTTCATTTTAAATCTCCCCCAAAGTCTATTATCCTGCTCTCCCCCAGCGCGGTACTGCAGAGTCAGCCTGTATTGTTGGCTGAAAGACTCTGACATGCATTTTGAACCCAGAACTCTTTGATTCAGCGAGGAGAGTATGAGACGTTGAGCTAGGCAGATACCCAATCTGAAGTAGAACACTTTGAAAAGCTGCTGATTCCTGGGATTGACAAAAGTGCAAATGTCTGCCACTACCTAAACCTCAGACACAAACAGTTTCACAGGCTAGTGCTGGGCTCATTGTCGTTGATGATGTTGACTCTCAAATCACCACCGATTACATCGACCGTTTATGAAATTATCTTTAATGTGTACCAATTCCAGATCCAATGCAGAAGCCAAACATTTCTATGAAGCCAGATTCCCATGTACTAGTGAGAGGAGAACAAACTGAGATCTCGTGTGCCGGGAATCATCCTGGCAGCAATTTCACTTTATACAGAGACGGCGAGTTTGTCACATCACAGCTGGCTCCAGAGAACAACAACACGGCTACATTCAACCATTCGGCGACCAGCAGAGGAAATTACTGGTGTCAATATACAAGACACATAGGCGGACGAGAATTCACATCACCACAGAGCGAGCGAGTGCGAATCACTGTACTAGGTATGTACTGAATAAAATTTCAAACAATTACTTGTTTCTGTTTTAGAAATTTATGAGAGCTCCTGGTATTTTTAGGTAATGTCATGGTGTTTGCCCTGTTTTATCCCAAACTCTAACCCCCAATCCTAACCCTAACACTAAGGACGAAAAAACATCGCATGATAAAACAGTTTCCAAATCGAGACTCACGAACGATAACCACACGGTATGTCCGGGTATTAATTCTCTCTGCTTTCCGCAGAAGGAGCGGTTCAATTTATGACCTAATCCTCACCAATATACGATGTAATTTTTCTTTGTGAGACAAGGTTTGCTGACCCCAGATCGAGCTTTTGTACAACCGCTGATATTGAACCATAGCAAAATCATGAATTTCCGTCTTTGTTAGCTCTTACAATTGCTGTTTGTCCTTTTTCCTCTCTAGGAAATTGGATATGGATACAAAATCCAGGACTTGCTGGGGGAATTGTCACTGTGATAGTGATCGCTGTAATTTTCCTGGCCATCCGTCTGTACAGGAGAGGTAATTGTCCACTAATGTCTATGAGTGTAGAATAGAATTGCTCGGAATCAAGTTGGAGCCAGTGATGCCATTAATCACTTTGCATGTGTGCTCTGGTGTTTCAGAGAAACACCAGAGAACAGAGCATGTGAACAGAGATACACCAATATGACAACAACTTGCAGTTATATAGAAAAGTTTTGAAGCTGCTGTGGTATGACAGTGTTGCTTGAATGTTCAATCCTTCGGTCGATAGCGTTGGTGAGACTTACAATCCGAGGTCCCGTCCAACGGTTCATGTTGAAGTTAAACATGCTTTGGCTCGATTCGAAAAGAGACAGAAATTTCTCTCTCCCAGTTGTCCTGGCTAACAATTCCACCCATTTTGCTGGTGACTTAATTAATAGTAATTTCTGGGAAACTTTAGTAAGCTAATTAATTGATGTATTTCATTCCCAAGACACATAATCACCATTTCAGGCTTTGACGCTGGCTCAAATGGAACATACCTATTGATAAAACCACAAGAATATACGTAAGTACTGACCAATGTTTCATTTTTCTTACATTTTGTTCCTGCAGCTAAAAAGTACAGTCCAAGTGGAGAAAGGTAAGAATGCTTCTACTCTAAACTCTGCTCTGTATCCATCTTACATATATTGTTGCTCGCTCCTTCACTGTACTTCGAAACTCTTATCCCATTTACGTCGCACAACTCACTTCATCGTTCTGATTTTCGCTCTGTCACTATTCACCAAGAGTGGGATGACAAAAGAGACACTGGGAGAAGGATTCCGTTCACTCATGTTCAGTTATTTCTGCAAGACAAAGCCCTCAACGGTGGAATTGTCGTAATTCTTAATCGCTATAAATCTTGCCAGACAGAGTTTCTGCCTTAAAGCTATGAAGTTTCGGCTTGTGAGACCCAAGCAGTTATGCCTATGCACAATTTGGAGAAACCACACACTGCCCCTTCTCACACCGTGCCTTAATCTGATGGTGCATAGGGTGGCAGAGATACTGTATCCTATATAAGTGTAATTTGTTAATTTGTTGGTGTATAATTATAACAAACGCAGAAATTTGCCAATTGTAGTAAATGTGACTCGAGCATGTCACCACCGTAATGGGTTTTCACACGAGGCACACACCTGGCTTGGACCGACAACACAGCTCCCCGCAAAACCCCCAACCTCTCTACCGCCCCTGTCCACAACCTCACCCACCTCCCCGCACACATTTAATGATCTAAATATCAAATTAGGGGAACAAATTATAAGACAAGAATGCTCTACTCCTGTCATCTTGTTATCCTCTATCCTCACCTTAAATAATCATAAATTGAAGTCATCTAAGTCTAGGTAAACACTGTATACAGGTCAGCTCCTCACCACTCCACCCAACTGCAAACACACCGTCATGTCACCGGGCTCTATCACACAGAAAAACAGAAACTCTTATATTTTATTTACTGTCTCGAAGTTAGGTAAGGGCTGTGTTGTGAAACCAGATTTTGCAATGAGCACCTTCATGCATCTTCCATTTTCCAATTAAAGCAACAAATACAGCGCTAAAACAGCTATTACCATTCATTGCCTCCTACCTGTGCTCCTCTTTCAAAAGCAATCCTCTCATTACGATTTCCCTGCTATTTCCCCGAGACTAGACACAATAGTTGTTTGTGACCTCTATGAAAAGGCCAGGCCTCAGATCTGTGGTCCTGTTTATTACACCAGCGGTGAACTCATCACTGTATGTTATTATTTCCCCCAGGAATTTACCTGAGCGAGGCGGCCCACAATCCATCAACATCACATGTGAGTGAGAGATTTCCTTGATTTGATCGCAGAGGGAAAAAAAAACTGTTCACATACAGGCGCCTAGTCAGCCATGTAACTTAGTCCCACAGAACGCGGTCGATTGTTCATGATCTTCTGTCAGGCTAGAGGCCATTGTTCTCTTAACCTTTCGCTTGCGCTGCCACTCCCTGAAGATCTTCGGCTATCCGTTTGTGTATGTATGTGAGTGTTTGAATGAGTGTCTACAAATGTGTTTGTCTGTTTGCATATCTGATTGTGTGTCTGTCCATGTGTCTAACTGTGTATCTGATCATGTGTCTCCATGTGTGTCTGACCGTCTGAATGAATTTTACCCACTTCAAGTGTTCTGCCCTTCAGGTGAGATGTGAAAACGAGTGTCCGTCTGGCTCTTTTGTTTAACATTAGACATCTTGAGTCACTGTTCACCAAGGCAATATAATTTTTATATGTGTCCACTAAATGAATAAAATATGTCATTCACCTTGCCATTCTGCGGCTCACTGTTGTGCCCAAATTATATGATTTGTGTCACTAACAATACGAACAATAACTGCACTAAACGGCGTACCCTATGACACTCTTTGGGATGTCTCGACGAAATGACAACTTAGTTAAATTCAGTGCCAAAATTGCAAGTATGCTATGATTTGTCAAATGATTATTATTGTCATTTTCATCGGTATTTACAGAATGTACTTACTTATAAGATTAACAATGATATTGAATATCGTTGAGTTTCACTGTTATATGCTAGTACTATACATTGTTTGTTTTTGTTTCAGATGCTTCAGTGAGAATCGTACCAAGCTTGGTGCCTCCAGTGGTGAGTAGAGACAGAATCTTTGCTTTACGTTGGTTCAGGCCCAGTATGAGCTTAGATGCAGCTCAGCTCAGCCATACTGTAAGCCTCAGTCGGCTCCACGCTCAGCAGAATTCACGTCCAATGTCACCATCAATTAAATATTGCGCGAGCCAAGCATGTGCCTTGTTTCAGGCTGGCACAGCTCAGCTCAGACACTGGCTCAGTCAAACTCAGCCAGCAGCACTATTGCCTCAGGCAGAAGAGAGTTTTGGGGGGAGATGGAATGTGTTTGTGTGACGTAGCTGTGCATAATTTGGCTGCTGCGTTGGGTTCCCAAGTTCCAACAGCATCTGGTGAACACTTTACGGCACTGCCAGCAGTTCGCACGACCTCAAATGTCTGCGCGTGTACGTGTGTGATGCTTGCTGTGTGTATAGACCCAGAGTGCAGGAAGTGTAGGGATATCAACAACTTCGATTGATATAACGCACTCCACGTCGGACGGCGTCTAAGAGCGCTTCATAGTAGCACGTTGAACGATGGAATGGTCGTAGAGGTGGTTCTTCATAATGTACTTGCAGGAGGCAAAATAAAGCGACAGAGATATGGTATTTCAAATGGTGGAGGTTCAAGCCCAAATGCCCATATACACAAAAACGCACAAATTGCTCACACACATGCTGGTGCTTTGGCTTGGCATCCCAACATGGGTGAGGGTGGGCTTTGGCATTTCCCACTGAAACCCTAAGCAAATGGGCTGACGGACGTCGTTTTTGCAGGACTCCGATGTCACCTACGCCAGTCTGACGTTAGGAAACCGGATTGAGAATCGCTACAAAACCGTTCCTGACGATGGTGCAGTGTACGCCGCAGTCAGGGTGCAGCTGTGAGTCCACTGGCCACAATGTGCTCCTTCGACTTTCTCTAACTCCCATGGACACATGCCATCAATAATAGCTTGAGTCTGACAACAATTTGCAGATTCCATCAATTGTTTCTCTGACAAAGATGAGCTGACAATGACTGAGACGAAGTGAGGTTAGGTGAAAGTGAGACGGAGAGATAGAGACTGTGTGCGAGAGACAGAGACTGAGTGCGAGAAAAATAACTAAGATTAAGGCACTCTGTGAGAAAGTGGGACTGTGTAGGATTTGCGAAGGAGAGAGAAAGAGGGAGAGAGATTCTGAGTAATATCGTGCAGGGGAGACGCAGAATGATGGAGAAGCATTGAGATAGATTGGGTGTTGAGACCGGTCTCCTGGATCTAAAAAAAATCTTGTTTTATGCCACGATCCATTCTATTATTCTCCCCATCCCCTCATCCGACCTGATCAACAAATGTGCAATGCCGTTCATTCGCAAATGTTTTATGTCCATGACCATTCAGCAAGTGTAACTGCTTGAATCCGCTTTCAGTCAGCTTAATCCCTCAAAGATTTTGGCTCACGTGACATTTCCCAATTACGGATAAGGACTGGAAGCAGCCAAACAATTGGACACCCCTCGCTTAAAATATAATGTTCGCTCAGCCAGAAATGCTTATGATAGTTAACTGACCTTTGGAATGACATTCTTGGTTAGAAATTGTTTTGTTGACAAGATGAATGTTGCTTATCACAACCGAATCTGCACATAATTGATCCGTGTTAGCTTTTTACGAATAATCCAAATTCCACATTTAAGCATGATGTTTGTTGCAGTGTAATTGGTATAACTTTAGAAGAAGGGTTCAGGATAAATGACCATGCGTTTGCCTCAGAATTGCATTGATCAGAACTAAGAATGTGTTCATCACAGTTGTTGCTGTGTTAGCAGTTGATATATTGGGCTGTGTTGTTAAATCACAATCGGTTGACGGGAACCGTGCCCTATTGATTCCTGCTGTAAAGCTAATATGTTAACACGCTCAAACCCATTGCCATAAACTTTACTAACCGGCCATAAGCATTACGCTGATTTGACGTAATGTATTATGTATGAAGGTGCAATATTTTAATTAAATTTTGCTGCATAGAACTTGTGTCAGTTCATTTTTCGTGGAAAGTTCACGAACTCTAATCAAGGTCCAACATTGGCGGATTCCATTGTGGCTAAACCAGCCTGGTAAAAGGTTTTCGGAGTGAGAACGTGTGAGTCAAAAGGACAATGCCAACAATGTCCTGGGTATACACCCTATTCATGCCGCGCCCTCGCCCTTCAGCCCACAGCCCTCCCTCCACATTATTGGCACTGCCCCCCCCCCCCCCCCCCCCCCCGCATGCTCCACCACCACAACAATATAGAGTATAGATTATAGAATAATCCAAAGTATAGAGAAACATTTGCGACTTGACCACGTCAGTTGTGGATTCTGATGAAACCTGATGAATTCGTGAGAAATAATTAGCAACTCATTCAGGGCACCGAAACAGGCACAAGAAGTCCAATTAATAATAATAATCCATGCATTTGATATAGCGCTTTTCACATCATATCGACGTCCCAATGTGCTTCCAGAATATACTGTCAAGTGGATTGACTGTATATCTGTGGGCGAATATCGACAGCCAATTGCGCACAGCGGTGTGCCACAAGCAGTCGTGTTTTGAAATTACAATTTTTTTTATTATTGTGATTTTTTTGGACGGATTATTATTATGCATGTGGAGCAAAGAAACTTGCTCAATGGTTCGCCCTGACGTCCCTGCATTCGAACACATGGCTCCTTTGTAATTGTCTGCTGCGTTGTTGGAGAACTCCATAACTCTGATTTTGTTGCCAAATAAGTCCAATAAGAGCCACGTGTTCTATCCCCAAGGTGGGTGATCTTGGTTTAGGCAATCCAGGTTGAAGCACTGGGAAACCTTGGCAGACAGTGCTGCCAACAGAAACTTGCTTATTCGAATGGTTATAATCCACATTTAAACATCACAGTCTTGTCAATTTACTTGATAACGTCTGTAATCGGAAGGTTTGGATGCATACTTTGGAGCACATTCCGTTCCATTAAATGGAAAATCCCATATTGAGGTTATTTTTGGAGGCACCAATATTAGTCGTGTGCAGTAAGGAAACTTGTCCAAGGTTTCGACCTGATCTGCCTGGATTCGAACGCATGTCTCACTGTTGCAGCTAAAAGAGTTATGGAGAGATAGCTGGGGGTTGGGATTGCATTGCTCTTTTCAAACAGCAAGCACAGCCTCGATGGCCCGAAAACCCTCCTTTTGTGCCGCAAGATTGTATGACCCTATGATTGTGTGTTCGGACTAACGATAAAAACCTGCAGTACCGCGTTACTACCGATAGATGGTGGCGATGCACCGTGTAGCTGCTCACAGTGTTCTACGTAAATCAGATTGGAGAACGGATAGTATGACCAGACCTGATGTGTATCTTGGTAACACATTGACATAATTCTTTCCAGGTCTAGGGTTCTCACTGCTGATGAAACGCAGCCCAGCCTGGCTCATCTGCTGGGATTTGAAGGGCAGACAAGCACAAAACTGGGAGACCTTCACGTTTCCCCAACAGCCAGCGATCCGTTGGCCGTCGGATCTACAGTCTGTTGCCCTGCTTGCTTGAAATCAACCAAGGAGACATTCTGTAGTTATCCTGTAGAAAACTGGAGTCATTCCACTCTGCTCCTATTAAACCAGCAATCCAAACATCCTGACGAGCAGGGTGGTTTTAGCAATAGGAGCAAGTGCCATTTACCCAGGAATTGGAAGTTGTAAATGCATACATGGACTTGTATTCCTTCATTAGTAGGCAGAAAGAATGGGCATGTTTTTTTTATCCACACGTATCGCTCTGTTTAAATAGCAGTAAGCATGAGCACTGATGAAGTTCTACTAACGAACGAATTTACCACAAGCAAACATGTCGGAAGTGAGCTGTGGGTGAAGGCGTCAACGAGAATATAATTAGCACCTGCTCAGCTGAAGACTCCAGACAACCTTGAATAAACGTTGATCAGCGTTCTGTGGAACGCTCTTTGTATTTGAACCAGAGAATGAAGCCGAATTTCAATCCATTATATATATTTGTAACTTTAGTGACAACTAAATGTTAGGTAAGTCACGTATTTCTTCGGAGAATCACAGCTTTGTGTTACTGTGAAATCATAAAAATTGTCGATGAATGTGCTTGTTTTCCCCAATTGTTTTCCTAGAATGTACATTTCTATTTTCCAGGTGCTTTGTCTGAAAGCGAAGTGACACAGAGACCACTGTCCATGACAGAGAACGAAACTGGAAATGTATTTGTAGAGTGCAGGACCAATGGAGAAGTCCGCGCCTTCCAATGGTACAAACAGTGTGGAAACGGCTCCATATGGTTATTGGTGTTGGGTTAAAGAGAGGTAAAGGCGGAGGATAGGATAATTGCTTTGGCTGACACAAAAGAGAAGAACAGCACACTGACAATCAGATACGTGCGAGTGACAGACACCGCCACTTACTTCTGTGCAGCAGGAATCCGGTTATTAATCTAATAATTGATCGCTTTTCCGCGTGTCATAATTCCTAATTAATAGGATCACTTCAATCCACAGCTTTTTGTGAGACACTGCTGCGCGCAGGTAAGTGCCGCATTTACCCCATAACATAGACAGTAAACGCAAAGCACAGTACAACCAGGGAAGCGCTCTTCCACGTTTCGAGGACGTGGCAAGGCACTACATCAAACGCATAGATTATTAGTATTATTGTCTGTTTGCCGAAGTGTGAGTAGGTACACATTTAATAGTCAATTAGCATGTCGCCTTTTCCAGGATGGTAATCCATTCAAGAAACATTATCACTCTATTGTCAACCAATCGTACAGAACAGACGTGTTTTGAGTTAATTACTTAACATGAGAATAATGCCACTGGAAAGGAAACATTGATTAATAATAATAATAATAATAATATTATAATAATAATAATAACTATTCTTGCAATTGGTACAGCGCTTTTCACATCTTATCGAGTTCTTAAAGCGCTTCGCAGAGTACACTGTAAAGTGAACTGACTGTATATTTGTGGGCGAAACGCGGCTGTCATACCCACTAACGGCCGTGGATTGAAATCACCAATTGTATTATTGTGGTGTTTTCATGTGAACGTATTATTACTAGGCGTGTGTGTGGTGTAAGTAAACTTGTCCAAGCTTTCGCGCTGATCTGCCTGGATTCAACCACACAATTGAAAAGCGAGTGCTCTGAACACTGAGCTAAAGCAAGGATTTAACGCGTCTCGTACTAATTGTTTGACTAATAACCATATTCCAGTTTGCTGATAGTAAACCACGTAGGATGTTTGGAATAAGTGAACTTATCCAACATGGCACCTGGCTGGATTCAAACCCAGACACCTCCGTTGTAGACCGAGTCTCCACAGTTGGCAAACACACATGTGGAACTCCTGAATGTGCTGTGGACGAACTGAAATAGAGATAATGGTGTAACTTTCTGCAGATGTCAGACACCCGGTGGATCAAAGACATGTCAGTGATGGCAGAGAACCAATGGAGCAGCGAGATGGCAGAGCAGAAATTACGACGCACATTGACAGAGACACAAGGTTTGTACATAAGCCTCAGACCTGCTCCATCTATGTCATTTAGTGTTCAGCTCTCCTCACGGTATATTACTGCTTCCCGGCCTATATTCTCCAACTAAACCATCAGCGCCCTTTACATTTACATGGCAATGTATATATATATGTGGCAGAAGCCATCATTGCCTTGTCAGTTAAGCCATACATTCATTGTATAGTATGCCATCTGCACTTATTATCCAGCTGTGTGTTTATTGCAGAAAACAATGAATACCCAAACAAGCCTTATCGAGTTGTTACAATCGAGAGTAACCGCGATCCATTCACGGCCGGGACAGGGCGAAATATTAGGCGAGTTTAGTCACTCATCACTCATTGCTGTGATTACTGAGAAGTAATTTGGAATATACTCCATTGGCCCATCGCTTTATTGGGGGTAATTATCCTTCAGTATGTGATACTGCTAATGATAATACAGTTACTCAATCCACGACTGTTTGTGGAACACACTTGTGTAAAATTTTCTAATATGTTTCGACCGCATAGTAAACATACACTACGCGTTATCCTTTATTCAGCATAGTAGACCTTTAGTCATCGCGACGACGCAAGATGTAGCTTCGTCATATGCCTGCATTAGCTTTGTTATTGGTGATCAAAAACTTTCCTTCCTCCCCCACATCCGCGCCTTGACCGGCACCGCTGATTTCCACCTGCGCAACATTGCCAGGCTCTGTAACTATCTTACCCCCCGCGCTGCCGAAACACTCGTGCACGCATACATCACCTCACGGCTGGACTACGGAAACTCTCTCCTCGTCGGCCTACACAGTTCCTCCATTCACAGGCTGCAGGTCATCCAAAACTCTGCAGCCCGTGTACTATCCTGCACCCGCCTCCGAGACCACATAACCCCCACCCTCGCCCGTCTCCACTGGCTCCCCATCCTCCAGAGGATCGAGATCAAGATACTCGTCCTCACCTACAAGGCCTTACACGGCCTTGCCCCGCCCTACTTAAGCGATCTACTCTCCCCCTACACGCCTACCCGAATCCTCCGTTCAACAGGACTTGGCCTGCTCCAAGCCCCCGCCCGAACCGCCCCACCATTGGAGGCCGGGCCTTCAGTTTCTCCGCTCCCACCCTATGGAATGCCATCCCTCAATCCTTCCGTTTCGTTTCTTCCCTTTCCTCTTTCAAGGCCGGTTTGAAGACTTTCCTCTTCGATCGTGCCTTTTGTTCCAACCCGAACTCTTTTACCTCCTCTTCGTGTTTCACCCCTTCCCAAACACTCCCCTCTCAGCTCGGGTCACACGCCTGCTGTGCAGCGCCTTGGGACGTCCTCCCGACGTGAAAGGCGCTCTATAAATGTAATTTGTTGTTGTTGTTGTATTATTCTGCTGAACGCTGACATATTTCTGTTTTTTAGGACATTGTGGAGGAGATTCAGTGATATAGCTCCAATCTACCGTGGCAGAGAAGGAAGGGGACGATGTGTATATGAGGTGTACTTCTCCAAAAATAACTAGCACTCAGTTCTGGTACCGCCATGATCCCAACATAGCTCCACAATATATCCTTTGGACGTCCGCAAGCAATAGTCCACAATATGTCGACTTTACCAACAAACGATTCTCAACTGTCCCGTTAAATATATCCCAAGTGAGAGTTACAGACTCGGCGGTGTATTACTGTGCACTGAGCCCCACAGAGACACAGATCAGCGCTTCCGCCCTACAAAAACTTTCAAGTATAGTCCTGTAGCTCAGTGTTTATATCACTCATATCGCTGATGAGGAACCTGGGTTGAATTCCATGCAGGACGAATAATTGGTGCAGTTTTCTAAAACAACATCCTGTTTACCCAGCAGTAAGTTCAAACCCGTTTGTCAGTTGATTGGCACGTTCCATTTCCATTGGTAATAATTGCTTCAAAATATATGATATGGCGCTGAGACAAACGCAAGCATTAATATGACTGTTAAACCTAATCATGTTATTGTCATTGACGTAACTTCAAAGGTCTTGTTTCCTTAGGCTGTTCGATGAACATGGCAGTCAACGCACAGCATTCAGAACGCTCTGATCGACATCTTTAGATTCGAGGCGACACCAAGTCTGGATGTTCAGATACAACAGGTTCATTCAATGGTTCGCAATAAAGCAGACACTGAAGACATGATTGTGTTTGTCTATGAGGCAACAAGAATTGAGGACAAAGTTTATTATTGAAGCAACATAAATAACAACGCTGATTATTTGTCATTTCTCATCCAGTTTTCGAATTCAAAATCCTCCTCCACACCTTCAAGGCCATTTATGGCCTTGCCAAGCTAGATAACCACCCTATCGCCAACCCTACCACCCCACTTTCCCACCTGCTGTCCTCCTATGAACCCCCATGCCCCCTCCTTTCATCGGTCTCCATTTGCTCCAATGTCCCCCGCTCTACTCACCGTGTCATCAGTGGACACTCTGGAACTCCATTCCACAGTCCCTAGGCATGTCTATCTCCCTCGCCTCCTTGAAGGCCTGTCTCAAGTCCCTCCTCTTCGACCGTGCCTTCTGTCCGCCCGACTCCTCCCCTTCGTTCCTAACTCCCGCCCTCCAGTCTTTCCTCTCTCACGCTCCTCCCCGCTAGACTGCCCTCTCCATTGCTCAGTTCCCGAGCTGACTGCTGATCGGTTTCGGACGTCCATCCGACGTGAACAACAGCAGCAAAATTGTTCTTACATAGCGCCTGTCACGTCGGGAGGACGTCCCAAATGTGATTCTATCGTTGATGTATTGACAAATAAAGTGCATTGTGACTTCATCCCAAAATGAATCGTGCCACACGCATCTAACTATTGTGCTGCTGTCATGCAAACGGTGAATGGCAGCTCAAGGAGAAGCAAAAGATATTCAACGTTTACAGCATCGGAGCAAGGAATAGACTTAAAGTGGAGAAACAATGATCAGGGATATGTCACAGTAAGATACTGAGAATGAGTTATAGCATAGACAATACGAGGAAAAAGCAAGTAAATGGGATCAAAGTATCAATTTCCATTGGAGGCAATGGGACCAGGAACGTTCAGAAGGGCCCTCAAAGAATTCCTTGCTTTCAAATTATGCAAGTGCAGTACCTACAGTCCAACAGCAGATAGCAAACAAAACACACATATAACATATAACATCATCTACAATTGACATAGCTTGCCGTGTTACATTCAACGTCAATCTACCTTGTCAGATATAACAGGAGCTTCCTGTTACAGTCCACATTGGTTACATCCTATGCATTATTGCTGCTTCTGCTTAAATATTCAAAAGTTTGTCCAAACCGTAACCATGACAATCGCAAGGCTTAGTTTGCCCGAAATGTAATCTGCATGTCATATATTCATGTTGTAGTCTTTCTGAAAAATAAGCATTCACCCTCCAGTGGGGTTCACTGTGTTAACATTTGTATTAGGTTTTGTTAACTAACGTAAGGTGGTTTGTTTTAGTACAGATTGGGAACACAATAAAACTGACAACATTTAATTTAATTTAGGTACAGAATAATTATATTGTTTACATGGTTATTGGCGTCCAATTAATTACATAGATGACTGGACAGCAATATTAATAATAATAAAATTGGTAATAATGATAATATCAATAATAATAATTGTTCTGCTGTTTGCCTTTGATGTACAACATTTTGGAGATGGGGAATATTACCCCCAATAAAGTGAACCACCAATAGCCTAACCTGTTGTTTCCTCCATATTCTTAGCTAAACCGAGGTGTGTGTGTGTGTTTTGTGTGTCTGTGTGTGTGTGGAATAAGGATGTTTGCCCAACGTATTGCTTTGCCTGGGAATCAATCAGGGTGGAAGATTCATAAGGCATGTATGAATGCCTTACTCCACACAAAAGCAAACCTCCACCAACAAGCGACAAGTAGAATCCTTTAGCTTGCCAATTGGCGAATGAATTCTGCAGACGCAAACATGCAGGAAGTGAGAAGTACGTGAAGGCGTCACCGGGAATATACTTATAACGTACATTGTTAACTGCGTTCCGCAAACAGTTGTAAACATTGATCAGTCTTAGGCTGATTTCCAGCTGCATTTCTGGCAGACGTCTTGACGTGAATTAAGAGATTGAGAATGAAGCAGGATTTCAATGCACCATATATTATTTTTCATTTAATTACAACAATCTTGTGTAAGTAGAGTATCAGATTGGATACACATATCCTGGTTTTCCTGATACATACTTAACATTTATTGCAGATATTTTATGGTTTACGATTCATGAATGTTCATTTCTATTCCGCCAGGTGTCTCGGCTGAAAGCGAAGTGTCCTCAGGCTCTGACAGAGAATGAAAATGGAAATGTATCTATGGAGTGCAGCACCACTGTGAATGTCCAAAGCTGTCACTGGTATAAACAGCATGGAAACGGCTCCATCTGATACTTGGTGCCGGGATCGAGAGAGATGAAGGAGAAGCAGAGGATAAATGCTTTGACTGTTGGAAAAAACAACACATTATCCATCCGAGACGTGCGAGTGTCTGACTCCGCAACTTACTTCTGTGCAGTGAGCATAGTGCTGTGTGTTTTCGAAGGCCCTGTACAGAAACATGCTGAGGTTACCGCAGCTCAATGGGTGGAGCACGAGGGTTGCCACATAGAGGAAGTCGGTTGCCACATTTATACAGTAAAGCATACAATCAATTCACTTCTCAGTACAAACTGTGGCGGAATGAAGTCGGGATGGAGTTCCAGAGGTTGGGGGCAGAGTGGTTGAAGGCTCGCCCGCCAATGGATGGGCGTGTGGGTCGGGGGCCGTTGAGCAGGTCACAGCCAGCCGAACTAAGAAGGCGGGAAGGTAGGTAAGGAGATAGGAGGGATAGGATGTCAAGAATGTAGGGTGGTGCGAGATGATTGAGTGCTTTTGATGTGAGGACCGGGATGAACACACATAAAAGTATTATCTAACCATATACACACACACTGTGGGACTTCCGCTGAGCACCTCCTCCTACCTATTTTGGAATATATATGTAGATTATATAGATGCATATATTTATATATATATATGTATATATATATGCAGATTATATATATGTATATAATTATATGTATATATATATAAATATATGTAGTTATATATATATAGATGTATATATATATATATAAATCACTTCACAGTGTACAATGTAAAATGTACTTAATTTTCGTTTTGCAGGAGAAACGAGGCATTCACTTATGCACAGCATTGTCCTATGAACAGACGTGTGTCGAGTTTCTTATATTAGGAGAGATTGTTTCTCCGAAACGTTACTCTTCAATCGATTAACAACCGTTTTCCTATTTACTCTCGGTAAACCGAGATCGGCGTATAGTGTAAGTAAACTTGACCAACATGTCGCCCTGGCAGGCAACAAACGCAGGCAAAATGCTTGTAAGGCGAGTGTTGATACCATTAAACTACATGAGTCCACAGACGGTACGGATGTGTGGATATCATGTATGTGTTTAGACGACATGTAATGTATCTATCGGTCTATCTTGCTGCAGGTGACTGTCATCCAGTTGATCAAAGGCATGTCAGTGTTGGAGGAGAACCAATGGAGGAGCGAGATGGCAGAGCAGAGAAGATGACGCTCAGTGACAGTGACACAAATGTTGTACATAAACCTCAAACTTGCTCCCTCATAGTGTATGGCAACCTGTTTATGTCATTTCCTTTTCAGCCCTCCTCACGGTATGTAACTGCTTCCCAGCCAACATTCCACAACTAAACCATCAGCGCTCCGTCAACACTTGGTGCCATTAACACAGATGACAATGTACATATATGTGGCAGTAGCCATCATTGCCTACTCAGGTAAGCCAAAAACCTATGGATGCAATTCCTTTACATGTTCTCCCAAGCCAAAGTTTTATAGCATTGAATAAGCAACACATTAAGAATTTGTGCATGTGGTGTGTCCTGTTGTCAGTGGTTGGAACACTCGTCCAGTATGCGGGAGGATCTGTGTTAGTTTCCCGGTGGGAAAGGGCAGTGAGTAGGTACTCGATGTATTTTATTCTACTGGAAGACCACTTTAATAACATCTTGTCCGCGTCAGACAAACAGTTACGAATAATAATATGGTCACTTATTCCATGACTGTTTATGCTACGATGATATGCTCAGCTATCTGCCACGCTCACACCCAAAATAACGGCAACGTATATTCTGCGAAGAGCTTGCGGATGTCTCAATGAATTTGCATGGCGATGTATCAAATACAACATTATGACCGCTATGTTATTGAACGCTAATTTGTGTCTATTTCACAGAACATGGTGGAGGCGAAACAGTGACACAGGTCCCATCTGCTGTAACACTGAATGAGGGGATGGATATTTATCTTCAGTGTAATTACACAGCTACAAACTATCTCTTCTGGTTCCGTCACTATCCTAACAAACCCCCAGAATATATCCTCAGCACATCAAGCAAGATCAAGTCGAGATATGCAGACTTTACTGAAGAACGTTTCTCAACGACGGTGGATAAAGCGGCGAGAACCGTCCCATTAAACATATCCCACGTGAGAGTCATAGACTCGGCGGTGTATTACTGTGCACTGAGCCCCACAGAGACACAGTTCAGCGTTTCCGCCCTACAAAAACTATCATGCAGTGTCCTCTAGCTCTGAAGTTAGAGCAGTCGCCTCGCAAGCAAGAGCATTGGGTTCGACTACATTTAGCGCGAAACTTAGGACACATTTTCTTAATCTATGTATACCTCTAATTAGACAGGAGTCAGTAGCTTCCCGCTTCTTAGTAGCTGGTGAATGAATCCATCTACAGTAGATATAATTCCTTCAAAATAATTTTATTAATAATAATGAATTACTAACTGAATTCAAAGAAACACAGACGTTTGTAGTCAATGCTGCTTGTCTTTATGCAACTTTTATGTGTTTTGTTCAGACATAAAGGTGATTCGGATATATTTGTATTACAATCAATATAAAATAGATTATTTTTAATGAAGACTGAAGATGAGAGCGCTTGATGCGGAAATAAGTCGTTATTATCATGCAAATTCCATCTGATCAATCGCCTGACAAATAATATGTCTCAAAGACTATACTGTAAAGTGAATTGACATTGCATGTTATGGGTGTGGATACTCAGACTCAAATGTGCACGTTTAAGCCTGAATCTAATAGGAGCAATCCCACATGCCCACAGCAGCTAGAAGGACGAGATAGTGACGCACAGATAAGAGACAACATCACAAAGGATTCTCAGCTACATCTGTGGCCCCAGTGTCACACGGTATCAAGACCAGCAGAGATAGAAACGCTGACTGTGGTGTATGGAAGTAATCAAGTTGGGATATTTGCTCTCCGCAGCCACCGTAATGTAACTATATGGTTACTTAATCTAGATATCATTACCGACAGCCCCTCCAGTCAATGCTAGTACCAAGGGTCATCTCTAAACCAAGTCTCCTTTAACCCTGTTTACTTTAGCATTGCTATGCACAATTGGCTGTCCAGCTTCACTCACAAATATGCAGTAAACACAATTTACAGTAAATTCTGTGAAGCGCTTTGTGACGTCTAGATGTCGTGAAAAGCGCTATATCAAAATCAAGAATTATTATTATGATTTCTCCATTTGTAGGACGATGCAACTTAATTTTCCAATGACGGACAAATTCTTACAGACTTGTGGCCTCTCGTGTTACCTCGCGACACAAAGTATTCCCGTGGGTGGAGACATTCTCAAAGCGTCTCAAAGTGTTTCATTTTAAATAGTAATAATCCTTTCATTTGATAGTGAGCTTTTCACAACTTATCGACGTCTCAAAGCGCTTCACAGAATGTACTGTAAAGTAAACTCACTGTACGTTTGTGGGCGAAACGCGGCGGCCATTTGCGCACAGCAGCGTCCCCACAAACAGTCGTTTATTGAAAATTACTCATTTATATTTGTATCTCATTTTAAAGGAATTTTTATTAGGCGCGTGTGTGTAGTAAGGAAACTTGCCAGGATTTCGCCCTGAGCTGCCTGGACTTGAACACATGTCTCCCGCTTCTGAAGCTTGTGCTCTAACCAGTGTGCCACGGGAGCTCCATATCCTGTAGAACGCATGAACGCCGCATACAATAGCGTTGCTTGTTTTTACTTAGTATTAATCGGTTCAACGCTGAATAATACAATTGGTTCCTGTAGGAATCAGTGATGGAGAATCGGTGAGACAGAGCCCTAAAGAGGCCTGGCGTTTGGAAGGCGCCTTGCTGACTATCAGCAGTAATGTCTCCACGACTAGTGACAAAATCTCACTGCTGCTGTACCACCAGCGCCGCAGTGAAGGGCCCGCTTTCATTATCCGAATGCATTCCTAGGGGAAGGATATCAGTCAGGAACGCTTCTATGCCTTGATAGATTCCTCTAAGAAACTGTTCCAGTTCAAGATCAACAACGTCCATTTCAGCGACAGCGCTGCCTATGTTTGTGCACTGAGGACCACAGCGAACGCATCCTCGAGAAAACCGTACAAAAACCCTTATGGCGTTATGTACCATATTGGTTATAGCAGTCAACTCTAAAGCGGTAGGAGCTGGGTTCAATTCCTATTGAGGGAGAAACTCTCTAAGATGCGTAGAAGGCGCTATGTAATTACAAGTGTTTGTAGTTAGGCAAGTTTCCTTAATCCACACATCTCTGATTTGTTTCCTTTAAGTGTGAACCCGCTTCTTATGCGAATACAATATGCTCCTGTAGCTCAGTAGTTAGAACAGTCGACTTATCCGATCGAAACTACAGCTGAACCCATTTCTGGGTGTGCAGTTGGAGCAAGCGCAATCAACGCCTCGAAGCAAACCACACATTCAACCACCATAAATGTTGGTCCATGGAGTGAGAAGAGAGGTAACATTGATCCAGATTATTTGTCACTTCTCTACAAGGCAATACAGCACCTTGAGACATCGCTGTGATTAGCGCTGTATCAATGTAATATAATTGTATTCCCATGTAAATCTTATGGTTCTGTAATGTAAATTCTTAATGTCAACATTACTAAATTTAACATTACCAAGTACAAGATAAGTATCAGGAATCAAATTAAATTGGGTGTGTCAAGTATAAAGAGAGACACGTCGGAATGAGGTTGGTGTCGAATTTCCCACTGAAGCATACGCAATATGAGAAACGAGCAGCGAGATAAGAGTAAGGTATCAATATCCAAAGGAAAGGATAGGAACAGGAAAGATAGGGCGGGACGAAATCAACATGCAAGCATTTCTCTCTGCAGCACACGTGTTATAGCTGTAATCAACCAACAGATGGCGATGTACACACACCTATAACATCAGCAGCTGCTGACATAACTTCCCACGTTGCTTTCTGTAACAACTGACTTGGCAGCCACAACAGGTGCTTCCTGTTACAGTAGACACGGTTTCCCTGCTGTACTCTATCGCTGGCTCAGCTGAAATGTACAAAGGTTTAGTCTAAAGCCTGATTAACGCATTCGATTGATCAAGGAGCAATTTTTCTATGATTGTTTCTATATTGTTGTGCTTCTCACAAACAAGCATCTGCCCTTCAGTGGATCATATTGGTTTGATGAGGGTATTAGATATCGATAACAAAACCAGTATTTTTTATAGATTTAATTCTGGAAAACGATTAATACTGACTTAATTTATCAAATTTTAGAAATCATAGATAACAGCTTATGCCCTTGGATGCAATTCAAACGAAGGCACGGTAGAGCTCTGTTAATAACACTGGTAATGATAACTGCCTTTGCTGTAGCAGCTTTCGCTTTTGAAAAAGATAGTGAAGCCTTGAATGTACAAAGTAAATATTTACTGCTTTAGACTGCGCTGCGCAGTTCAAGCATTCAAGCATTCAACAATAACACAATTGAATGCATTCGCAAAAACATTAGTAATATGATGTGGTAATTTTCAAATCTTCTACACGTCTAAAAGCTCTTCATTTTATAAAATGCAAGGAACATTTATTATTATTGTTGCCAGCAGATATAATCATCAAAGTTCATTTTAGTTCGTCTACCACCGATTGCATTCTAAAGCGGCTTAACTGCGCACTGTGAATGATATAATTCATTCTGGATTGATGCACTGGGCTTAAACTCTAGTGCAGGCCTGGGGTGTGTCTGTAATGTCAGAGAAGCTGTCCTCCTGTTGAAGCATCAAACATAGGTCCAGTCGGTTTGTAAGAAGCGTCGGTGATGATGACATATCTCTGCTCGAGCAAGATCAAGGGTTTCCTTGGTGACTGGAAAGACATTCCATCAGCTCAATTGTTTATTTGCTTCACAGATGATTGAGTTAACATTGTTTTAAACGTATTGGCTGCTGACGTGTCAAACACACTATCTCTGCCATCGAGAGAAAAACCTATGTGGAAATGTGAGAATCCTCCATGAATTTACTTGATAAGGATGTATGCAAGCTATTTGTAAATACAGCTAACTGATTGAAACCTGTAATAATATGAATAACAGTAATAGCTACATTTGGCTGCATTAGACGTAGCACAAGATAACGTCATTCAGCTGATACAAGGGGCTTGAAAGACTATATTGAAATATCCATGAATTTCCTATTTTGTGGGCTGAACGAACGCTGCTGGCAGTCGGATGGGGACTGAACGTCACATCAACAAACATACAGGAAATGAAAAGTCATTGGAGGCGTCATCGTCAATAAAGTTATAACCTACACAGTTAGCGGCACTCGACAAACATTTATGTACGTTTGTGAGCAGTTAGCTGGTGTCTCCTTGCATTTCACCTAGAATTTCTGAAACGAATCGTCGAGGATTGAGAATGAAACCAAGTAACCAAGCAACGTGTATTATTTTTAATTTCATGCTATCTCTCTTATGTAAGGAGAGTGTGATTTTGGATAAAAATATTCTTGTTACCCGAATAACTAATGACAAGTTTGTTTGCATACATTGTCCGTATTTCTTTCCAAGAAATAGCTTTTGTATTCCCCAGGTGCCTTGGCTGATAGTGAAGTATCACAGAGTCCTCAGGCACTGCCAGAAAATGAAAATGGAAAGTATCTATAGAGTGCAGAACCACTGTACAGGACCCTGACTTCCAATGGTACAAACGGTATGGAAACGGCTCCATCCATTTGCTGATGAAGGGAAGCAGAGAGATCAAGGTGGAGGAGAGGATAAGTGCTTTGGCTGACACAAAAGAGAAGAACAGCACACTGACAATCAAAGCCGTGCGAGTGACAGACACCGCCACTTACTTCTGTGCAACAGAGAGCACAGTGCTGCGTGTCTAAGAGGAGCCTGTACAAACACATGCTGCTGCATTTTGCTGTACCTCACTGGATATACCACTCGCCTTTTAGATACATGAGCGTTTGTGGAACACTGCTGTGTGCAATTGGCTGTCACATAGAGCCGGTAACATATACAGTTACCTTACTACACTGTACAACTAGTAAAGCGCTTTGTAATGTCTCATAGACTTCATAAGGTTCCATCAGTTTGGGCAACAAACAATGTTTGTTTGTTGCCCAAACTGATGGAACACAAAAGCCTGGAATGGAAACGGTGCAGGATTGGAAACGTTCAAACAACTGTAGCAGAGACATCTGAGAAACGGCTGACGCCAAGTAGCTCCTCCACTTTGGTTTTGAAACCCTCTCATTGTTTGGTTTCTCAGCGTTACACAATTGCCAGCTGCCCCAGGGAATGTGAAGCCAACACACATTGGGCCATTGGTTAGCCTTGTGTACATTCTCAGTGGCTTCCACTGAATACCTCGGCCTGCCTTGTGACGTCACTAATCGCTTCATAGACTACACTGTAAAATATAGTGACTCGGCGATTTGCAGGCGAAACCAGGCAGCCAGTTGTGCACAGCAATGCCACACAAACAGTGGTGGATTCAATTACATATTCTGGAAGGGATAATAAACTCTGGAAACCAACAAGATAAATTGATGTATAAATGAACTGGTATTTCTTAATAAGTAAACAGAAGTGGGTGGATAGAGTAATAAAACTTGTCCAACATTTCGCCCAACCTGGATCAAACAGAGGCACGTTGCTTGTGAGGCAACGAGAAGCGCTCTGAGACGCCTTGCGGCGTGTAGGGCGCTTTATCAATCGAAGATTTTGTTGTTCTTGTTGTTGTGGTGAGTGTTGATATCATTAAGCTATAGGAATCCACAGATAGTACAGATAAGTGAATATCATGTATGTATTTGGACGAATTGAAATTGGATTTTTGGGTGGAACTTGCTGCATGTTTGAGGCATCTGGTTGATCAAAGACATGTCAGTGTTGGAGGAGAACCAATGGATGAGCGAGAAAGCAGAACAAATGACATATGGGTGACATAAACAAACGTTGTTATAAGCAAACCTCAGACAGGCTCCCTCATCATATATGGCAACTTCTGTCTGTCATTCACTGTTCAGCCCTCCTCACGAGACCTTACTGCCTCCCAGACAACATTCTCCAACTACACTATCAACGCTCTCCCCGCAAACCTTCCCATTAAGTCCACATGGCAATATATATCTATGTGGTAGTAGCCATCATCACCTTGTCAGGTAAGCATTCTATCTGTATTTGTTTCCGAATGTATTATCCAATGCCTATGTTTTATCGCAGAAGTTATATAATAATAGAAAAATAGCTTCAGGATTTGGAGTGTTCATTATTTCAGTGTTTATAAGACTGGCTTCACAACCGAATCGATTCCCTGGCAGGACAGGGAGAAACGTTACACAAACTACATTGATTTTGCAAATTTTATTCTTTGAATTGAATGGAGTCAAATGTTGCTGGGGAAATTTAGCAGATCAGGCAGCATCAATGGGGAACTGAAAAAGAGTCACCGTTTCGGTTGCACAACGTTTTAATAAGTCGCCGTATGAAACACAAGAGGACGATTGGAATTGTTGCTGTTGTATTGAATGCCGATGTATTTCTGGTTTCCAGGACTTTGTGGAGGGGACTCTGTGACAAAGCTCCAATCTACTGTGACAGTGAATGAGGGGGAATATGCCTATCAGCTGTGTAATGATACAACTAAAAGCGACAGCAACCCATATATATTCTGCTACCGTCACTATCCCAACGCAGCTCCAGAATATATATTGATGGTGTACACCAGCATCAACAAGGAGATTCGTGCAGAATTTCCAAAAGAACGTTTCTCAACAAATTTGGTTAAAGCGGGGCGAACCGTTCCACTAACTATATCCCAAGTGAGAGTCACAGACTCGGCGGTGTACTACTGTGCACTGAGCCCCACAAAGACAAAGATCAGCGCTTCCGCCCTACAAAAACTTCCATGTAGTCCATGGAGTCCTGTAGCTCGGCAGAGAAAACACGCGCCTCACAAGTGAGATACAAATGGGTTCGATTCCCGACAATGCGAAATGTTGAGCAAAATTGCTGACTACACACACGGGAATCGGTTTTCTGAGCAATAACTAGGAAACCGTCGATAGTTGATCGGTGAATCCTTTTTCCAGGGGCATGTCTTCCTTCGGAATAATACTACAACTACCACCTATCATAAATTGAATATTCGTTCCAATGGATGACTGATACGAGCAAACAGCTGCAGTGCTTCACTCACAATATACGCAGTTACATCGTTTAATATACATTCTGCTAATTGCTTTGATGCATCTCGAAGATATGATATAGCGTATTATCCAATGTAAGGATTAGTGTTGTTAACTATATATTATTTTGACTTAAATAGCTTAAAATGCTCTCCACTAGCACTCCACTAGTCACATCCCGCCAACTTGAGAAAAATCAATTTATACACACTCTTTGTTTGCTTCTAGTTAGCCATTCTTCAATCCATGTTGATATATTTCCCCCAATTTCATGGGCCCCTATGTTTTGCATCAACCACAGTACTTTATCGAAATCCAAATACACCTTCCCATGTGTATAATCTACCCGATACACGCTCAAAAATATCTAAAAGATTTGTCAAGCATGACTTTTCTTTTGTAAAGCAATGTTGACTTTGTCTCATGATATTGTGAACCACTACGTAACCCACTACGACATCCTTAATCAATTATTCTACAATGTTCCCTACCACTGTTGGCAAACTTACTGGTTAGATCACTCGCCGTACAAGCGTGAGACCTGTGTTCGAATCCATGCAGATCAGGGTGAAACTTTGCGCAAGTATCCTTACCCGCTACGTCTAAACATAATCCCTCCAAAATACCTTCAATAACAAAATTGGCCATTTCAATCCACGACTGTTTGTGCGACACTGCGCAACGTAATCGGCTGCAGAGTTCCGCCCAAAAACATATGCAGTCAATTCAATTGACAGCATATTATGTGAAGCGCTTTGAGACATCGATAAGATGTGAGAAGCGCTATATGAAAATACAAGGATTATTTTTTATTATTATCATTTACAAACTTTTTTTCAAGAACATGGAGAGTCCATGAGATTGCGCCCAGATACGCACCCATTATCAGTGACAAAATAATGTCAATTGTATTCCACCAACAGTGCTGAACACAAAGAGATTTTAATCGATTGTTGGTTGTGGACGCTGGCAACGGAAATATTAACAGCAGACTGATACATTAAGTTAAAAAATGTAACAAGAATAAACAATAAAGAATGTGATATATAAAATATCACATTTGATATATAATATAAAATAAAAATATAATGTGAGTTTTTCGCTGTTCACTAACTGACCAATTCAATGATAAACCACTGACATAAAACATGATGACATGGAAAATATTTCAGCCGTATCGGAAAAAGTATAGAAACTACCAAGATTAATCTCGCACTTACTGGCGTTGCTGGAGAAAGCCACACGTAGCACATTCACAGGAAACAGAGCACAGAAATAGACAATGTGGTACAAGCTTTGCTTTCACAAGCACAGACACAGCACACTGTATATTTGTGGGTAATATGCGGCAGCTAGTTGCGCACATCAATGTCTCCTACCAACAGACTTGGATTGAAATCATCAATTTTTATTACTTTATTTGTGTTGGAGCGATTATTATTATTAGGTTTGTGGAGTAAGGAAACTTGCGCAAGGTTTCACTCTGATTTGCCTCAAATCGCATCACAGGTCTCAAGCTTGTAAAGCAACTGCTCTAACAACTGAGCTACAGGATATCACTCAAATGTTCAACCGCAGCAATTGGTGGACGCAACTGTAGCTTCCATATTGAGGCACACACTAAGAGAGGCACAGAACAAACAATGATAATTATAAAAGTGATATCAGACGGCTATCCTAAACGGCGAACCCGAGAGGAAACTGCACGGTAAAATCCTGAGAACGTGACTCCAAAGAAATCTCTTGGAGCTGTATTAAAATTTAAGTAGCATTGAAAAAGTAAATACAAAATAATATTTTAGGTCGAACTCAAAGACAACAACAAACTCAGGGTTGATGGCAAGATGTTTACCTTTACTAAGAAGTGAGTGAACAATCTGAACTGTTTACCAAATATAGTAATTGAGGCAAGGAATATTGGGTGCTTTTAAATAAAAAGTTGTTGATATGCTGTGGAAATGGCAGTATTGAAAACAGCATGATTATGCCTGAGAGACTTCTCAAAGCACTTCAAGATAATAATAATCCTTGTATTTCATAGAGCGCTTTTCACTTCTCAATTTCCAGACTTCTCAATATTCTCTAAAATCCACGGACTGCATCATTTGTTGGACAAATTTGACACATGATCGAACAATTCAATAAAAAAGCAGCCTGCTGCTGAATGCTAGGCCAACATATCCCATTATCTGGGAGTCAAATGCAGGCGCTCAAGGTTTCTAGGTAAATTATCAAACTATTACTCCACAGGCCTGCATGTTGGCATGCTAACAGAATCATAGAATCGTAGAAACTTACGGTACAAATGCAGGACATTCAGCCCATCTAGTTTGTGCCAGAACTTTGAAAAGAGCAATTCAATCCCACTCCCCAGCTCTCTCCCCATAACCACGCAAACCCATCCTCCGCAAGCAGAAGAACAGTTTCGCTCAAACACTTTTGTGAAAACTGAACGGTTCATATGCTGCCTTCCAGTTCATTCTCCATCTGATACGTCTCAAACACGTGATAGGATGATATTTCAAACTCATGGATTATTACTATTATCCTTAATATTAAAACAGTTTGATGATTCAAGCAGGGTTTGTAGGACACTGCTGTGCGCAATTGTTGCTGCACGTTGCATACATATATACAGCCAATTCACTTTACAGTATATTGTCTGAAGCGCTTTGAGAAGTTTCGAAGACGTCAAGGATGCAAGTATTATTTTCATTATTTTGCACTTTGTTGATTATTAAGACGTTCATGCAGTTTGAACTGAGCTGGTAAGGATACATGGGTCAATATCTTTCTAGCTACTAAAACGCTCAATGGGACTTTCATCATTTGTCATTAGCATGGCAGAAACGCGCAAAATGGATTTCAGTATATAATCTCACCCTAGATGCAAAAATAGGTAGTGAGGGCTTGGGACCGGGTGGTGGGAACGGAGGGATGATGTCTGTGCGAAACAGTTCAACTGTGCATGTAAGACTGGAAGAGAGAGCGAGAGACAGAGATTGAGATAGAGAGGAGGAATGGTGCACAGAGAGAGACTCTATGAGTTTGTGTGTGTGTTGATGTGCGTGTGTCTGTGCGCATTAGATAGAAACAATTTGTGGGGGTTGGGGGCGGGGAGAGATAGAGGAACACATGGGGGAAGAGAGACGCACAGAAAGTTGAAAAAAATATGACTGAGGGTGTTGTCTGCTGTTGGGCAGCATGCATGTCGTCTTTAGATTACCTGATGTGAGTAGGGAAATAAACACAAACCCACCGACAGAGAAACCATACAGATGCGTTGGCACAGCTCAAATATTTTAGGTTACCTCGCTTTCCTCTCACAGTTTCACACTGTTTGTCTACTGTTAGTTTTTTCTCTTTGTATTACTTTCCAACAAATCAACGTGAAACTGGGGAAGTGAGTGACTGCATGATCAGGTCAAAATGAGGGGTATGAGTAGATGTAGAGTTTAGGGTATGGATGTTTGAGGGTAAGCTCTGTACAAGGTAGAGGTCGTGTACTAGTGAGAGTGAGTTTCACAAAGTTGGGATATTATAATAATCCTTTCATTAGATGATGCTCCTTATTATGCTTACAGACGCCTCAAAGCGTTTTGCATGACAAACCACTACATCTGGTGACAGTATGTGCGTGTACTTATTACTGATTAACAGAGACGTGCGCGTGGAGTAAGAAAATTTGCCACACGTTTCATTCTCCCCATCGATGAATGCCTGGGCCAATAGATTTCGAAGTGAATCGTCTAAACTCTACAGTAAACTAACGTATTGGCATGTGGGATGACTGATTTCCCTCCATCGACTACATAAGTTCGTTTTTCGTTTATTTCAGTTCTCTGACACGAATATACTACACATTCTTCTGCAGCATCTGAAAGACGTGATAAGGCGTTATATAAAATTTAATAGATGAGGATAGGGAGGTTAGGGAGAGTGCTAGGGAAAATTCTTGAGTCTTTATTCAAAATCGTCGCTATGGGATACCTGGAAACCCATAACAGGATTAAGCACAGTGAGCATGGCTTTACAAAATGGACGTCATGCTTAATTCAACGTTTTTTGAGTTTATCGAGGATGTATCTCGCAGGTTGGATAGTGGGGAACCAGTAGATGTGGTATATTTAGATTTTAAGTAGGCATCTGATAAAATGCCACACAAAACGCTATTGCACAACGTCAAGGCCCACGGGATGAATGAGAACATATTAGCATGGGTAGTAGAGTGGCTAAGGGGTAGACAACAGAGAGTAGGGATAAAATTGGGTCATTCTGGAATTGGCTGCATGTAAGTAGAGGAATGCCACAAGGATCACAGCTTGTGTCTCAGCTATTTACAATTTTCATCAATGATCTAGACGCGGATATTGAATGCAACGTGTCTAATTTTGCGGATGACACAAAACTAGGTAGCAGTGTGAGCACTGAGGACGATGCACAAATATCGCAATGGGATATAGGTAGGCTAGCGGCGTGGATGAGTAGGTGGCAGATAGAAGTTAGTGTGGGGAACTTTGAAATTATTCACATTGGTCGCAAAAATAAAAAAATAAATTATTTTCTAGATAGTGTTAATGTACAAAGGGAATTGGGTGTCCTTGTAAAACAGACTCAGAAACCTAGTTAGCATGTGCAGCAAGCAACTAAGAAGGCAAACGCCAAGTTAGCGTTCATTGCAAAAGGTTTTGAATACAAGAGTAGAGATGTCTTGCTGTAACTATATAGGGCTTTGGTGAGACCGCACCTAGAGTATTGCGTGCAGTTTTGGTCTCCTTATTTAATGAAGCACACACTTGCATTAGAGGGGTGCAGCGTAGATTCACTAGGTTAGTTCCTCGGATGAGGGCACTGACCAATGAGGATTTGTTCAATAAACTAGAGCTGTATTCTCGAGAGTATAGGTGATTTTGGGGAGATCTTACTGAAACATATCAGATTCCTATAGAGCTGGGTAAAGTAGACAGTGAGGGACTGTTTCCCCTGGTTGGATAATCTATAACCATGGGTCAGAATCTTAACATTAAGGGCCAGCCTTTTAGAAAAGAGTTGAGGAAACATTTCTTCACTCAGCGGGCAGTGAATTTATGGAATTCACTACCCCAGAAGGTTGCAGATGGTCTGTTCTTGAGAATTTTCATGGCTCAGAATTGCAGATTTTTTTAGTGTGGAGCGATTAGTGGTTATGGGGATGGGGTAGGTAATTAGAGATAGGTCAGAAGATCAGCGATGAGCTTATCAAATATAGTGGTAGGATTGTGGAGACGAATGGCCTACTCAAGCTACTGATTCTCATGTTCCTATGTTTTTGTGAGAGAAATGGGAAGGGATGGAATGTGCTGGGAGGGGTGGGAATGAGTTGGGAGGGGAATGAGGGAGTTGCTAGAGGAGGGAGAGAGTTGGGAGGGGAGTGAGAGAGTTGGAAGGTGTAGCGGGAAAGATTGGAGTGGTAAGGGATGGATAGCATGAGAATTGACCTGTGCAGGAGCATGGGGGAGTGATCGTGGCAGGATGACAAGTAGAGGGAAATTTGACTGTATAACTGTGGGCGAAACTCGGCAGCGAAATTTAGAGAAACTAAAACGCAGATTCTGATTTAAGGTGTCTTTCTGCCCACAGACATTTTCAGACAAAACTCCTCTACAGAAATTCTGTTGCTGCGCAGTTGTTTTTCTCTGTTTTGCAGTTAATTGTTTCAACGCTTTCAGCATGCAGTTTGATGTGGTTTTTGCTTTCTCTCTGGTAAAGCTGCTAATGCTGACACCGCAGCGGTCCAGCTATACTCATGTTTGTTTGTTTTTCCATTTGAAACCATGTCGAGTATTAATTGTTTCACTTACTTGAATTTAAGAACATACTGACTCAATACATGGAGAAATTTCATTCTCTTTCGCCAGTCCCACAGTGGAATTGTTGATATCTGTCCTGAACGTGGCACAGATTGTATCTCTAAATAATAGCTGACTTCAAAGGCCTAGAAACAGAAAGAGAGAGAGAGAGTGAATATGGTGGCATGTGATCCATTTTGTGTGTGAGAGAACAGAGAGAGAGAATTCAGTCGAAAACAGACACCAAAAGACTCGAGAATGTCTGTCCGCGGGTTTGGTTTGCTTTTGGGAAGCACGTTTATTATAATTGAATTTGTGAGAGGAATTTTAGTGTGAGTGCAATCGTCAGCAAGATCTGACTAACCTTTTGAAAAAAATTGTTAGGCCTAAAATGGATTACGGTGTTCAATTCTGGTCACCACATTTTAGGAACGATGGAAAGGCATTCGAAAGGGTGCAGAATAGATATACCAGGATGCTACTAGGAAAGATGGACTTCAGCTACGAGTAAATGCAAGACAGGCTAGATTGATTCTTAGTGGAGCAGAGAAGGTTACGAAAAGGGTTACCGCTCGATTTCCAGAAGGTTCGTTTTTCCGAAGCTTCCCCTAACCCTAACCGAGTAACCCTATCCCTAAGACTAACCGTCACTCTAACATTTGGATCAATGAATCTTCGGACGATCGCACCAAATGTTCGGATTAAGAAACCTTATTTCAATGTCGCTTCGGACTATCGAGCGGTAACCACGTTAACACTCCTGGTATAGGAAATGTGTGCGTCGGACTATCGAACCATCGGACTAATGAACCTTCAGACTATCGAACCTTCAGACCACTGAGTGCTCCCCACGATGAGACCTAACTGAGGTTTTCTAAATCATGAGGGGATTCGATGGGGAAAACAGGAAAAAACTGTTTCCACTTGTGGATGTATCAGTGAGTCGTGGTCACAGATTTTAAATAATTTCAAAAAGAAGCAGAGGGCAGTTGTGTTGATTTGTTTTACCCAGCGAGATGATCGAATCTGGAATGCATTTCCTGAAAAGATGATGGAAGCAGCTGTTATATCAACTTTCAAAAGATAGGGAGACATCTATTTGTGGAGGACGGGCTTGCGAGGTTATGGGGATAGAGCTGGGGAGTGGGATTGAATTCCTCTTTTCAATGAGCCGGCACAGACTCGATGGGCTGAATGGCCTCCCTTTGTGCCGTAAGATACTATGATTCCATGAAACATATGCACATATGCCTACAGGGAAGCCACATAGATTGATAGCTCGCACTGTTGATCTCACCTTCATTCCACATTTCAACTTTCCACAGTTGGTATATGTTTTTTTGTAGTTTTCTTTACGTTGAGAATAACAACAACAAACGTATTTTGATAGAACGCTATTCTCATCGGGAAGACGTCGCAAGGCGCTGAATAGTTAGGTCGGGTCTTGAACAGGGGTTTGTGAGTGTGTTTCGGAATGGGGCGAAGAAGAGTAAGAAACAGGTGAGAGTATGGAAGAGAGTGTGGGGCAATTGGGAGGGAAGCGACAAATTTGTTAGGGAAGACAGCATGGATGGAGGGAGTGAGTTGGGAGAGGAGGGAGACAGTTGGGATGGGAGGGAGAGATTTGGGAGCAGAAGGCCAGAGTTGGGAGGGGAGGGGGAGGGAGTTGATATGGCAAAGGAGAGAGTTAAAATGGGAAGCAGAGTAGTAAAAGGAAAGAGTTGGGAAGGGAGAGGGAGAGTGTTGGCAGGGGATGGAGAAGGTTGGCAGGGGAGGGAGAGTAGGAAAGATGGGAGAGTTGGGATGGCTGAGAGTACGACAGGGGGGAGTTGGGAAGGGAGGGAGAGAGTTCGGAGGAGCAGGAGAGGAAGGGATTGGGGAGAGTCAGGAGGGGCGCAAAATACACGATCGATCAGATGGTCTTGAAACCAGCCTCGAAGGAAGAAAGGAAAGTAGCGAGGCGAAGCTATTGCGAAGCGAATCCTCTAACCACCAAATTACAGTGCCACATATTGCATTTAGTTGACCAATTTCAGTCTATCGTCTTCATAGAAATTCACGTTTATTGTTCTGTTTTTCAGTTCTCTGCTGCTAATGCGTTTGCATCTGAATATTCTGTAGCTCCTGTAGCTCAGTGGTTGAAGCGCTCGCCTTACAAGTGTGAGACCTGTGTTCGAATCCAAGCAGGTCAGGACGAAAACTTGGGCGAATTTGTTTGCTCCACACACATATGGCAAATAATAATCCCTTAAAAAACAAAACCAAATAATAAAATTGATCTACCCAATGCACGATTATTTGCAGAAGGGGGACGATTGTACAATTGGGGACGCTGCTGTGTGCAATCGGTTGCCGCGTTTCGCTCTCCCACACATTTTCAGTCGATTCACTTTACAGTATATTCGGTGAAGCGCTTTCACACGTCGATCACATGTGAAAATCGCTGTATCAACTGCGACGATTATTCTTATTATATTATATCAGGAGCAACTTAGAAACGTCAAAAGGCACCATATAAAATGCAATTTTTTTAAATTTATATTTTATCAGTAACAACAGACAAAAAAAACTGCATTGGAGACTCAAAGGGGTTTTCTATCGACAAAAACTCGAACAGAACATTCTGATACTGAACTTCAGTTCTGACGACGAGTCATGAACGTTGACTCGCTTTCCTTTCTCCATGGATGCTGCCTGATCTGCTGAGTTTCCCCAGCAACTTCTGTTTTAGTTACAGAAATTCTGGTGTTTTGCTCAGATGTTTACCATTATTTGCAGTTGTTTGTTTGAGCGTGTTTAGAAGCCTGATTGATGTGGTTTGCGCTTTTTCTCTGCCAATGCTGGTAAGGTAGCAACCGTATCAATGTTTCAGCGTTCTGGTGGTTGGGCTGTGGGGTGGGGGGGGGGGGGGGAGGAGGGATTGATGTGTCTCTAAGAAGGAAAGTGAGTGAGCGGGAGGTATACTGGAAATGTGAGTTATACGTTAACTAAAATTAATAAGGCTTGCATATGCTATGGTGCTTTTCTTGACTTCCAAAAGTCTCAAAGCGCATACTTTAAAGTGATTTGTCTGTACATTTGTGGACGAAATATGACATTGATTTGCGCACAGCAGCATCCAAACAAAGAGCCGAGACTCTAATTGACCATTTAATTTTTGTTAGGAATATTATTAGGTGTTTGGATTGATATTTGACAAATGTGTTGCACTGTCTTGATTCGAACAAGTGCTTGTAACTCGAGTACACTAACAACTGAGCTACAGTTCTCTACGTTATGTGTACGGTAGAGAGATAAACTGAGCTGGACAGGGATATATAAAGAATTAAGAAAATAAGTATCACACAAAAAAGCTGGTTTTGTCTGCTATTGGGAATCAAATCTTGTTTAGGTGATCCAATGTGTTGAGGGAAAGATGCACTTATTTTTCTGCAGGCAAAAGATATAGTTCACCGCTCCGCCTCTTTGCTTTATTCCAATTTTAGATTCTAGGTTTGTCTGTTTCTTTGTTATCTCCTTGTGTTAATTTCTACCGAATAAGCGAGAAGCTGGAGGAGGCTATGCGATGTATGGGAAATCTAAGGATTAGTGTCAAGATTAACAGTAACGTTAGAGAAAGAGGAATAAACATATTGTGTTTATTGGTGTAGCTGGTAAATCATAGAAAGTTACGGCACAAAAGGAGGCCATTCGGCCCATCGAGTCGCTTCTGGCTCTATAAAAAGAGGAATTTAATCCCCTGCTCTCTCCCCATGATCGCACAATTCGCCCTCCCCAAATAAATGTCTACCTCTTTCAAAACATGTTATCGAATCGGTCTCTATCACCTTTTCAGGCAATGCATTCCATATTCAAACAACTTGCTGAGTGAAAACATTTCTCCTCACACCCGCTCTGCTTTTTTTAAAAAAAAAATATTTTAAATCTGGGACCAGGAGTCACTGTTACACCCACCAGTTGAAACAGTTTCTCCTTATCTACTCTGTCGAATACTCTCATGATCTTAAAAAAGTCGATTAGCTCTCCACGTTACCTTCTCTTTTCCAATGAGAATAAAACTAGTCTCTCTAGCCTTTCCTCATAGCTGAATTCCCTCATTCCTTGTACCATCCTGGTGAATCTCCTCTGCATTCTTTCCAATGCCTTCAACATCCTTCCTAAAGTGTGGTGAACAAAATTGAACACAGTAATTGAGTTGAGGCCCAACCACAGTTTTATAGAATTTAGTCTTTGTGTCATCTGCAAACATCTGCATGGACAAGAGTTTTAGCGCCTTTTGGGACGAGGTATTGCTAGAGGCAGGCGATGCGGCATAGGTGGGAAAAAGGGGACCGGATTTGGTGGAGGATGCCTCTGTATGCCTTTGACCGACAGCCCCCCGCTCCTCCACCTTTCAACCCCACCCCGACACGTAAACTCCCATCCCTCCATCTACGCAACGCCTCAATTCTCACTTTCACTCTCCCTCTGAGCCTTTCAGATTATAGACTACATTGAGGTACAGCTTGTTAATAATCCGTATGGAGGCAAGTTCAAAGGTTGAGGATTAGCTGCCTGTAGCCATGAAATTCAACTAATTCGAAATTGTGCCGCCCGCATTCACATCCGCATCACACTACTCTCCCTGATTATCAGAGTCATTGCCAGACTTTCTTGGCTACCGTTCCCGGAGAGGATCAATTTGAAGATCCTCACCCTAGTTTTCAAATCCCTCCACACCTCTGCAACCCCTTAACTCTCCGATCTCCTCTCTTCTCGAAGCAGCATCCGTTGCCTTCCTCCACTGGGTCTGGCCTGCTCCATGTCCCCTTATTCCTCTGCTCCACCTTCGGCGGCCTTGCTTTGAGCTACTACGACCGGAATCTCTGGAAATTCCTTCCTCACTACCTTCACATAGCGACCTCTCTTCCCAGTTTCATGTCCCAGCTATACACCTTTGTCTTCCACCGCGCCATATGTCACCTTTCTACTTATCCCCCTGGCTCGTTTCCGGGATCCGTTGATTTTAAAGCGCTCTGACACGCTGTTCTGCATGGAGTGCGCTATATAAATCGAAGTTGTTGTTATTGTAGATCCAAAGCTGGTTTCCCCAATAGATAAAAAAAACAAAACTCTAAAGAAATTCTGCTGTTGTGTTCAACGGTTTTTCTTCCTTTTGCCGTGAAATGTTTAAGGACAAATTGCAGTGAGAATAGATTCGTTTGTGTTTTATATCCTGCAATAGTGCTAAGCAAACACAACACAATGGATCAGCTACAACAACAACAACTTTTGTCCCTTAAGTTCCCATGATTCTATGATTATATGCCTTAGTCGCCTCTCGACTGCAGTACTGAAATGCCCTACTCGCTCTTCTCCCCTCCACCATATTCCATTAAATCGAGCTCATCCAGAACTCTGCCGCCCGCATTCTCACTCGCACAAAGCTTCGCTCCCACATTAACTCAGTCTTTGCCAGATTTTACTGGCTCTCTGTTCCGGAGAGGATTGATTTCAACATTCTCACCTTTGCCTTTAAATCTCTCCACTCCTCTGCACCCCCCCTACCTCTCCAACTTCTTCTCTCCTCAAAACATCATCGGTTTCCTTTGCTATTCCGGTTCTGGCCTCTTCCTTGCCGCCGAATCCTCCTCTCCGCCATCGGCGACCGTTCCTTCAGCCACTACGGCCCGAATCTCTCGTTATCGCTTCCTCACTCCCTTCGCCTCGCCCCCTCTCTTCATTGCTTCAGGTCTCGTCTAAATAACTTTTTTTTTCCACCGCGTCTTCGGTCATCATTTTCTCCTGCCCCTGGCCCAGTCGCGGATTCCGTTATTGTGAACCATTCTGAGAAGCCGCCCAGCGTAGATGGCGCTTTAATACTCGAAATTGTTATTGTTGTTGTACAGACAGACGAACAGTGAGAGCGACACAGAGATTATGGGAGACACCGTTTAGATGAACATGGTGTTTGTGAGAGAGAAATATGGAGAGAGAGAGAGAGACAGACCCATATTGAGATCTTATAATAATCGTTAGAATTCATAGAAGGCATTATCACGTGTTCGCGACGCCTGGATGCGCTAAACAAGCTCATAGGGTTTATCCCAACTGCGCGGATTAACAGTGGGCGGGCGTGTAGATGACAGATGTGTTGCTTGTCTTGTAAAAGACGTCATCAGCTGTGCTGCTTTCCTGTGGTCAGTGAAGAAAGATTGTGCTTTTTCTTGCAGGTAAGTAGGTGATTGAGGATCGCAGAGCTCGGTGATCAAAGCAGGAGCTGCTACTGACAACTCCACCAATGGAAACCTCCACAACCCACTCAAGACACAGACACAAGCCTCCACGTTTTGCTTCTCGTCAGCTTCTCCTCATTCTCAAAATGCTTCTACCAATCTGTGAGTATTGTTACAGAAGCAATCACAGAGACGTCTTTTTGTATCTTATTCGACAATTAACTGTCCTTCACCACGCACAGCTCTGCCATGACCCGCTAAGCCTTTCTCCAACTCCACGTTGCACTCCTCACCATTGCCCGGCAGGCCTCCAGCCTCGCTGCCACCACAACCTGGAATGCCATCCCACATTCACTCCGCCTCGCGCGTCCCTTTCCTCCTTCGTTATACATTTTGAGAGCCTTCTTTTCAGCCGTGCCTACTGTCATCTAACCAGCCCTTTGCTGCCTGCTCCTACCCTTCCTACAATCAACCACCAGCTCGAGAGCAAATCTTGGAAAATCTTGGGAAGTTCTGCTGTTGTTAGATGCACTGTGTTAATGTAATAATATGTTGTTGCACTGAAAAGAAAGAAGAGGGAGATACAAGGTGAAAAGAGAAATGGGACTGGTGGGAGGAGCGGAGAATAGATATCAGAGCAGATATAGAATTGGGGAGAGCGGTGGAGAATAGGTAGCAGAGAAGAGAAAAGAGAGAGAGGAGAGAGGTTAAGAAGAGATAGTGAAGAGAAGAAACGTGATAGAGGTTGAACAGATAGCACAGAGGATTGAAAAGAAAGGGAAGTAAGAGAGCACAGGGACAAAAGGGAGGAAGAGAGAGCAAGAGTAAGACAGAGAGGAGAAAGATGAGAGTGGGGAAGGCAGGGATGAGCGTTGGAGAGAAGAGAGAAGAGAAGTGGTAAGGGAAAAGGGAGAAACGAAAGAATGGACGAGAGAACTTTCTATTCCTTGACCATAATTAATCCGCGAGACCATTGTGAAAGAGAGACCGATGTGAAAGACTGGACCGATCAGTGCTCTGATTGTGTGAATTATCGTATTATTATTTCCAGGTTTTATATTGAAGTTTTTTTCCTTGTGCAGTGATCTTTCTGGAGAGAATGGTGGTGGAATCTGCAGGTTAGTGACACGATCTCGCAACCGGAATTTGGTGTTTGAATATGAGCTGTTGAGTGAGTCTTGCTTTCGCCTCACGTTCATTTGAGAAATGAGAAGAGAAACCGAACTGGCCATATTCGCTGACTGGCTCATACCTTCCTCATAGAATCATAAAATGTTGCAGCACAAAAGGAGGCCATTCGGACCATTGAGTGCGTGCCGGCTCTTTGAAAATCACAACTAAATCTCACTCCCCAGCTCTCTCCTCATAACCGCACAAACCTGTCCTCCCCAAATCGATGTCTGCATTTCCTTTAAATGTTGCAACCGAATCGGCTTCCACCACCTTTTCAGGCAATGAATTCCAGATACAAATGACTCGCTGAGTGAAAATATTTCTCCTTCCCTCTCCTCTGCTTCTTTTTGAAACTATTTTAAATCTTTGACAACGAGTCAGTGATTCACCTACCAGTGCAAACTCTTGCCTCTCTTGCCATTTGTTCAAGCATTGTTGGCTGTAATTTCAACCATTACACATAGAAACTCTGCAAAACGTCCTCTATCTCTCCATCTTGCCATTTCCTTCCCCCTATTCAGGTGACAGTGGCATGGTCACTGTGCAAATGCAAGTATTTTTTGTTCTTGTAGCTTTCGCTGCTGTGTGTCTGGGTTAACAGAATTTGTTTGACGAATTGCGCAAGGATGGCTGGTGGAGAAACTCAGTGGGAGACTACGTTTTCTGAATGGTTAGCTCTGGGGTGTCTTAGGTAGTGGCAAGGAGAGATGCCTGGTGGATTGTACAGAGTACAAAATTCAGGAAGTGCTGACTAACCTCCATAAAACGTTGGTTAGGCCTCAGCTGGAATAATGTACCTGTTTGGACGGGCTCCGTGACTCGTGGGAGGGGAGCCTCGCCAAGTCGATGGTGGTCTAATACTGCTCTTGGAGCCCATCTGTGTCTGTTAGGAGGGAGAGAAGCGTCAGCTGGTAGGGGAGCTGTGTCTGGTTGGAGCCGGGAGGGCTGTGTTCGTTGGGACGGTAGGCTGTTCCTGGTGGGAGTGCGGGTTGGGCCTGGTGGGATGGGAGGCTGAATCTGGTGGGAGGCAGGGGGCTTTGTCTGGTAGGAATGGATCTGTACCTGTGGTTGTACCTTGTGTGCTGTTCGATGAATATTCCCCCAGAAGAGAGATTAGCTCTCAGGTCACGGAGGCCTTGGCCAGTACTGTATTGCTCTGTTTACGGTCTTACTCTCGGCGTTTATGTACAAATTGTCTAAACCTGAGCTATAATCTATGCTAATAGAATGACAAAATGTATGTGTTTTTGCAAATAACATAACAGATTTTTGTAGAGCTATTATTTAAACCTGAATGGAAATGTCTTGATGGCGTTTAACTTATGGAAACATTTCGCCCACAAATATCTAATCAGTTCACTTAGCAATAACGTATATTCTTTGAATCTGTCTGAGACGTCTAGAAGATGTGAAAAGCGCTATATCAAATGCATATAATAATTGCTATTATCATATTATTTAAGCGGTCTCATATCATTCATCAGATTTAGTTCGAAAAAGTCTTTTTCAATCAGCTGCAAAATATGAAGTGAACATGGTATTCTGGAACAAAGCATCGATGGAGAAAATTACACACTCTATAAAAGTTTAATATAAAATACAATAGTATAATATAATGTGGAAATATGTGAAGTATAAAGATACAGTATATAGCAATATTGAACCTTCATTCCATATTGTATCGCTAGGTTGCATATGTAGTTGCTATGGTCACAGATCTTAATGGAATAACATTTTACCGCTATTGAGACACATTGAGAGAAACGTGGTCTATATGCCTATCTTCGCCACCATTAACGTAGTTATTATTGTTGTTGTATTGTTTACCCGCTAGACGCCCTCCTGATGTGGCAGTCGCTCTGAGTATATACATTATATTATATTAACCTGGTTGACTGGAAATCCAACTGAAAACAGACTGTTAATACTGTATGTGATATCTTACAGGGAATGAGAGTGTGAGACTAGTGAATGGAGGTAACCCGTGTGCTGGGACAGTGGAGATTTACCATGGTGGACAATGGGGCACACTGCATGGCTATTCTGGCTGGGGTGTGGAGGAGGCCGCTGTGGTGTGCAAGGAGCTGGGCTGTGGAGCGCCACTCTCAGCCCCAGGGAGATCTCACTATGGGAGAGGTTCAGGTCCCATTGTGATGTATAGTGTTCAGTGCAGAGGGAATGAATCTGCTCTGAGGGAATGTTCCTCACAGAACTGGGTTCACAATTACGGATCAAACAACAATGATGTCGGTGTCAATTGCTCAGGTAAGTAACTCGGTCTCTGATCACCATCACGTTCTCGAAGAGTGGGTGTGGGTGTCAGGAGGGAGGGTGTGTGGTGGGGGGCGATGTGCAATGGGTGAGTCGCTGAGCGCAGTGGAGAGGGGAAGTACAGAGTTAGTGTGTGTACAGAGGAAAAAGTACAGGGGGGCACAGCGTGAGCATACTACAGATGTTGATCACGGGGTTGAGTACAGGTTACTGAATCCGTGGTTGGGGTGGCGGAGTGCATACAGTGGGGAGTAGAGCGGCTGGGAACAGAGAGAGCGAATGAGAACAGGTTTGTGACTGAGCACAGGTTAAGCGGGTGGCAGGGTATATAGTCCTCAATATAGGAGAATGGCATTACCACAGAGAATGAGCTGAGCAAATGGATTCACAACGAAAAATTCCATACTAGCTTTCAATATTGCTTAATAGGCAAGTGTGGTTTCATGACGCACCTGAAGGTCAGCAACACTACAAATGTAGCTGAACTTCCCTGACCTAGAAACTCATATACATCCCCACCTAACATTGGCCCCCAACTCACAATGACACCTAACTCACATTGACCTCCCAGATCACACTGACACTGGGTTGATAAATGTCTACGTTTTTGGTTCAGACAGAAACAAAATTTCAGATGGTCACTAACGTCACTGTCGCTCCTGATGCTCACTTTCATATCACAAACCAGAAAGAATGTTTATGAGGTTACCTCTATTGCATTTTGTTTCCAGATCCGCTCCAAACACCCACGCTTTCCCTGATGCCAGATTTCCGTGCGTTTGTGAGAGGGGAGAGCGCTGAGATCTCTTGTTCTGGCTATTATCTTGGCAGCACATTCTCTTTGTACAGAGACGGCAGCGTTGTTGCATCAAAGCCAGCTACAGGGAATAACACCACGGTCATATTCACCCCATCGCAGATCAATGCAGGAAATTACTGGTGTAAATATATTATACGCAATGGCGGCCGAGAGGTCATATCACCACAGAGCGAGCGAGTGAGAATCTCCATCACGGGTAAGAGCAAATGCCAGTCATAGCACCCTGGTGATCGGTCACAGCAAGCACTCCGCGCCCACACACAAACAACCCCACACCAATTCCATCCATCCACTTATTCCACCAACTGTGTGACACTCCCTCACAAACTCCATTTCTGACTCCTTCCGTCAATATGTTAGATCCTGCCAACCACACAACCTATTATTGCTTCTCTCCCATACCCTCTATTACTCACTCATTCCAAAAACCTCTAATACTCCCTCCAAGAGTCTCTATTGTTAACTCCATCCCATCCACACTATGTCTCACGCTGCACAGCATACAGTAATAGACTTCCTCCTAATTTGAGAGATGCTCTCTCTGAATGTAATGCTGTTGCTCTTGTACTATTCCACTATCCCAAATGCTCTATCCCTTCTTTCATTTCTCCCTCCATCCTTTCCTCATCCTCTACTTCCCACTTTCTGCCACAGTTTCATAACCTTTGTTAGTGTATCCCGTCTACACATTCCTTCACAATGCCTCCCTTTCATATATTCTATTCACCTCTACCTCTTGTGAAGATCTGAATATCTCTTAAATGTATCTAAACTAACTTATTCCATCCTCGCTTCAGCCAGTAAGGTGCACCATCTCAATCCTCTCTTCTTCAAATCATTGCTCCAGCATTCTCTGTTTGGTCCGCTTATTGCGATTTTATTGTGCTGCTGAAGAACGCAACTGGAGATCCACGGGAGATTCAGTCGTACATTCCGTCCGACAGTTTATGACAGTTTATGCCGTGATCCTGCACGACAATCCCTGCCTCTCCCTATCACCCTAACATCTCAGAACGGCAGTGAAACAAGCTGCTGTTAACTTGTGCTCTGACATGAACCGTGTCCGCGTCACACAGCAAGTAATTCTGTATTAATCGTTATTGTGTTTTCATTCCAAATTCATTCCAAAGACGCACCTTTTCCCTAAAGCCGGATTTCCGTGCGTTTGTGAAAGGGGAAAGCACTGAAATATAGTGTTCTGGGAACTATCCTTGCAGTAAATTCTCCTTATTCAGAGAGCACGAGCTTATCAGTTCACACCGAGCTCCGGAGAATATCTTCACTGCCACATTCACCCAATCGGCGATCGTTGCAGGAAATTACTGGTGTAAATATACTACACACATAGAGAGCAGAGAATTCACCTCACCAGAGAGCGAGCGAGTGGGAATCTTTGTGGGGGGTAAGAGTGAGAGTCCGGTCACTCTCCAATCTTTTCAATCTCAATCAATAACCTGCTTATGTTTTGATCAGATACGTCGTGACGTGAAAGGCGCTATGCACGGGTATTTTTTGTTGTAAGAATAATCCTTGCACTTCTTAGCACTTCGAAGAGACAACTCAAATTATGACAAATCACAAAGTTAATTGAAAATTTATTTTTGAGTGGAATGCGGCAGCCAATTATTCAACACAGTCAAACAGGGTTGCAACTAGTGACCACACGGCTACTATTTTGCAGCGGCTATTAGCCCCAGAAAAAGGATCTACAGTCCAATTAACAACCATATTGTTAACTACTGCTAGACAAATAGAGATGCGTATTGCAAACAATCATTGGCAACGTTACTATCCACCACGTAAAACCGAATATTTTTTGCTGAGAGAAGGTAGTTGTGGGGGAGAGGGGGCGGAGGAGGGGGCGTTATAGGAGGTCACAAACGACGAGTGGGCGAGAGATTTCAAATTGACAAATAGGGTCGTGGATTAATTCCCCTGGAGCCTGACAGCCCGAATTTCCAACATTACATGAAGGATTGTTGCTCACGACATGTAGATAAATTATGTTTCTGTTTCAAAGAGAACCACTGGATATTTTGTATTCAACTGAAGAGGATATGGGCAGAACTTCGATTTCAAATCTCCCCAAACACAGTGTCTATTACTACCCTCACCCCCCAGTGTGACACCAAAGCATCAGCCTTGACTACTAGCTGAAAATAGCTGACGTATATTTCGAAACCAGAATCCTCTGAATTAGAGACGAGAGTACAAGTAATAAATAATAATACTTGCATATTGTTTTAGTGCTATTAACGACTTATGTCTATCTCAAAGTCCTTCAAAGAATGTGCTGCGAAGTGAGTTGACTGTATATATGAGGGAGAGCGATAAACGGCAGCCAATTTCGCTAAACAGCATCCCCACACAAACAGTCGATGATTGAAGCAATTTTTATCTTTTTGGTGAGATATTTAATTGGAGAGTGTGAGACATTGAGTCAAGCAGAAACAAAATCTCGAAGAATATGTATTTAAAAGCGATCGATGTATGGATTAGTCCACATTTCTGCCTCTTACCAAACCTAAGACATAAACAGTTTCACAGGCTGGTACTGGGCTCATTGTCGCTACCGAAGTTCAGTCTCACACCATCGATCACACCGACCATTTGTGAGATTACCATTACTGTGTATTAATTACAGATCCACTTCAGAAGCCAAACATTTCCATGAAGCCAGATTCCCAGATGCTAATGAGAGGAGAACACACTGAGATCTCGTGTGCTGGGAATTATCCTGGCAGCAATTTCTCTTTATACAGAGACGGCGACTTTGTCACATCACAACTGGCTCCAGAGAACATCAACACGGCTACATTCACCAAATCAGCGACCAGCATAGGAAATTACTGGTGTCAATATACGACAAACATAGGCGGACGAGAATTCAAATCACCGGAGAGCGAGCGAGTGCGAATCAGTGTATCACGTAAGTACTGAATAAAATTTCAAACAATTACTTGTTTCCGTTTTAGAAATTTATGAGATCTCCTGGTATTTTTATGTAATCTCAAGGTGTTTTATCCCAAACTCTAAACCCTAAACCTAACCCTAACTCTAAGGACGGAATAACTTCGCATGATAAAACTGTTTCCACATCGAAACTCACGAACGATAGCCACAGGGTAGGTACGGATATTAAATCACTCTGCTTTCCGCAGAAGCAGAGTTTCAATTTCCGACCTAGTGCTCATCAATGTACGATGTAATTGTTCTTTTTGTGAGAAGGTTTGCTGACCCCAGATCGAGCTGTTGCACAACAGCTGATATTTAACCATAGCAAAATCTTGAATTTCCGTCTTTGATAGCTCGTACAATTACTGTTTGTCCCTTTCCCTCTCTAGGAAAGTGGACATGGATACACATTGCAGGACGAGCTGCGGGAATTGTCACTCTGATAGTGATCGCTGTAATTTTCCTCGTCATCTATAAGTATAGGAGAGGTAAGTATCTAATAAAGTGACTGAATGTAGAATAGTATTGGGAGCATGAGAACAGAGATACACCAATATAACAACAACTTGCAGTTACATAGAAATCTCCCCTTAAAGGCTCTCCTCTCAGAGAAAATCAGGGTAGCAGAGTTAGATTCTGGATATTCTGGTTTACACAGGAACCTCTCTCCCGAGTTAAAACCAATAGTTGATATTTAACATTTATTACCGGGAGAGAATAGGCAGCATCAAACAAGTATGCCTGTGCTTACAGTAACATAATAGGCAATGGTCAGTATTATACTGAGCTTAGTGTGTATGAAACTGTCGAGGGTTGTAGGCTGTAGGCTTGAATTGACAGCATTTTTTGTGATAGTCAATGTTTTGTAATTGCTGTGGCATGACATGCTTGAATGTTCACTTCTTCGGTCGATAGCATTGGTGAGACTTATAAACCTAGGTCCCGTCTAAAATTTCCTGTAGAAGTTAAACATCTTGAGGATCGATTCAAAAAGAGACGGGAATTTCTCTCTCCCAGTGGTCCTGGCTAACAATCCCACCTATTTTTTTGATCACTTTTTTTATTATTATGGTAATTTGTGGGACACTTTAGTACGCTAAATAGCTGAAGTATTTCATTCCCAAGATACATAGTCACCACTTCAGGCTTTGACGCTGGCTCAAATGGAGCATAGCTATTAATAAAACCACAAGAATATACAATAAGTACTGACCAATGTTGGATATATATTACATTTTGTTCTTGCAGCTAAACAGAACAGTCCAAGTGGAGAAAGGTAAGAATACTTCTACTCTAATCTCTGCTCTCCACCTATCTTAAATGTATTGTTGATCGCCCATTCACTGTAACTCTAAACTTTTATCCCATTTACGCCTCTCATTCCTCACCTCGTCGTGATGATTTGCGCTCCGTCACTATTCACCAAGAGTGGGATGACACAGTAGACACTGGAAGAGGGATTCGGTTCCCGCATGTTCAGTTGTTTCTGAACAAAGCCACAACGGTGGAATTTTTGTAACTCATAATCGGAACAAATCTTGCCAGACAGTGTTGATTCCTTAACGCTGTAGGATTTCGGCTGGTGAGACCCAAGCAGTTACGACTCTGCACAATTTGGAGACACCACACACTACCCGTTCTCACACCGTGCCTTATTCTAGTGGTGCATAGGGTGGCAGAGATACTGTATGATCATTAAAAACACCTGAATTTGAAATTCTAGAAAGTGTGACTCTAACTTGTCACCACGGTGATGTGTTTCCAAACAAGGCACACACCTGGCTGGGTGTTGATCTTCGGCTATCCGTTTGTATATGTGTGTGAGTGTTTGAATGTGTGTCTACATGTGTGTTTGTCTGTTTGCATGTCTGACTGTGTGTCTGTCCATATATTTGACTGTGTACATGACCATGTGCATCAATGTGTATCTGACCGTCTGACTGAACTTTACCCACTTCAAGTTTTTTGCCCTTCAAGTGAGATGTGAAAACGAGTTTCCGACTTGCTCTTTAGTTTCACATTAGACATCAGGAGTCGCTGTTCACCAAGGCAATGGAATTTTTATAGTTGTCCAACAAATGAATAAAATATGTCATTCACCTTGCCATTCTGTGTCTCACTGTTGTGCCCAAACTGTATGATGCGAGTCTCTCAGTATATGCGCAATAACTCCACTAAACGCATACCATCTGAAACTCTTTGGGATGTCTTGACGAAATGACAAGTCAGTTAAATTCAATGCCCAAATTGCAAGTATACTATTATTTGTCAAATGATTATTATTGCATTTTCATCGCTAATTACAGAGTGTACTTATTAATAAGATTAACAATTATATTGAATAACGTTGCGTTTAACTGTAATATGCTAGTAAAATACACTGTTTTTGTTTCAGATGCTTCAGTGAGAATCGTTCCACGCTTGGTGCCTCCATTGGTGAGTGGAGACTGAATCATTGCTTTAGGCTGGTTCAGGCTGACTCGTCATTTCGTATGTGCACACGTCACGCCCTTTAGCACCTAGATGTAACTCAGCTCAGTCTTACTGTAAGCCTCATTGGGCTCTTCGCTCAGCAAAATTCATGTGCTATGTCACCATCAATTAAGTGTGGCGTGAGCCAAGCACGTGCCTTGTGTCTGGCTGGCACAGCACAGCTCAGACCATGGCTCAGTCAAACTCAGCCAGCAGCAATATTGCCTAAGCCTGAAGAGAGTTTGCGGGGAGACGGAATGTGTTTGTGTGAAGTTGCTGTGCATAATTGGGCTGCTGCGTTGGATTCCTAAGTTCCAACAGCATGTGGTGAACACTTTACTGCACTATCAGCAGTTCTCTCGAGCTCAACATCCTGCGTGTGTCAGTGTGTGATCCGCGCTGTGGAGTTCAGGTAGGGTGACCGATGGAATGGTCGTACAGGAGGGTCCTTGCAGGACGCAAAACAAGTCGAAAGAACCTTGGAGTGCCAAAGGGTGGACGCTGCAGTCCCAAATGAACACAATCACACACAAACTCTCACACACATGCACTGGCGCTGTGGTTTGGCTTACCAAGAGGAGGGAGGGTTAGTTTGGGATGTCCCACAGACCGTAAGCAGATGTGCTGACTGACAGCCTTTTTGCAGGACGCTGAAGTGACCTATGCCAGTCTGACGTTAGGAAACCGGATTGAGAATCGCCGCAAAGCCGTTCCTGACGACAGTACAGTGTACGCCGCAATCACGTTGTAGCTGTAAGCCCATTGGACACAGTGTGCTAACTCTACTCTCTCTATCTCACAATCTATACATGCCATCAATACCAGATTCTGTCTGACCACAACTGGAAATTCCATTATTTTTTTCTCTGACAAAGATGATCTGAGAATGAGGGAGACAGAGAGGTAAGGTGAAAGTGAGCCTGAGAGATAGAGGCTGTGTGTGAGAGACAGAAGCTGAGCGTGAGAAAAATAAGTGAGAGGGAGACACTCTGTGGGACTGTGTAGAATGTGCGACCGAAAGAGAAAAAGAGGGAGAAAGATTCTGAGTAATATCGTGCAGGAGAGACGCAGAATGATGAAGAAGCATTGAGATAGATTGGGTGTGATTCCGCTCTCCTAGATCTACAAAAACTCTTGTTTTATGCAACGATACATTCTACTCTTCCCCCCTCCCCCCCACCCCCCATCCGACCTGACCTACAAATGTGCAAAGCCGTTGAATCGCAAATGTTTTATGTCCATGACCATTCATCGGGTATAACTGCTTGACTCCGCTTTCAGTCATCTTAATCCCTCCCCAATCCACATCCTATATCTCCCACTCCCAGCCTTTTTGCACAGCGGGCAGTAACGAGCACTGTAAGTAATTGTTACAATGTGAAAAGGAGTTGTGTAACTAGTTTTTGTCTGGAAGGGGAACACAAAGATTTTGGCTTAATTGACATTTCCCAAATACGGAAACCGACTGGAAGCAGCCGAAAAACGTGGGCACCACTCGCTTAAAATATACCGTTATTTCAGTCAGAAATGCTTATGTTAATTAACTGGCCTTTTGAGTGACAATCGTGATTAGAAATTGTTTTGTTGACAAGGCGAATGTTGCTTACCACAACCGAATCTACATATGAATGATCTGTATTAACTTTTTCAGAATAATCCGATTCCACATTTAAGCACGATGTTTGTTACACTGTAATTGGTATAACTTTAGATGAAGGGTTCTGCATAAATGACCATGCGATTTTCTCAGACTTACATTGATCAGAACTAAGATGTGTTTATCACAGTGGTTGCTGTGTTAACATTTGATGTATTGGTCTGTGTTGTTAAATCACAATTGGTTGATGGGAACCATGCCCTTGCGATTCCTGCTGCAAAGCCAATATGCTAACACATTCAAACCCATTGCCATAAACTTTACTAACCGGCCATAAGCATTACGCTGATTTGACGTAATGTATTATGTATGAAGGTGCAATATTTTAATTAAATTTTGCTGCATAGAACTTGTGTCAGTTCATTTTTCGTGGAAAGTTCACGAACCCTAATCAAGGTCCAACATTGGCGGATTCCATTGTGGCTAAACCAGCATGGTAAAAGGTTTTCGGAGTGAGAACGTGTGAGTCAAAAGGACAATGCCAACAATGTCCTGGGTGTACACCCTATTCATGCCGCTCCCTCGCCCTTCAGCCCACAGCCCTCCCTCCACATTATTGACACTGCCCCCCCGCATGCTCCACCACCACAACAATATAGAGTATAGATTATAGAATAATCCAAAGTATAGATAAACATTTGCTACTTGACCACGTCAGTTGTGGATTCTGATGAAACCTGATGAATTCGTGAGAAATAATTAGCAACTCATTCAGGGCACCGAAACAGGCACATGAAGTCCAATTAATAATAATAATCCATGCATTTGATATAGCGCTTTTCACATCATATCGACGTCCCAATGTGCTTCCAGAATATACTGTCAAGTGGATTGACTGTATATCTGTGGGCGAATATCGACAGCCAATTGAGCACAGCGGTGTGCCACAAGCAGCCGTGTTTTGAAATTACCATTTTTTTTATTATTGTGATTTTTTTGGACGGATTATTATTATGCATGTGGAGCAAAGAAACTTGCTCAATGGTTCGCCCTGACGTCCCTGCATTCGAACACATGTCTCCTTTGTAATTGTCTCCTGCGTTGTTGTAGAATTCCATAACTCTGATTTTGTTGCCAAATAAGTCCGAAAAGAGCCACGTGTTCTACCCCCAAGGTGGGTGATCTTGGTTTGGGCAATCCAGGTTGAAGCACTGGGAAACCTTGGCAGACAGTGCTGCCAACAGAAACTTGCTTACTCAAATGGTTATAATCCACATTTAAACATCACAGTCTTGTCAGTTTACTTTATAACGTCTATAATCGGATGGTTTGGATGCATACTTCCAGCGAGAGAAAGAGCACATTCCATTCCAATAGATGGAAAATTCCATATTGAGGTTGATTGCACAGAATCATCAGAGACTTTTTTAGATTCTCTTAATCTATGAATTTAAATGGTTCCCAAATCAAGGCATTGACACGAATGTCTGCAGTACAAGCATATCTCCACAAAGTGGCAGTAATGCACTGCATTGCCAATTTCTGTTCACAAAAGAACACGCCCCCTGTGGCCGAAAGCGGTATTAAAACTCCAACTTCATTTACTTCAGATATTATTAATTTTCCAAGAACAATACACAAAAAACTCTGGGTTTATTGAGCCCCAATTACGTAGGATCACATTTGGAGTTTCTAATAAGTGTTGTCCATTACATTTTCATTAGTTACCAGTGTTTACGTAACTAAACATTTCCCCATTGATGCCAATGATACTACTTGTATTAATTGTAAAATAACAAAACAAAATTAGCTCGCCATTCCACGAATCTTTGCAGAAGATTCTGTGTGCAATTCTCTGATGCGTCTCACTTACAAATATACAACTTATTCACTTTCGAGTAAATTATGTGAGCTTCCCATCAGGTATATGGAATCTTCCGGCACGGACTCGATGGGCCGAATGGCCTCCTTTTGTGCCGTAAGATTCTATACCTGGAGGATGTGGAAACAGTTATATCAAATGCAATGATTATTGTTATTCCTTCACTCCTCAGGTCTGCATTACACTATCAAATTCTAGACAGCCTTCAAGCAGAGAAACGAAATCCCCTTTCTACATCTCTCCTGATTCTATTGTGCATTTGTGCAGAAAAATCATTTACTGTCAGTTATTGTGTGTACTAATTAACGATAAAAACGTTCAATCCCGAATTGCTACCGCCAGACGGCGGTGATGCACTGTGTACCTCCGCACAGTCTTCTCATTGAAATCCCTTGTTCTCTGTGAGCGGAGAGGAGAAAGTATGTCGAAAGCCGATGTGTAGTTTGCTAACACATTCTCAGAATTCTTCCTAGCTCTCAACCACCCGCGACAGTCTATAGTCTATTTTCTGATCGTGTCATGTCAGGTATTTGGAGTGGACAGGTTTGCCCGGTTCTGATAATAATAATAAAATAATAATAATAATAATGCTTGCATTCGATATATAGCGCTTTTCACATCTTATTGATTCTCAAAGCGCTTCACAACATATACTGTGAAATGAATTGACTGCATATGTGTGGGTGAAATGCGGAAGCCAATTGCACACAGCAGTGTCCCTCAAACATCCGTGACCCTATGATTGTGTGTTCGGACTAACGATAAAAACCTGCAGTAGCGCTTTACTACCGACAGATGTTGGCGATGCACCGTGTAGCTGCTCACAGTGTTCTACGTAAATCAGATTGGAGAACGGATTGTATGACCAGACCTGATGTGTATCTTGGTAACACATTGACAGAATTCTTTCCAGGTCTAGGGTTCTCAATGCTGATGAAACGCAGCCCAGCCTGGCTCATCTGCTGGGATTTGAAGGGCAGACCAGCACAAAACTGGGAGACCTTCACGTTTCCCCTGCAGCCAGCGATCCGTTGGCCGTCGGATCTACAGTCGGTTGCCCTGCTTGCTTGAAATCAACCAAGGAGACATTCTGTAGTTATCCTGTAGAAAGCTGGAGTCATTCCACTCTGCTCCTATTAAACCAGCAATCCAAAAATCCTGACGAGCAGGGTGGTTTTAGCAATAGGAGTAAGTGCCATTTACCCAGGAATTGGAAGTTGTAAATGCATACATGGACTTGTATTCCTTCAATAGTAAGCAGAAAGAATGGGCATGGGTTTTTTTATCCGCACGTATGGCTCTGTTTAACTAACAGTAAGCATGAGCACTGATGATAGTCTACGAACGAACGAATTTACCACAAGCAAACATGTCGGAAGTGAGCTGTGGGTGAAGGCGTCACCGAGAATATAATTGTCACCTGCTCAGCTAACGACTCCAGACAACCTTGAATAAACGTTGATCAGCGTTCTGTGGAACGCTCTTTGCATTTGAACCAGAGAATGAAGCCGAATTTCAATCCACTATATATATTTGTAAATTGAGTGACAACACTGTTATGCAAGTCACATATTTATTCGGAGAATCACAGCTTTGTGTTACTGTGAAATCATAAAAATTGTCGATGAATGTGCTTGTTTTCCCCAATTGTTTTCCTAGAATGTACATTTCTATTTTCCAGGTGCTTTGTCTGAAAGCGAAGTGACACAGAGACCACTGTCCATGACAGAGAACGAAACTGGAAATGTATTTGTAGAGTGCAGGACCAATGGAGAAGTCCGCGCCTTCCAATGGTACAAACAGTGTGGAAACGGCTCCATAGGGTTATTGGTGTTGGGAAAAAGAGAGGTAAAGGCGGAGGATAGGATAAGTGCTTTGGCTGATACATAGGAGTAAATAGGAATCCGGTTATTAATCTAATAATTGATCGCTTTTCCGCGTGTCATAATTCCTAATTAATAGAATCACTTCAATCCACAACTTTTTGTGAGACACTCCTGCGCGCAGGTAAGTGCCGCATTTATTCCATAACATAGACAGTAAACGCAAAGCACAGTACAACCAGGGAAGCGCTCTTCCACGTCTCGAGGACGTGGCAAGGCACTACATCAAACGCATAGATTATTAGTATTATTGTCTGTTTGCCGAAGTGTGAGTAGGTACACATTTAATAGTCAATTAGCATGTCGCCTTTTTCTTGAATGGATTACCATCCATTCAAGAAACATTATCACTCTATTGTCAACCAATCGTACAGAATTTCCCACAGAACAGACGTGTTTTGAGTTAATTACTTAACAAGAGAATAATGCCACTGGAAAGGAAACATTAGTTAATAATAATAATAATAATAATAATAATACTATAATAATAATAACAATTCTTGCAATTGATACAGCGCTTTTCACATCTTATCGAGGTCTTAAAGCGCTTCACAGAGTACACTGTAAAGTGAACTGACTGTATATTTGTGGGCGAAACGCGGCTGTCATACCCACTAACGGCCGTGGATTGAAATCACCAATTTTATAATTGTGGTGTTTTCACGTGAACGTATTATTACTAGGCGTGTGTGTGGTGTAAGTAAACTTGTCCAAGCTTTCGCGCTGATCTGCCTGGATTCAACCACACAATTGAAAAGCGAGTGCTCTGAACACTGAGCTGAAGCAAGTATTTAACGCGTCTCGTACTCATTGTTTGACTAATAACCATATTCCAGTTTGCTGATAGTAAACCACGTAGGATGTTTGGAATAAGTGAACTTATCCAACATGGCACCTGGCTGGATTCAAACCCAAACACCTCCGTTGTAGAACGAGTCTCCACAGTTGGCAAACACACATGTGGAACTCCTGAATGTGCTGTGGATGAACTGAAATACAGATAATGGTGTAACTTTCTGCAGGTGTCAGAAACCCGGTGGATCAAAGACATGTCAGTGATGGCAGAGAACCAATGGAGCAGCGAGATGGCAGAGCAGCAATTACGACGCACATTGACAGAGACACAAGGTTTGTACACAAACCTCAGACCTGCTCCATCTGTGTAATTTATTGTTCAGCTCTCCTCACGGTATATTACTGCTTCCCGGCCTATTTTCTCCAACTAAACCATCAGCGCCCTTTACATTTACATGGCAATGTATATGTATATGTGGCAGAAGCCATCATTGCCTTGTCAGTTAAGCCATACATTCATTGTATAGTATGCCATCTGCACTTATTATCCAGCTGTGTGTTTATTGCAGAAAATAATGAATACCCAAACAAGCCTTATAGAGTTGTTACAATCGAGAGTACCTGCGATCCATTCACGGCAGGTAAAGGGCGAAATATTAGGCGGGTTTAGTCACTCATCACTCATTGCTGTGATTACTGAGAAGTAATTTGGAATATGCTCCATTGGCCCATCGCTTTATTGGGGGTAATTATCCTTCAGTATGTGATACTGCTAATGATAATACAGTTACTCAATCCACGACTGTTTGTGGAACACACTTGTGTAAAACTTTCTAACATGTTTCGACCGCATAGTAAACATACACTACGCTTTATCCTTTATTCAGCATAGTAGACCTTTAGTCATCGCGACGACGCAAGATGTAGCTTCGTCATATGCCTGCATTACCTTTGTTATCGGTTATCAAAAACTTTCCTCCCTCCCCCACATCCGCGCCTTGACCGGCACCGCTTATTTCCACCTGCGCAACATTGCCAGGCTCTGCAACTACCTTACCCCCCGCGCTGCCGAAACACTCGTGCACGCGTACATCACCTCACGGCTGGACTACGGAAACTCTCTCCTCGTCGGCCTCCCCAGTTCCTCCATTCACAGGCTGCAGGTCATCCAAAACTCTGCAGCCCGTGTACTATCCTGCACCCGCCTCCGCGACCACATAACCCCCACCCTCGCCCGTCTCCACTGGCTCCCCGTCCTCCAGAGGATCGAGTTCAAGATCCTCGTCCTCACCTACAAGGCCTTACACGGCCTTGCCCCGCCCTATTTAAGCGATCTACTCTCCCGCTACACGCCCACCCGAACCCTCCGTTCAACAGGACTTGGCCTGCTCCAAGCCCCCGCCCGAACCGCCCCACCACTCTCTTACCTCCCCCTTCGTGTTTCACCCCCTTCCCAAACACTCCCCTCCCAGCTCGGGTCACACGCCTCCTGTTGAGCGCCTTGGGACGTCCTCCCGACGTGAAAGGCGCTCCATCAATGTAAATTGCTGTTGTTGTTGTCTCTCGCTCCCAGTCTGTGTGTTTGTGTGTGTGTCTTTCTCTCAATCTGTGTGTGTGTGTCTCTCTCTCTCCGTCTCTGTGTGTGTGTGTGTGTGTCTCTCTCTCTCCCAATGTGTGTGTGTGTGTCTCTATCTCCCAGTCTGTGTGTGTGTGTCTCTCTCTCCCAGTCTCTCTGTGTGTGTCTCTCTCTCCCAGTCTGTGTGTGTGTCTCTCTCTCTCCCAGTCTGTGTGTGTGTGTGTCTCTCTCTCTCCCAGTCTGTGTGTGTGTCTCTCTCTCTCCCAGTCTGTGTGTGTGTGTGTCTCTCTCTCCCAGTCTGTGTGTGTGTCTCTCTCTCTCCCAGTCTGTGTGTCTGTGTATCTCTCTCTCCCAGTCTGTGTGTGTGTGTGTTTCTCTCAGTCTGTGTGTGTGTGTCTCTCTCCCAGTCTGTGTGTGTGTGTCTCTCTCTCTCTCCCAGTCTGTGTGTGTGTGTGTGTGTTTCTCTCAGTCTGTGTGCGCGTGTCTCTCTCCCAGTCTGTGTACGTGTCTCTCTCTCAGTCTGTGTGTGTGTGTCTCTCTCTCCCAGTCTGTGTGTGTGTGTCTCTCTCTCGCAGTCTGTGTGTGTGTGTCTTTCTCTCTCCTAGTCTCTGTATGTGTGTGTCTCTCTCTCCCAGTCTGTGTGTGTGTGTCTTTCTCTCTCCCAGTCTGTGTGTGTGTGTCTTTCTCTCTCCCAGTCTGTGTGTGTGTGTGTCTTTCTCTCTCCTAGTCTCTGTGTGTGTGTGTCTTTCTCTCTCCTAGTCTCTGTGTGTGTGTGTATCTCTCTCTCCCAGTCTGTGTGTGTGTGTCTCTCTCTCCCAGTCTGTGTGTGTGTGTCTTTCTCTCTCCTAGTCTCTGTGTGTGTGTGTCTTTCTCTCTCCTAGTCTCTGTGTGTGTGTGTATCTCTCTCTCCCAGTCTGTGTGTGTGTCTCTCTCTCTCCCAGTCTGTGTGTGTGTGTCTCTCTCTCTCCCAGTCTCTGTGTGTGTGTCTTTCTCTCTCCTAGTCTCTGTGTGTGTGTCTCTCTCTCTCTCCTTGTCTGTGTGTCACCTACAAGGCCTTACATGGCCTGGCCCCATCCTACCTAACCGATCTGCTCTCCCCCTACACGCCCACCCGGACCCTCCGTTCAACAGGACTTGGCCTGCTCCAAGGCCCCCCGCCCGAACCGCCCCACCATCGGAGGCCGGGCCTTCAGTTTCTCCGCTCCCACCCTATGGAATGCCATCCCTCAATCCCTCCGTTTCGTTTCTTCCCTTTCCTCTTTCAAGGCCGGTTGGAAGACTTTCCTCTTCGATCGTGCCTTTTGTTCCCCACCCCCCGAACTCTCTTACCTCCCCTTCGTGTTTCACCCCCTTCCCAAACACTCCCCTCCCAGCTCGGGTCACACGCCTCCTGTTGAGCGCCTTGGGACGTCCTCGCGACGTGAAAGGCGCTCTATAAATGTAAATTGCTGTTGTTGTTGTTGTTGTCTCTCTCTCCCAGACTGTGTGTCTCTCTCTCTGTTTATGTAAGTGTGTGTCTCTCTCTCCCAGTCTGTGTATGTGTGTGTGTGTGTGTCTCTCTCCCAGTCTGTGTGTGTGTGTGTCTCTCTCCCAGTCTGTGTGTGTGTGTCTCTCTCTCAGTCTGTGTGTGTGTGTCTCTCTCCTTGTCTGTGTGTGTGTGTCTCTCTCTCTCAGTCTCTGTGTGTGTGTGTGTCTCTCTCCCAGTCTCTGTGTGTGTGTGTCTCTCTCTCCCAGTCTCTGTGTGTGTGTCTCTCTCTCTCCCAGTCTGTGTGTGTGTGTGTTTCTCTCTCTCCCAGTCTGTGTGTGTGTGTGTCTCTCTCCCAGTCTCTGTGTGTGTGTGTGTGTGTCTCTCTCTCCCAGTCTGCGTGTGTGTGTGTCTCTCCCAGTCTGTGTGTGTGTGTGTGTGTCTCTCTTCCAGTCTCCGTGTGTGTGTATGTCTTTTTCTCCCAGTCTCTCTGTGTGTATGTCTCTCTCTCCTTGTGTGTGTGTGTGTCTCTCTCGGTCTGTGTGTGTGTGTATGTGTGTCTCTATCTCTCCCAGTCTCTGTGTGTGTGTCTCTCTCTCAGTCTGTGTGTGTGTCTCTCTCCCAGTATCTGTGTGTGTGTGTCTCTTTCTCCCAGTCTCTCTGTGTGTGTCTCTCTTTCTCCCATTCTCTGTGTGTGTGTGTGTGTCTCTCTCTCCCAGTCTGTGTGTGTGTGTCTTTCTCTCCCAGTCTGTGTGTGTGTGTGTGTGTCTCTCTCTCTCCCAGTCTGTGTGTATGTGTGTGTGTGCGTGTCTCTCTCTCAGTCTGTGTGTGTGTGCGTGTGTGTGTCTCTCTCTCCCAGTCTGTGTGTGTGTGTCTTTCTCTCCTTGTCTGTGTGTGTGTGTCTCTCTCCCCCAGTCTGTGTGTGTGTGTGTGTCTCTCTCCCAGTCTCTGTGTGTGTGCGTGTTTCTCTCCCAGTCTGTGTGTGTGTGTCTCTCTCCCCCAGTCTGTGTGTGTGTGTGTGTCTCTCTCCCAGTCTCTGTGTGTGTCTGTCTCTCTCTCCCAGTCTGTGTGTGTGTGTCTCTCTTTCCCAGTCTGTGTGTGTGTGTCTCTCTCCCAGTCTGTGTGTGTGTGTCTCTCTTTCCCAGTTTGTGTGTGTGTCTCACTCTCTCTCTCCCAGTCTGTGTGTGTCTCACTCTTTCCCAGTCTGTGTGTGTGTATCTCTCTCT